>JASPKZ010004177.1:0-600000 GCA_030220185.1 Diploptera punctata | reverse complement strand
GACAACATGAACACACTATTGAGTAACACTAAGAAATTAGTACTGGAAGTAAATATCAATAAATCTAAATATATGGTCACACGTAGAAATACATTATATAATGGAAATGGACAGCTAATGACAAATGAGGGAAATTTTGAGGAAGTGGCTGAATTCAAATACCTAGGAACAATAATCACAAATAGGAATGAGATGCACAAAGAAATTAAACATAGGCTCAATTCTGGAAATGCGTGCTATTATGCATTGCAGAAACTCTTGATGTCCCAACTCCTTTCAAAAAACGTTAAACTGAAAATATATAAAACTATTATTCTACCAGTTAATATTATAGGGGTGCAAAACATGGACTCTTACTTTAAGGGAGGAAAGGAGATTACGACTATCTGAGAATAAGGTTCGTAGGAACATTTTCTGGACCAAAGAGAGACGAACAGACAGGTTTAATGGAGAAGACTACATAACAATGAACTACATGGTCTTTATAGGAAGCCAGATATAATAAGAACAGTTAAGTCTCGTAGACTGCGATGCGCAGGACATATGGCACGTATGGGGAATGAAAGACTTGCATGGAAGCTTCTTGTAGGAAAGCCAGAGGGAAAACGCCCAGTTGGCAGACCAAGAATGAGGTGGGAGAATAACATTAACTATGATTTGAGGGAAGTAGATTATACAGGGAATGATTGGAAAGCATTAACTCAGGATAGGGATGTATGGAGAGCTTATGTCCGTACGGCCATGAACTACGGGTTCGATAGTGCCAGTGAGTAAGTAGGTAAGTAAGAATGGACAAAAATAGTTATTTACATTAATAACGTGTTTGATACATCAAGTGGTGTTTTCCAGCCGTAAGAAAATAACCTCGGCATATTTTAATACATAATCATCCAAGTAACCGGTCTTAGCGTAAATCCCAACAATAATACGGAGAAAACGTATGCGTTGAATTAAAGATAACATTGTGTAGTATTAAATACTGTCCACTATAAGTAGAATAGAAACCAGTCTTGAACCACGAGAACCTAAACCGCTGGGAAAAGTAATTTAGCCTTGGGGTTAAATCTCAGACAGGTGGGTCGTAAATTCAGTTAACACTTGGAGTTGTAGAGTTTCATAGTAGCCTACGTCTATGACGTCATTAAGAAAAAACTTACTGTAGGTATAATTGTTTCTTGTATTTGTAAATCATATTCATTCCTACCTTCTTCTTCGGCATTCCCCCACTTATAGGTTTGCCGTCTTCAGTTTTCATTTATTTATATCATTCCAATCTCCTTCCAAATTCCTATGATCCATTATAGTTCTAACATAAGTTTTGCATTTCCATCTTGTTCTATCACGTTTATTTCTTTTAGGAGGTAACCATTGGTATGTATACAGGGTGTCCCATTCAAAATCCCCCACATTTTAATTAATCATAACTAACAAAGTATGCGGAATTATGAAATGAGACCGGTATTAAACGAAACAGAAACTCGAATAATGTTCATTGTCACACATTGCCACACACTAAAACACCTCTATATGTGCACCATTAGTAGCACGAACAATGTCAAGTCTGCATTCGATTTCGTGCCACATTTTGATCAACATGTCCTTTGGTACTGTTGTAATGGTGTAAAGGATACGGATTCGTAAATCATGAAGATCTTGTACTAGAGTCGCAAACACACCGTCTTTTTTACATATCCTCAGAGGAAGAAGTCCAGTGGAGTGATGTCTGGCGAACGTGGTTTTATGTCATTATTGCCCAACATGCGAGAGATGAATTAGGCCTAACTGCAACAATGAAAACAAAAATTCTTTGAGTCTTTCTTTTAATACCAACCTCATTTCATAATTCCGCATACTTTTTAAGAGTTATGATTAATTAAATGTGGGAGGTTTGAATGGGACACGGTGTATTTTTGGCCATCTTTCATTTTCCATTCTTTTTACATGGCCATATATTTAGGAGTTTGATTTTCAATCTTCTTAACAACAGATGTCGTGACTTTAATTTCTTTCCAAAGGAATTCATTTCTTATTTTACCCTGTCTTGCATTTTGAAGGCTTCTTCTAAGATAATCAAATTCAACTGTTCTAATTTTATTCTTTTGTAATTCCGTCAAACACCAAGTTTCGCTTCCATTCAATCCTACCTAACTTGCATATTTTACAATTTCCACTTTTATAAATTAGTTGGGAAAGGCAATACGCTGCAAGCCGATGCTCGAGTCCCGATAGGATCGGAATTTTTTAAATCTGACCTAAACTTTCTGCCGCACAATTCCTGGGGTTGATTCAGCCTTTAACAGAAATGATTACCAGACTATGTCGTGGGGTTAATCTGGCCATCACGCAGGAGTGAAATCTGGCTGACATATCGTGCCTCTTACTACTCCAAAGGTGTCCAAAGGCCTGTAGTGCGATCACGTTACCCTTTTTATATCATAATATTTTACTTTTCCAGAAAATATATCTTAAAATTGGCCCTAAATACTGAAATAACATTATTTTCTAAAATCTAAAGAACATTGATTATTTTATAATTTTAAAGAATAATTGATTAATTAAAATATTATCTCTGAAAATAATTGAACGATTAGGATAAAATATTGAAAAATCCCTATTTGTGATACCCAAAATACACATAACTCTAACTCAGGGGCACTATCGAACCCGTAGGTATATGGCCGCGCGGACATAAGCTCTCCATACATCCCTATTCTGAGCTAATGTTTTCCAATCATCCCCTGTATCATCTACTTCCATCAAATCATAGTTAATGTTTTTCCCACCTCATTCTTGGTCTACCAACTGAAGCGTTTTCCTCTGTAATAAATTTCCTACCAAGAAACTTTCCATGCACGTCTTTCATGTCCCCATTCTTATGCCAATTGTCCCTGCCCATCGCACTCTTCGGAACTTAACTGTATTCTTAGATCTGGCTTCCTATAAAGACAATATAATTCACTGTTACGTAGTCTTCTCCATTCAGCTGTTTACTTATCTCTCTTTGGTCCAAAAATGTTCCTAAGAACTTTATTCTCAAATTAATCGTAATCTCCTTTTCTCCCTTAAAGTAAGAGTTCATGTTTCGCACCAAAATACACACACAGAAATTAATAAAATTACATTTTCGGTTAATCGGAAATGTTTTAGAATATCTTTTCAACTGCAAACGAAAAATCGTTTTATGAATTTCTTTCATTAGTGATAATTTTTCATCGCACTCTGGATACAGCAATTTAAGTCACTCTCTAAAAAAATACAGAATACTGTCCCATAAACCAGTATTTATAATTTAAAGGATCTACTTATGTACAGTTTTGCGGTCAATAAATAAAAAACGATGTATTATGACCCATACGAGAACATGGCCTCCGAGAAAACACATAGATCAACTCTCTGTAATAAATAAATCATGAGTGTCATTCAGTTAAATTATAAATTGAAACGTAAACCTGTTATGTTAGTAATTTAATAATCAAAGAACTTTTTCTAAAGCACGGCGTGGTTTCTAGAAAAATACATAACACAGTGTGTATATACACCTTTCACTATCATCAACGAGAATTAGAAGGCGTAACATGAATGTTTTTGAAACGATGTAGCCTACACTTGATGATATTATGTTGTGTGTGGGCCCTAACTCGGTCACTACCGTATTGTTTCCAAGTAGTCTTGTCAAATCATTATGTTAATAAAATTTGGGCGACTGTATTTTCGCGGATATCCCAACGAAAATATCACTATTGTAGCACACATTTCAATTTTAAAATCATGCCGTTTCAAGTCAGCTTCGTCCCAGAGTCGATACTGAAGGGTTTTTCGTGCTACTGATTCTTCGATGGCAGTGTAGGAATTCACGGTATATAGTGTGACACGTCCCCTCAACTTAGGTCTCTTTTTTCTTAAGCGCGATTTTAACTAACTTCTCGTTGTGCAGTAACTATTCGTGATTCTTATGAGGCTGAATATAGTCCAAAGACATACAGGTTTTCTATGTATAACCGGTACTCGGAACCGAACATCCTGAGATTTAACAGTTATTATCTCTGATTTGATCCCAGATGCTACGGATTTAATTAGTGCTATGATAGGCATGTTTTAGAGTATGGGATCCTGAGACCTGAATCAGACACTCAGCCTGTTCTGTTTCGAGATAGCTCCGAATAGTTAAGGCCGACTGACAGTCGTTTCTGCTACTGTCTAGCATATGGGCAATGTAGAGAGTCGCGTTATTAGCGGGGCACAGTCCCTCAACTTATTTACCGCTTTTCGTAACCGAATTTTACTACTTATCGCTTGTGAATTACCTATTAAGTTCGCATGAAGGTGAATGGAATCCAAAAGACATTCTGATATGTCACACACGTTCGGCCGGGATCGCACCCGAACTCCTGGTATTTAATTTGCTCCCAGCGTTTCCCTGAACTCGATTAGTGTTTGCTTATGAGAGCATTATTCAGAGTAGATGGAATCTGACATTTGATCAACTCAGCCTCTAGTAGAAAAATTAAATTGCTACTTGAATTGACAGGTAAACGAAATCACTGTAAGAACAATTATAACAAGGGTTCCGGAATTTTAGAGTTCGGTTGAAAATAAATCAAATCAGGTAGGCTGGTCACTGGATTTTAAAATAAGGAATTCCTGAACGTCATAACCTAACGATACCGGCCCTCAGTAAACTTCTTGGGTTTGTAAAATTATGAGTGAGTGTTTTTTTTTTTCTTTTTGCGCGAGAGTGCGTCTTGTCGTGGACTTACAGCAATAGGCGGCCATGATTGTAAGTTCAACACACTTTCCTACAGTTTCGTGATTGCCAACCTAAATAACTATACTGTAATAAAATAACTATACCGTAATATTACCGATTACAAACCACGTGTGGGAAGTCAAGAGAGTCGCTGCCGCTCTATGTCAAGCGACGTAAACAATATATATAGTTGCTTAGCTGTTATGTTAGCCGCTAGATGTCAGTTCGAACAAATTTCCGCTACCTCTTGTGTGAATTGAGAATACTACATTATATAAGAAAATTGTATGTTTGTGTTGGAATTCTTGGGTAGCTCAGTTGGTTAGAGCGCTAAAGGTACAGACTTTAGAGACTCGAGTCCAAATCCCAACTCAAGCATTCATTTTTTCTCTTTCATATCATATATATATATATATATTATAAATTTATTTTTGACAATAATCAATTGAGTTGGTGTTTACTTGATGAAAATCCATATTTATTAATTAAATAAAAATAAAACGTAGTTTTATTTGATTTTCATATTTATTATAAGAAGGTACAGTGTACCGAAACAGCTGTCACTGAATTATATAATAAATATGAAAATCAAATAAAACTACGTTTTATTTTTATTTAATTAATAATATATTTTTGACATTTGGCAATGAAGGCAAATATGATATAAAAAGAAAAAAGAGTGCTTGAGTCGGGATTTGAACTCGAGTTCAAATCCCGACTCAAGCACTCTTTTTTCTTTTCATATCATATATATATATATATATATATATATATATATATATACACACACACACACAAAATATCCAGAAGGTATTCAATAGGCTATACATTATACCAAACAAATCACTGCATTTTAAATGATCTTAACTTTATTTGAAAACATATAAATCAATAAATACGTACCTGCCGCCATTTTATCACTGATTGGTGTCACGGCCTCCTGCAATTTCAACTAATACACATTACCACACTGTTAATATTAGTATTTTTTATAATGAACGCAAATATTTCCAACAAAGATGTTATTATTTTATTATTATTTATTATTTTCAAAACATCGCGCAAAAGATAATGTACAACGCACGTTTGTGAAGTATTTTACAGAATCTCGGAAATTAAAAATCTCTATCGCTCGATTTTGAAACATTTCCTCCGCTTCTGTAAAAACCACTGCCCAACCTCGCATCGTAATATATTATTCCAGAATCAATAAAACAGGATTTTACGGATAATGGAATTAATATTATAGTATAAATTTCCTTCCGGGATTAATAAAAGAATGGAGGAAAACGCAACGAGGATATATATACCCATCAATAGGAACCTCAAACTCGATGCTATTCTTTTTGCAGACGATTTAGCTCTTCTGGCACTTTCCGAAAATGATTCGCAACGATCAATTCATAATTTACAAAAAAATAGGTGCCAAATTTAATATGAAAATATCAATTAACAAAACTAAAATTATGGCATTTCATGGGAAGGACCCCATACAAAGTAAAATCTGTCTCCAGAATAAAATTTTAGAGAGATCTAATAAATTTAAATATATTGGATATTATCTCTCTATCTGGGATGAAAAGGATATCCCTGAAAAAATGACTAATTATAATAAAAGTTTGGGAATTATTAATCAAGTTATAAAACCATCCCTTGTACAAAAAAAACACCATATTACGTTTATATAACACTTTGGCTAGACCAGTGTTGACCTATGGTAGTGAAGCATGGACACTAAAAAGACAATATGAAAGCAGAATAATGGCTTGTGAAATGAGATTCATGCGCAGAACAGCGGGTTACACCAGATAGGATCGGAAAAGGAACACCGATATCTTAAAAGAATTGAAGACTATGCCAATTGTGGAATATATTAAACAGTACCAACTAAATTGGAAACACCATCATGAAAGATCCCCAAAGCTGTTTATAATTATATACCAAGAGAGCGAAGATCACTGGGCCGTCCTATGAAACGCTAGAGGGAAAATTTTCTATAGGATCGTAACAGGCCTTGGCCTAATACTTGGAAGGAAGAAGAAGAAGTAGTATAAAATTCCTTCAACAAAACAGTCAGATTATAATGTCAGAGTAAGTAGTAATATATCAGTTATTTACGTAAGAATTAGAAGGATGTGCGAAACTGAGGAAACACAAATACATTTACAGTTGTTTACTGTTTTTGTAACAAATTACCTACGTAATAGCGGATACTAAATTGCTTTCGTTAGTGAATTCAACTGAGTCTTTGTTGAAACACGTCAATTGAGAGATTTCTCAAAAAATAGAATTAGGCAATAATCACACGTTAATAAATATGCAACATCTTACATGGTGAACGTTTCTATTCATATGATGATAAATAATAATAATAATAATAATAAATAAAAATAATAATAATAATAAAATAATAAGAATATGATTTAAATTGTCATAAGTAATGCCACGAGTGATTTCCAAATTATCGATAAATTCACGACTCACGAAGTGAGGAGTGAATCTATCTAGAGAATTTGGAAATCAAGAGTGGCATTTGTTAGGACTATTTCACGAATAAAATTAAACTGTATACTCACAAATCATTAATTAACTATAGTCATTATAAAAATTTATATAGGCCTATCTAATGTAAACGGCGATGTTTGAAAACAAATGAGAAACGATTTGTACGCTTCATTTGCTTCTTTTGTTCGATCACTGCAACCAGATCATAATATTATTTATTGCCAAAGGATCGCAATTTTATAAGAATACACCCTAGTGGAGAAATTTATAACCAACGTTATAGGTATTAATTAATTTCTGATGTCCTATGATGTAAATATCTCAATTATATTTTTCTGCGTCATTTCCTGGAAAATAATTCGTTTAAGAAAGTGCAAACAGTAGTTTCTTTTTTCTTTTTTCTTTTTGTGGTACAATCAATTGTTACAAATATTTTTATATTATCTCTCGTATGCGCTACGTATTGACATTCGTGCACTATATAGGCCTATACAATCTGGTAGCCGTATTTCTTAGAGAGTCAGTCACTGCAAAATAATGCTATGACCTATCCAGAATTTTAAAAAGGAGGTGCTTTCTTTATTATGATAAACTTTAGTTGGTAAATTTCAGGAGAAACACGACTGTGATTGGTTGTAAATAAAAATCATTGAAATGTGATTGGTCATTGACTCCCATTTGGGGCATGAGTTAAATAATCTCCGTAAAGATTGTTAACATGGTGGCTTTGTTGCATCTGTTGTTTTGGTATTATTTAATATATTTATTAAACACAATGTGTACATCAAATTAAATTTAGCTTTTTACCAGTCTTTAATTAAATTGTTTAGAGGCAGAGTCCTGTTTTTACACTTCGCTAGATGATATTTTGGACATGGATAGTTGCATAATTTACAGATGCAGTCCTCCTTGGGTTCATGGTACATGTTGTTCAGGCATATATTCCCATGAAATCCATGGGCTGCGAAACGTGTGTACAGGTGTCGAAGTTCGAAATTCGGTTGCTTCCAGGTTTCTGTTTTCATTGCGTCTGTTTCCATAATTTCTGTCGGTATCTGGGCGGCTTTGTTCTGTCTCTCCTCGATGACGATTCTGTATGCTTGCGTTTCCGGTAGTCTGAAACAGTGTCTGATATCTTCGATGAAGAAGGATTCCTGGGCTATTGTATAGGCATAACTATTTCTTGTATATTTTGAAATTGACAGTGCTCTTTTGAGAAACCTTGATTTAACGTTCTCCAGTTTCTTAAGATTTTTCACTGTCAAGTAATTCCATATAAGCTGGATTCCGTATGTTGCGGCCGGCATTACTTTAAGGTTGAAGAGTTTCATTGCAGTTGAGAGGGATAGTCTTTGGAGTTTTGGGATATCGTACATGACTTTCGTTGCAGCTGTTGCTCGATCCTGTATATGAAGTGAGAAAGCGGTTCCAGTTGTTTGTAAGGTGACCCCCAAGTATTTGTAGCTTGATACGAATTCTAGGGTTTCACTTCCGCATATAAGATGGTACTTATTAGCCAGCCTTCCTCCTTTCCTGAATTTCATTGCCTTTGTCTTGGCGCTGTTTATTTCCATCGAGTTTTCAAGTGCCCATATCCTAATGTTCTCCATGGCTGTTTGGAGAGCTCCTTGATTCCTAGAGAGGATGATCATGTCGTCTGCGTACATGAGTAGCTTAACATTTCTTGTGTCTATAGTCTCTCCGATGTCTGACGTCATTACATTAAAGAGTACGGGACTCATCGGGTCTCCTTGTAGGACCCCCCCTTATTTGAGTAACACTTCTCGACATCGATATACCATCACTGATTGTCAGGTAGTTTGTGGTAAGGATTGATTTAATTGTTCCTAATTCGTTGCTTGAGCTGCCTAGTATGTTCTCTAGCTTCTGGATGAGGATTTTCCTGTCAATACTGTCGAATGCCTTGGAATAATCTATGTAGGCTATATCACATACAATGGTGTAGCAGGTTGAGCTAAGGTCGTTATTATTTCTTGTATGAGTTCTTGGACAGCATGCAGTGTAGATCTACCCGGGGTGAAGCCATATTGATTCTGAGGTATACTGGCACGTATGTTTTGTTCCACACGTCTTAGCAGGATCTTCGAGAAGAGTTTGAACATAACATTTTCCAGGGCAATTCCCCTGTAGGAGTTCGGGTTTTCTTTCCTTCCTTTCCCTTTGTAGATGACAGTTATAATCAAATTTCTCCATTGTTGTGGGATTGAATTATCTTTTAGGCATTCATTGAACAGACAGGTTAGCGGTTCTAACAAGTCTTGAAGTGTTTCCTTAAGATGTTCAGGAAATATCCCGTCCGGACCGGCTGCTTTGTTATTTTTCTCGTTTCTTATGAGTTGGCTGACTTCTTCTGTTGTAATTGGGTTCATGTTCATGTATGTTTGCCGCATGCGGTGTGAAGCAGTTTGACGTTTTGTCCTTTGCTCCCAGGAGGTTACTGAAGTGATCTTCCCATTGTTTCATGTTTACGAGAGGGCTTGATTTCTGTTTCTTTGAAGACCTTAAGATTTTGTGAGGTTTCATTTCTACCTCGGCTATTAGTTCCTGTTCTTTGGAGGTGTCATACTTTAACTTCTTTTCCTTCAGTAGTATTTTATATTTCATACGTTCTTCAGCATATTCCTTTAGAGCGTAGCCTCCATATTCCCTGGCAGTATGGAGTAGGAGTAGTGTTCTTTGTCTCATGTTGTAACACTCTTCATCGAACCATGGTTTTGCAGTACGTTTATGTCTAGTCAGTTGAGTGGTGGCATGTATAATTATGTCATTTAAGGTTTCTGTTGCTCCGTCCAGATTTGGTATTATAAATACAGTGTAAATTTGTTATTTATGATCCTGCAGGATAGCTCAGGATAGGGATGAATGGAGAGCTTATGTCCGCGCTGCAATGAACCTATGGGTTTGATAGTGCCAGTGAGTTAGTAAGAGTTAGTTATTATTTTCATAACTGTTTTATCATGTAGGATACAATTTACATTTGCTTTATACAGTGTAGTGCATAAGAGCATTTACAACGTGTGAGAGATAGCCCTAAAAGAGGACGCCAAGATGAACAATTTCGTTTATGTACGAGAGAGTTTTGCAGCCAGGGGCGCATATAAGATGAATTTGGTAGGGTCGTACTCCATGCCATTATGATTTAGATCTGTCATTGTCGACATGTGTCGGTTAATATATATTTCTTAGCAACGACGATTAAATTCGTCGGTTAATTGCCCGTATTTTTCAAACTGATTATCGTATAATCTCTTGGGTTTTGAATATACCAAAAATGTTGTATTGGAGTCAAGGTCGAGCAATTTCAACATCATTAAGTGAAAATGGCAATTCTGCATAAAAGGGTGCTAGGTACATACTAGCGAAAAGCGATCCATATGTGTGTGTGTGTATATATATATATATATATATATATATATTATATATATACACATTTTATTTTAATTTCTTACTTTTTTTACTTTCAATTTTGATAATCGAATAGCCACCTAAAACAAGGCTATAAGCCCTAACCTATTTTTCTTTCCAAAATTGAGCCTTGCATGGAAAAAAGGTCCTAAAGGTCATTAATAACGTTTTACCATGTAAAACTCAACTTGGGAGAAAAAAAAATATGGTTACAACATGATTCTGGGCGGCCATTCAATTGTTGCTTATGTATGTTTAATATTTCGCTGTGGTCTCGAGGTAGCGTGTTGTCTCGCCACGCAGCGGACACTGGTTCGATCTCTGGTCGGGACAAGTTTCCTTGGTAAGGGTTTTTTTCGGGTTTTTCCTCGCCTGTAAGATAAATGTCGGTAAACTTTAAGTGCCAAAGGGTCCCGAAGATCATATGGTCATCATAATCATCATAATTTTTATTCGCCTTAGATTAAGTTTGGGTCTAAGGACTGTCCTGGCACACCACTATTATCATCGCCCACCATATCATCTGGGCTTCCAGGCACCCCAACCTCAGAGGAGGGTTACATATTGCCAGTGCCAGGTAAGAACACCAGAAAACGTCGAAATGACAAACCTGGAGCATTGAATGAAAAAAAAGAAACTTTTTAAATTTTATGTATATTATGTCCCTTTATTATTATCAACATTTAAACCCTGTAGAAGGAAGGAGAAGATCTGAAGACCTTAAATCTATTGGTAAATAAATAATTTATCATCACCATTATGGTCCATTCACGAAGTTAGACCATTTGTTGACCTGTTTCGGCCTCAAGAGAAACACCATCCAAAAGTCTTTTGAGTGGACGTCCTGGTCTTCTTCTTCCTGCAGGTTGATAGCTTAATATTTGTTTAGGTATCCTGTGATCTTCCATTCGATTAACATGTTGCATCCATCTTGTCTTATAATTATAAATTTTGTTTTCTAATGGTTCCATGTCTAATTTTTCTAAGATGTCTTCTTTGTTTTATGATTTATTATATTTTATTGCAATGGAGGAAAGTAGATTACCATATAAAATCTTACATTATTTTCCGAGAGGAAGAAGAGATGTCGTCCTCGGAAGAGATGGTCTTAGATCTATTAGTGAAGACGGAACAGGCAACTAATACCTTAACCAGGAAATGAAGAAGAAGAAGAAGAATCTTTTATTGCGATTGGTCCTGTGTAGGACTATGCAAAGTACTTAGAATCGTCTCTTTGTTTTCCTTGAAATCACAGTTCTCTTATTATTTGTCCATAGGCTTCCCTGCTCTCTTTCTTCCATGCTGTGGGCGCTTTTTTCTTTGGTTTTTGTCAACTTGGGCAACTTTACATTTATGAACCTTGATTCTAAATATTTCTCTGTTTAGGATATCTCGGTATTTCCTGCCAACTTTACATCATTTTTACTTAACCAATCCGTTTCATAGTATAGGCCTACATTTCTGCTTCATAATTAGAGAAAACCAGAACGGAATAGAAAATACGAGCTTCTCGAAAGATTTCAACACAATTTATTATTGCGCCAGGTTTGTCCCCACTTGGTGACTTCAGAACTGAATAGGTAATAATACGGTATCAATGCAATTTATCTGTAGATGCTCTACTTACAATGCGTAAGACAGTTAAAAAGTTTCCTTGAGCTTCTGGATAAAACATGTGAGCATCGAAGCATGTAGACTGACAATGTCACCGTTCAAGTAATGAAAGTTAAACAAGAAGTAGCCTTAATAATTGCAGCGGTGAACACAATAATGAGAACAGAGGAGTGCAGAGATGAAATGCATTGCATGACATAACGGTACAGTTATTATGCAATGTGGATCAGACAGCGAGAAAGTGAAATTCCACGCAGGATGCTGTTTAAAAGAGAAATCTTTTAAATATAACTTCAGTTAACTTTTTGTCACAACGGAACTTGTAAAATTTAAGAGAAAGTGTTTTACTAACGCGCCTGATTTTAGGCTTCACTCCAAAAGTAGTTGTAATAGTAATGCTAATTAATAGTGCGTTAGTTTCATTAGAAATATTGTGAAATTGTCTACGAAGCATGTATAAGAAACGACAATACAAGCTGAATCAGTTTAAAGAGTATTTATTCATCCCCAGATTCTTTACTCCTTTCCCAATTCTCTCGAAATACCAGTTTTGTTTTCTGCACTGCTGGTTCTGGTGATAACATGCCTGCTTCCTGACTAGCGGGCCCGGATTCGATACCCGTCGGCGTTAAAAATGTTCTTCTTCTTCGGCTTTCCCCCACTTCATAGGTTTGCCGTATTCTGTTAATATTTATTTCTATCATTCCTTCTTCTAAATTCCTATCATCCATTATAGTTTTGACATAGGTTTTCCATTTCCATCTTGGTTTGCCACGTTTATTTCTTCCAGGGGGTGACCATTGGTATATATATATTTTGGCAATCTTTAATTTTCCATTCTGTGTATAGCCTTTGAGATAACTGATGGCGCACAGATAATTTTCAAATCTCAGAACGAAGCCACTGCGCATGATCAGAGATCAGCTATTTGGTTCACAAGTATACAACTATTTGAGAAACTAAATCCGTTTTCTTTCGTATGTCGTGCAATGGAAAACAATTTCGTGTAAATAAGTAGTGCGGTAAATACTGAAAATAAAACAAAGCAAAAGAAATTAAACAAAAGAAAGAAAATTAATTGAAATAAGGACGAGACAGAAAAAAAAAGGATGACAGCAGGATCGAATACGCGACATCATGCACGGGAAACAGAAGCTACCTCCGTCCGCTAGATCACAACAATCTCTTCTAGAAATTGACTGTATGAAGCGATGTAGTACTTCTAGACTTACTTGTGTAATGTAATTAGACATTAACGTATTTTAATTAATCAGACGCATTTTGTATTAGTAATGGAAACAAGTAATTGTATTATGCCATGTGTTTTGTAAACAAAGTAATGAGACATTACAATCGTTATTCATTATATATATATATATTCACACATATACCGGTAATGAATAACGATTGTAACGTCTCATTACTTTGTGTGTATATATATATATATATATATATATATATATATATATATATATGATATGAAAAGAAAAATGAATGTTTGAGTCGGGATTTGAACTCGGGTCTCTAAAGAGACTCTAAAGAGACTCGAGTTCAAATCCCGACTCAAGCATTAATTTTTCTTTTCATATCATATTTGCCTTCATTGCCAAATGTCAAAAAAAAAAAAAAATATATATATATATATAATGAATAACGATTGTAACGTATCATTACTTTGTTTACAAAACACATAGCATAATAAAATTACTTATTTCCATTACTAATACAAAATGCGTCTGATCAATTTAAATTAAGTTTATATATATATATATATATATGCGCCGTTTCCTTTAATTTATTTCCATATATTCCATTCCATAGTAATTCTGCCCGAGGGCAGGTATTTCACTGCCATCATAGCATTTTCATGCTATGATCTGCAACTTTACTAGGAAACTGTAGGTGGGGTAGCTTCTCGTTTCTTTCTACGCCGGTGGAGAATTATGATGATGATGATGATGATGATGGTCGGAAGATTTTCGGAGACAGTTGGGTCCTAAGCTTCCTGACATTTACCTTACAGGTGAGGAAAAACCCGGGAAAAAAAATCTCACCCAAGAGCAAGTCCCGACCGGGAATATTTCCATATACATACAAATTTATTTATGTAACGAAGCCTGGTAACATGCAGGCATTATGCAAATTAACAACTTTATTAAATAATAATAAACGAAAACAAAATACCTGGCCAGAATCGAACATGGATTATTAGTAATATAATCCGATCTCAATTATATGGTTTCATTAGATGTAATAAAGAATAAAATAATAATAATAATAATAATAATAATAATAATAATAATAATAATGCTTTATTTTAGCTGGTAGAGTTAAGACAATAAGGCCTTCTCTTCCACTCAACCAGCGAATAGTAAAATTATACAAAAATTACATACATATTACAATTTTAAGATATTAAAATACAGACTAAACAAAAGACAATAATGTGATCTAATACTAGCTAATACTAACAAAAACATAGAATATAATAAAATTTAAATTATGTAAAATAAAGTAAGTAGCTTCCTAGATGACTATTAATGGAATGCTCTATATAGTTGTTATGCAGTTAATGTTTTTATTGTATCGAACTTAAGATATCAGTTAATTTGGATTTAAATAATGATAGCGATTGACAGTCCCTGACATGACTGGGAAGTGAGTTCCATGCTCTAGTCATAGATATTGTGTAAGATTCAGAGTGTAGACAGGTCCTGTGTTGTGGTATCAAAAGTAAAGAAGAGTCTTGTGATTTGTAATATTACTTTTAAAGCGGGAATATTCATTCACTATACCATACTTTGTTCCACGCAGTTATTCCGCATTTAAAAGGATTTTATTGGAAAAGAAAGGAATACGTCAGAGTAGGTGTTAATTTTAATAATTATAGTAATGAGTTTTGGTTAATTATAATACTAATGGATTATAAACAGAACAGAGGCGCAAGTGAATAGTCACTCGCCCTCCACCTCTGGAACCCGAGTTCGCATCTGGGTTCGTAGTGTATGAATCGGTGTCAGGGCAGATTTTTCTTGGCATTTGTCCAGTTTTTCCTTACCAAACCTTCATTCCAAAACCGCGTCGTTTTATTTCATTTCATCTGCTCCAGTTATAGTACGACAGACGTGGTTAACCGGCATCAATGTATATCACAGTTCTTCAATTATAAGAGCTTATCTCATTTCACCATCATTATCATCTGTATCACCATCATGGCACTACAACTTCAAAATTGAATGTTTTGGCCTTCTCGATAATCTTCCTCCAGACTCTTCTAGCTTCTGCCAATTTCAGGTTTGTCACCCTCATCTTCTTCAGATACTCCCAAACATCATCCTGCTATCTCATGTTAGGCCTACCAACAGCTCAGGTTCCTGCAGGCTTCCATTTATATAGTTTTTTTAAACTAATCCGTATTGGTCCATTCTTATTAGATGATAAAACCATCCAATCCTAAGTGATTATCTTATTTCAAATTTCTCAACTTATTAAAATATATTTTTTTAATTAGGAGTATTCCACAATACAACGTTTCTCCTTCAACCCAAAGTGATTTTTCGCCAGAGATTCCTGTCTAGAGCATCTTCTTCCCTCAGATCTCTAGCTTCCATACTTCTCCTCACTCCATCCATCCAACGTTCTCTAGGTCTGCCTCTTCCACTTCTTCCATTAGCTTTCCAATTAAGGATCTTCTTTGGTATTCTCTCTTCTTCCATTCTTAAGAGGTGTCCATACCATTTCAAACGTTTTTCTTCTATTTGTTTCAATATGTTTTTTCAACTTGCATAATTTCCCTTATTGTGCTCTTTCTGACCTTATCCCTTCTTGAAATTCTTGTCGATCGCCACCAAAAAAAAGATATTTAATTTATTTATAATAATCTTAACCCTACCCTTCACTTGACATATTTAATAAGTTAAAGCAAATCAAATTAAGATAAAAATAATTCATCAAAATAAATTCTGCTTCTTCAAAATATTTTAAATAATATTCCCATTATTGCCCTAAGGTATCTTTTAACTTTTTTTGTTGTTATTTAATCCACTGTATGTGTCATCATAATCAGGTCTTCTAGTATTTAGATATAGGCCTAATGGTGCGTCCAGAGCAAAGAGCAGTGCAAGATAAGAGATTGCATTATCCATTACTTGTTCAGAGACATACTGATTATTCCAGACTATATATATATATATATATATATATATATATATATATATATATAATGACATGAAAAAGAAAAATAAACGCCTGAATCAAGATTTAAACCCGAGATCTCTAACTCTCTACATTAGTGACATAACTACTAGTCCACTCAGGCTCCTAGCACAAACATTTATTTTTCATTCTTTATATATGATTCTCTTTCACGAGAGGCAATGGTACAACGGACTCAATGCCATCTTGTAGCTTCTATAACAAGTAAGCATTTCAAAAAGAAATTTGCCTTATAGCAGTGACACTTCTTTATTTCGATGTTAAATAAAATTTTTATATTTAGCAATGAAGGCCAAATATGACATGAAATAAGTACAAACGCCTGAATCGGGATTTGAACCCGAATCCTCTACCTCTATACATTAGTGACATAACCACTAGTCCACTCAGGCTTCTAGCATAAACGATTATTTTTCATTCCGTATATATGATTCTCATTCACGAGAGGCAATGGTACAACGGACTCAATGCCATCTAGTGGCTTCTATATCAAATAAGCATATATAAGCATACCTCATATATATATATATATATATATATATATATATATATATATATATTCTATAATAATTAAATTGCGTATACATTTGTCTTATACGTTAAAGAATAAAACTCCAGTCAGGTAAGTTGATCCCGAGACTCTAAGTAATATCTTCTCAATGTTCATGCGTTGTAAACTGATGCAGCTCGTTGCTTTGCATTATTTTTCCTACTTGGAAGCGATTCAGATAATCTGAAAGTTTCTGTGTGATACTGTGACGTTATTGTAACATCATTACAATTTTGCTGAAGTGAAAATGGCTGTGCCTCAGGAAAGAGAGCAATCTATTTAATGGTACCATGTCACACGGAAGTTATTTTATCAAATTAGTAGGCATGTAGGCTTCCATTTTACAGTAAAAACGTATTTATCTGAGTACATGCTATCCTAATAAAAATTGACAGGTTAAGCGAGATTTTTTGTTTTACTGGAAAGACCCTTTCAAAAATTTCGTGTTCTGTAGCTCATGTCTAAAAACATAATATTTATTGCGACATGGACCAACCATAACATAGTAGCTTGTGTTCCTGAGGCATAACTTTTACACTTATGCAACAGTGCTAATGGCCGAACGAGTTAGATCAGAGAATAGCATCTAAAGGCTTGTAAAGTATTCGAGAAGTGCAGATTCCAATCCTTCGGCGGAGCAATCCGATTGAGATTCATTTCATGATTTTCCTTAATCAGAATTGGATTTCCATTAGCATGACCTCTATTATATTTAATCATCATTTCACAATTGATTAATCATTAAATTAATTGAGTATGTTAATATGTGTACCGCTGTGGTCTCGGGGTAGCATCGCTGCCTCATAAAGCAGCAGCTCCAGATTCGATGTCCGAACGGGACAAGTTTCCTGGGTAATGGCCTTTTTTGGGATTTTTCCTTAACTTTAAGAGAAACATCAGGAATTTTGAGTTCCAAATGGTTCCCGAATATCATCTGGCCATGAAAATCATAATAATCATATTCCCCATGGCTAGTATAATGTGTAGTAAATGGTGTGTTGTCTCGGAGGAGGCGCTGGGTTGAGATAATCACTCTTTCGAGGAGGCCCTCCATTGCCTTGTTTGGTCAACAAATTTTGTGTGCGATACAAGGTTTAAAATCCCTCTACCGGCAAGTCGTAACCCTGATGGCGCGGGCCAAACAAAAATGCCTAGATTAAACTTTGATGAAGAAGAATATATTTACATTATTTTATAATATATTGGCAACTATCAGTCTTGGAAGTATGTTCGCATTAATCAGATATCGTAAATAAAATGTTTCATCCATTAAGGTCAAATAATAATTTTGGATAACGGATCAAGTTTTCTCAGACTATTACATTGAATATCGTATATTAAAATTCCGGGGCGACCAATTTGACTGAGTTTAATCTATTATCTTACTCTGTCATTAAGGTAAAATGATGGGTTCGTTATTTGACTACCAGGGCCCATTTCATAATATAAATCAGGAGTCACCAATTACATTTCATGGAGGTCCATTTTCAAAGTAGTAAATTAAGTCGAGGTCCGGAACCACTATTGTTTAAACATACCAAACTTTTATTAAGTAATTAATATTATGAAAAATTACATAAAGTATGTTATGGGTATGAATTGCACAAACTAAACAAATCTACCATGTAATACTAAATGGATACAGCACGGAAGTACACAGTTATTAATTCTAATAATTATTAATAAGTTTATGATAAACTGTTTTACCATACATCATTCAATGTGAATAGTGACTTTTTTAGATGTAACAATCTGTCTTTTTTAATTAGAAATTTTTATTATTGCAACGGTTTGGTTACAAATCAAACACCGGTAAAGCTCCACGGCGACGTTTAACCGGGTTTAAAAATTTGTATTAATTTGATATTTAATCGGTCCGGAAACCAAAGCCCCAGCGTCCGGATCCGGACCGCGGTCCGCTAATTGGAGACCCCTGACATAAAAGTTCAAATGAGGAAACTTCTACATGAAAAGCATGATAAATATAGCAGGAGACATATATGAATATAATCAAAGGTTTTAAATGTGATGTGACCTTTGATGTTAAAGCGCCTTTAAATAAGAATAAAATTAATATTTTCGTATCGAAAATTAATTTGTAATCAAAAGATTATTACGCGCCTGTTATGTCTTATTAATCGAAATGTGCCTTACATCAGTAAAGAATTAAATATATTTGTATTAAATCTTTAAAACACAGGACTCTCTTTCGGGAGGTGCAAAGTTTATTCCCCTTTGCCAACCACTCTATGGTTTATTTGACATTTTCATATACAATGAATCCAATGCCGATTAAAATGTAAACCCATACTATTGTTCTCGTAGTGTGCGTTTGTGGTGTCTTCGGGTTTTGGATTTCGTTCAGTGCTAACCACAAACCACAGGATTCTTTACAATTCTTTACCTATACAAATGTGGTTTAGAAATTATCTTTTCACGATACCTGGTTTATAGATCCCACAAAAGAGAAAGAAAACTAAAAACCAATCACTAGTCACATGCAGTGGAATGAACTGTATGATGGCGAGATAATTTTTTTACTATAGGATTGTGATCTATGTATGATATATGGCTGAATATGCAGAAGGGCTAAGAAATTATCATGGTGGTGGTTCAGTGCTTCTGTAACATTTTAAATTGTAGCTGTAAGCATAATCTAGATTTAAGTTTTATAAAACATTGGCAGTTCCTTGCATTACTTTATGGGAGCGAAACTTGGGTAAGAACAAGTCAATAATTTAACATAAAGCATAAAGGGATTAAAAAATTAAAGGAAAAATTACTATTAACATTGTAATATTCTATAAGAATTAAAAACATCATTCCCATATCTTCGAATTATAGTGACCAAAAAATTACAAAATAGAATACGAAACGCAAAAATAAACTTCCTTAGAAGAACAAAATACTGCACAAGATTGGATCAGATAAGGAATGAAGATATAAGAACAGAGATAAATATATATCCATTGAATGAGAAAATCAAAGAATATAGAGAGAAATGGTTTATACATGTAGAAGGAATGAATGTAACAAGATTACCAAGAGCAGCATTCAACTACAAGCCAAGAGGTTCAAGGAATGTAGGAAGGCCAGTGAAAAGATAGACAGAACAACTGTGAGGCGGAACAGGCAATTTTTGCCTAGCCCGTGAAATGAAGGAGAAGACGTATAATTTAAAAAGTTGTATTCAATGAGTCCACCGCTGTGGTCTCGAGGTAGCGTGCTGCCTTGTCACTCAGCGGGCCCGGTTCGATCCCCGGTCGGGGCAGTTTTTCTGGGTGAGGTTTTTATCGGGGTTTTTCCTCACCTGTAAGACAAATGTCAGGAAAACTTTAAAGCCCAAACGGTCCCCGAAATCATATGGCCATCATCATCATCATCCTTATAATCATCATCCCTCACTGGTGTGGAAAGCAACGTCAAGCTACCACACCTACACAATTCCCTAGTAAAGCTGCAAGCATAGCATGAAAATGCTATGATTGCAGTGAAGTACCTGCCTTCGGGCAGAATTACTGTGGATGGATGTATTCAATGATGCAATTAAAACATATTTTATATAGTGATATAGTTCATGATAGGACATAGGTTATACATGTGTTCATATCTTCGGATTACATAGGTTTTCAACCGTGGTTAATGGATATTTTAGGATAGAAATATCCAAGGGACAAGTCCTGCAAGAGGGACGTTAAAGCTTGTATCCCAAGTCAGAAGATTTTCGGGCTCGTAAAAGAAATGTTAAAATATTAAAATAAGTACCTGATATATCAGTCGTCCTAAACTAAATTAAATTTCTGTTTTAAAAACTTCGTCAAGTAGTTAAAACTATGAAGGACTTTCAGAATCATTCTCCATATTCTTCATTTGATTATCAAATGAAATGCAGAAGATGAAACATGATTAAGAAAGGCCTTCATAGTATTAACTAGTAAAAGTTTTTTAAATAGAAATTTAATTAAGTTGAGGACGACCGATATATCAGATACTTATTTTAATATTTTAACATTTTATTACGTAACTTCAGCGAGGCTTTTAGAAATGTATCGTAATAAAAGAATCTAAAGTAGAACCTCTGAGCAAAATTTAATCGACGTTTCCCCTCCAAGTGATATTTTAGTTGAATACTAGGTTGTCTCTTTGAGGCTATTAGCTAATCGCTCGTCGCTCGCTGACATCTATAGGGAAATAAGCAAACCTAATTATCTTTGGTAACTATCCCAAGGGGATACCATTGCTACACATGGGGATGTACAGGAACAGACTTATCTTCTATTTTCCCTTTAGAATCGCTACCACTACTTGCGGATAATACAATAAGTTTTCCTCAGTTATCAGCTATTTGTGATAAAATATGGCTACCGAGCGACAAAATACCACCTCATTTCAATGTTGATAGTTTGATTTTCGTCAATCAGCTTTTAATAATATTGTTTCATTTTATTAAATTAATTCTATATGATATTAAATATAAAATTGGTACCTGGTAGCTCAACTGTCCTCAACTAAATTAATAAACTTCATTAAGTAGTTCCAAAATGGAGGCCTTTCAAAATCAATGATTCATCTCCTGCATTTAACTAGAACTGATGTTGTTGTATAGAGATATAGAGATTCTGAAAAGAGCAAAGAACACAGACCTACTCAATGAAAACACACCCGTAGACATAAACTCGTTGTACAACTTATATAACTACATCAGTACCAGTTAAATGCAGAAGATGAAACATTGATTTCGAAAGGCCTCCATATTGGAACTACTTAATGAAGTTTATTAATTTATTTGAGGAAGGCTACCTACCAGGTTCCAATTTTATATTTAATAGGCCTACCTTATTACATAACATTTTAATATGAATTTTAAAAGTGTTGATTAATTCGATATATTATTTTGGTCGTTAAGTGAATACATTATATTTAGGATGTGAAAACTAGTAGTGCGCCCTGTGGAATGTTCGTTTAGCGGGACACCAAATACCGTTCTCCAAAGGTAGGTTGAAACTATATTGATGTCCACATCCTCATCGATAAGTAGGTCTACGTTCTTCAACTTTCACAATATTTGGTTGTATCCGCCACACAACCATTTTACTACTCCAAGTTTAAACTATTTTCTGTCAATCACTCTTTATTACTAATTCTATTATAACCATTAAAATTAGGTATTAATAACTTTATTTTTAAAAAATACTTAAAATACCTACATAGCATTTTGGACATAAATATGACTTGTTATGCAAATTTCAAGCAGGAAGTGCTTGACAAAAGGAAAATATAAACAAGGGCAGAGTAAATTAGTTTAGTTACTTTCGTAATTTTATAAGATAAGAATTCCAAACATAGGAACAAAGTAAAATTAATTAGTAAGAGTGAAGTAATTTAATGACAAAAAAAAACAAATATCAATTTTTTTAAATTAATCGTTTATAAAATATTTGGAAAGAATGTTACATACCTACAGCGAATTTCAAGTTTGTACATGAAAACGTAAATTGTACAATGAGAGACTTAGTGGATGTGAAGGTAAATGTTAAAGCGTTATAATAATAAATATTTATTTTTCTAGCAGAGTAAGACCTATTAGAACTTCCCTTTCACACAAACAGTAACAAATTCTTAGAACATGCTGGGGTAGTTATGCAATTATAAAAATATCCTCAACTCATGTCCAACTCAGGATCGGGTAAAGGAATGAGATGTGATAAAGCGCTCCATACTTTTAGAAGTCTGTGAACGAAAAGAGTGTCGACCGGCCGCGCCCGACGCGCTGTCACTGGGGAAAATGGACGAAATGAAACGAAATGGAAGAGACGAGCATGGAGAGATGTTGAAATGAAACTTGTAGCAAGGGAAAACGGGAGAAACCCCGAGGAAAACTCGCCCAAGCTCCGTTTCATCCACCACGATATCCACATGGAGTGACCGAGACTCGATCTCGAGACCCCGGTGGTGAGAGGCGAGCGTCTAACCGCTTATGCCACGCAGTCCCCATTTATGCAATATTTTTACAAATTATGTTTCATGAACATTGATAATAACAGCCGTGGTTTTGGGTGGCATCGCTGCCTCGTACGTAGCAGGCCCTGGATCGATCCCCGGTCGGGACAAGTGTTCTGGGTGATGTTTTTTTTTCGGGTTTTCCTCTCGTTTGTAAGACAAACAACGTCAGGAAACATTAAGGCCCAAACTGTCCCCGATCATCTGCTGGCCATCAAAATCATTATTATTATTATTATTATTATTATTATTATTATTATTATTATTATTATTATTATTATTATTATTATTATATTTCCCATGTTTAGTATGAATGTGCGAATGGCGTGTTTCAGCTTCATGTTGTGATGTCTCGGAGGAGGCCCTGACACGGAGCTGATCACTCATTCGGGGAGACCCTCCATTTCCTTCTGGGTCAAAAAGTATGTGTGTGATCAATACTTCAAAATCCCTCTCCCGACAGGTCGTTCCACTAAGACCCGGGTGGCGTGAGATGTAAAAAGTACCAATAAGATGAGAGGTTCAACTAAGTTAATGGAGTGGAACATTGAAAATATTATTTTAGAATAATGACATTAATAGCAATTAGTCAAGATATATGATAACGTTAGAGAAAATTACTAAACACATGAAGAAGATTAAAATATAGCTATGCAAAGTTGAATGAAACAAATCATATAGGATAAGCTAGAGATTTGCATTACTTAGGCATATAACATAGGCTAATTAACAAGTCTTTTGAAGGGCGTTACTGTCTGAGAGTCCCTAACTTCAGAAAGGCGTGAATTCCAAGATAGGCTACATTACAGAATTTTAATAATAGCCTACTTATGATATTTCGAACTTCAGATAAATGTGTCTATTTACAATATTCTATAGATTTCAATGTATATTTATTATAATTTCTTATAATTAAATCTTATTTTCCCCTCATTATGGATAATGTCAATCCGAACAAATAAGTGTGTACATATAATTTCGTTGACACCAGCCCTAATATAATAACAAAAATCAGGAATTTTAGATGTTGTTTACCTTCGGAACCAGCCACATGAACCGTAAAAATCATTAGAAAGTTAACTTCACCAAATGAGACATTCAGCAGTCCATTAAATTTTAAAGGTCAAAAAGCAGAAACTGTAGAGCATTTAATTATAATTAACAGTTATTTATACGACAAAATTTGAGAATACTCTGTATCTCGAATTGAGAATTTCCATTAAAATCTTATGAGTGGTGAAAAATATTTATATTCTTGTTGTATAGGCCTACATAATTTTTATATATCTATTTAATTAAAGAATTAAGAGTCTTGGAATGTTTTATATCATATTTTAAGAAACATTCCAGATAGCGAAGAACAAAATACAAATAACATCCCTGTGATCTAAGGGATAACATCATTGTCTCCTTTAGCAATAGGCCCTAAAGGTATGGCTTGATTCTTGGTCGCCTTGAATTTTCAGAGTGAGGTTTTTCTGGGTTTTCCTCAATAGCAAGACCAATGCCAAACATGTCAGCTACACCTTTCTCAATAATCACCGGCCTCATAATTGTTATCAATTATATTCCTAGCGATTAATTAAAATATAAATAGAGCCATCTAATTCACGAAAATAGAAGTAGATCATTGTTCATCAAAGACGGGTTAGCGTCTTTCAGGTGAGAGTTTAAATGTCCATCCATCCGTCTATAGTAATTCTGTCCGATGGCAGGTCTTTCACTATAATCGTAGCATTTTTCATGCTATGCTTTGCAGCTTTACTAGGGAATTATAGGTGTGGTAGCTTCCCGTTGCTTTCCACACCGTTATGGATAATGATGATAATGATGAGGATGATGATGGCCGATGATTTTCGGGGACCGTTGGGCCCTAAACGTCCTGACATTTGTCTTATAGGTGAGGAAAAACCCCGAAAAAACACGGGCCCGCTGCGTGACAAGGCAGCACGCTACTTCGAGACCACAGCGGTGGACAGTTTAAATGTCCAACCTAAAAATACAAGAAAACATGTTGAACATACAGACCAGATAGAGCAACAATATACAGAAAAGTCGCGAAATGATGATGATAAAGCTACCTAAAGTAACAGGAAATATATATATTATCACAAACTGGTTCCGAACCTGCAACAAATAACAATCTAAACAGATAAGTATTTACGGTTGCAATTTTGGCTAAATTGTTACTCATTATTTTCGATTACAAACGGGAATATTTTATTCCTACAAAGCATATAACACATTGCTATTATAATACAAAGCAAAAAAGCACGTTTCCTTGTGTATAGCTACTGTTGGACACTTTCAGAGTCTTTGCAATAGAGAATTGTTAGATAACAGTGAGGATGGTATTTGGGATATCCATAGGATAATAAATATTACATAGACATATTCTTAAGAATTTTTATGCATACAAATAAAAAATTAACAAGATAAGTCTTTGTGAAAAAAATATTCTGTCCCTTTTTTATAATAAAGATCTGAACTAATGATCTGGTGGGAAGCTTTCTGTTTAGATAAGAGTTTTTCCACGTATCGATATGTAAAATGTAGCTGTTATTTGGAAAATACTCAGATATTACTCGTTTCACAAGTAATTTATTGTTTTCTTTCAGGAAACTTCGCAACAGTAAAGAAGTAGAATTACGGTATTCAGCATTGAAGCGTAATTACAATAATCAAAAGAAAACGCTCGCGCTCTTTCTTATTTAAATTGCCCCTCTAATTTAGCGCTATTGCTGTAATTAATTTTATGGTACACTCTGTACAAAAAAATACACTTCTAACATGTATAACCGTTAAAATATTAATTTTGACATACACTAGTTTGTGATTTTTTTTGCGATAAATTACGGTAAAACGCTCTAATAATTTTAAATAGAAATAGTAGTCTATAATTTTTATTATGGTATTAATATAAAATACTTTTTTTTAGCGATAGTGCGTTTTGTCGTACTTACAGTAATGGCGACCATAATTGAAAGTCCAACTTCCTACTTTTCGGGGTTGCCAACCTAAATAACTATATTGTAATAAAATAACTATACTGTAATATTATATATTACAAACACGCGTGTGGGAAGTAAAACCACTGTCCTCTATGTATATTACATACAATGTATATAATAGTACTTGTAGGGAAATTATAGAGCTTAATTAATGGAAGGGTTGTTAAATTGTTAATGAGAATTACGTTTATTGTTTCCTGATTATGAATCGGGAATGGGAAAGGCAGTGTTAATATACATTATACGAACCTAATCACTGCATTTTAAATGAACTGAACTTTATTTGAAACAATATAAAACAATAAATGCTTACTTGCCATTTTATCACTAATTGGTCTCACGGCCTCCTGTTGTTTCACTGTTAACGTTAGTCAATTGTCTATTATGAACGTAACTATTTCCAACAAAGATGTTATTATTTTACTATTATTTATTATTTTGAAAACATCGCGCAAAAAATAATGTACATCGCACGTTTGTGAAGTGTATTACAGAATCTCGGAAATTAAAAACTTCGCTATCGCTCGGTTTTTAAACATTTTTCTCAATTCTGTAAAACCACTTCCCAGCCTCGCATCGTAATTTACTATTGTTTTACAGAATAATTATGTTTTAACGAAGATTTATAAGACAATTTTTTTACATTACTTTGTTGGTTAGTATTTTATTTAAAGACGCTCCTTAGCATCATAGGTCATAAAAGTGTCAATTAAAATCTGGGTATGAGAATGCTTACAAAAAATGTTTCTTAGGCCTCTTATTTTAGGCATGACATTATTTTATGTCCCGTATATCTATGACGCGAGACCTACGCCTTCACTCATTTCCCTTTATTAGAAAATCTTTCGTAGGATTTTTATGCCCTTCAATATGTATTAACCCTGGCCAGGTTTGAACTAGCAAACCTCGGAACCAGAGGCGAGGATGGTAGTCACTAGTCCACAAAGACCTGTTGTAATTTTAAGAATATTATTGTGATTTCAACATTCAAAATGTTTACCACTGGCAGAAATTTTAACACAATAGAAAATAGTAGCTACATACCTATGTACAAAACATTTCAGCAATCTACTTGGACGTGATAATCATATTTTTATAACCCTGACCTACATAGGCTGTCAGCAAAGAATAATATAATTCTCATACTTATTTACTTAAGCCAAATAAGGTCTCTAATAAAACTTGTTTCACAAAACATTTTCATCACTTCATACACACAAATGTATTTAGTGAGAGGCCTATATCTATGTCTTCTTATGAAAATACATGAAATCAAATTTGAACTCTTCCTTAATGAACTCACTGCAATCTCCAACGCACCAAATTACACAAAATTGCCTAGATTATGGAACAAGAGCATTTTAAAACTGTATTAGTCTTAATATATAAGCGGCTGTTTACCAGATTAGTAGTCATTCTACGGTTTCCTCCCCGCCTTGAAAAGTATTTGTTATTACGTATACAAAGTCTCACATTTGCTGTTAGTTTAAAAGTTTAAATTTTAGAGTTTTAATGTATTATTGTTATTTCATAAACAGTAGTTTCAATGTGTAATATAAGTTTAAAAATGTAGCTCCATGATACATTGTAATCCTAAAATATTTTTTTGGTCCCTTGCCAAGGCATATTTCTTGTGGTGTCCTGTGTTATCTTCGTCTGTGGTCCTCTAATATTGTTAATCACAGATCCAATCTGGCTCTCACTGTCTGGAGGAGGCTCATTGAGGAGGTGAATGTCCTTATTGGGCTGTAGTGCCATTTAAGAAGAAGAAGAAGAATGTGCAGTTGTCTTGGAGGATAAAAGAATAAAAAAAATAACTTTCAATATGAAGTTATAAAATCAATACCTGTAAGATGTCTATGTTCTCGACTTTTTTAAAACTTTCGCAAACAGATTTCATCATCGTCAGAAAGTATTATGTTGTTATTTTATTGTGAATAATACTAATCGTCATCATGTTTGGCCTAACAACCCGGGTCGACTCATATTCTCCCAAAGTACTCTCCTTTAAACTTCTCTATTCCTGGTGGCTGTCCACCAATTTCGAATTTTTAAGTCTTTCGACGTCTTCCAAAACTCCATCATCCACTTAGCTTTAGGTCTTCCAACATTTCTTCTTCCATCTGGATGTTCCATCATTTTTTATTTTTATTCAATAACAAGACAAAAATGTTATCATGGATTTTATTAGTATTTATTTTTGAGCTCTACTACATCTCTTTGTGGAAATAAAAATGCAACTCTTTGAAAGAGAAGATAATTTCTAGATTACATGTAAGCTATATGCAGATATTATTATGACGTGCGGATAGCACTGTCAAGATGAAAAATAGGAACGTTCTCAACAGAGATATAAATCCAACAACAACCGTGTTTTATCTCCACGGTCCCACGTTGATTAGTAAATGCAACATAACATTACAATAAGTTACAGCGTAATAAATTGTTATAAATTGTTGTAGCGTAAAGTGTTGGTGAGAATTTTTAAATTTAAATCAATAAGGGTTTGAGTCCCAGTGAAGTCAGAATTTTAAACGAATCTATACTTTCTGGAGACGCCATGGCCTTGGGCCAGCCTCAACATCTCGTAGAAATGATTACTAGATGTTTGTTCTGGGGGTAAAGCCGGCCGTGTCTTAGGGCTAACATCTCGTGCCGATTGTCTAGAAAGGTGCTTTCGGGCTTCCTGAGTCCTATAGTTGATCACTTTACCTTTATTGGGATGGTGGTAGCAGCAGTAGTATTTAATTGAAATGAAATTATCTGGTATTTTAAAAAAGTGTGTGTATCCTGTTCCTTCTCCAGAATTCAAATAAGATCCTTCCAGCGTTCCAAATTTCTTCTTTGAAATATGTTCTTTAATGTATCCGACCATAAGAGTCTCGATTCATAACTGAGAGTGAAAGGCTTGAATTTCCTTTTTACGTTTTATAAACTTCACTAACGGGACTTCCATAGGAAGCCATACTCAATACTTCACGGCCTGAAAATAAAACAGTGTATTGTTCCCAACAGGTTTCGATCAGTAACTTCATATTCAGAGGTAAATTAGGACGGAGTTTACTTTGATATTTGGAGTTAATCAGCCTAAAAATAAATATATCTGCAGTCCAAATTTTTCTATGTGTATTAGGGGCCTACACGACGTTATAATTTAAAGAATTAAATGTCAATTAGTTATTTTGGGACCGAAGTTAAGGCGATTGAATTATAAATAAAAATTTCAATCAATTTCATTACAATAGTTATCTGATTCATAGGTATTTCTGCGCTATTTGAATGTATTTTATTGGACGATTATTTAAACGTTAAGTAATAGTTTGCTGTTGTTTGCTAATTTTTAATGTTATTGAAAGTTTATACGAAGAATTTGATGACTCAAGTGACCAGTGGTTGTATTCTATAGTTGAATGAAAAGCTGATTTGGAATTTTTTGTATTATTCCATTCGTGTGAAATCTATTTTGTCATTCTTATAATCAAGGGAAATTTCATGCATTGTTATAGTTTGAAATCATTGGGATTTCCCATCCGTCAGGTCATGAGTTAGAAAACTTGTCAGGGTCAAAGTGAAAGGTATATTGATGCAGGAAGGATTTCTCGGGTTTCTCCCGTTTTCACTTTCGATATTTCAGTTATGTCTAGGCATTCTGGACAGCAATTTAAGTTATGTAATTGTTTGAATATTACATTAAATAAGCATTTCTTTCGCAGCAGCCAATATATTGAGTTGGATTTAAATTTACCATTGCGTCCATTTTATTATTAAGAATAATGTAAAGATTTATTGGATTTTTTTATTTATCTAAAAATAAGTACTTCCCTAAACTCTATACATTTCTACATAATTAGTTGTTTGATTTAAATGTGAAGAAAAGTATTGCACCTATCGTGATACCAAATGTTATTCAGTTCACAATTAGTTAAGTAAAAAATAATAAAACTCTTTAGGTCCACCGTTGTAGCCTCGAGGTAATGTGCTGCCTTGTCATGCACCAGGCCCGAGTTGGAGTCTCGGTCAGAGTAAGTTTTCTGGGTGAGGTTTTTTTGGGGGTTTACCTCATTTGTAAGACAAATGTCAAGAAACTTTCAAGGCCCAAACAGTCCTCGAATTTCTTATGGCCATCATAATCCATCATTCATATTCGCCTTAGATTAAGTTTAGGATTAAGAACTCTCCTGATGCACCACCATCACCATCATCATCATCCATTATATCATCGGGGGCAACGTAACTCCGCCTTCCAGGCGCCCCAAGCGCAGAAGTGGTTTACAATTACGCCAATGTTAAGAGAGAACACCATAAATGTCCAAATGATAACCTGGAACATAGAATAAAAAAAAAAACTTTAGAAGAAAGGTATTTTATTATCATGTCATTTTGACTTACAATAGATTAGTTTTCATACTAAAAATATCATAAAATTAACAATGACATCTATGAATGACAGATAAAAAAACTCCAAGTGCGACTGGCCTAGAAGGCACTTGGCCTTCCAGCCGGCTGCTGGCCTCACATCCACATATGTTAATCACAGACGTAGACGATCATCTAGCGAGTGCAGGGATGACATGTGGGCAGCATGTCGGGTCCCCCAGCCGTTGTAGCTGGACTTCTCAACCTGGAGTCGCTACTTATTGTAGCTACCCAAATGCATCATGATGCTGGATGAGCACCGGTCCCATACTGGCCGAAATTCCATGAGAAAATGTATTCCCCCATGGGGACTCGAACCAGCGCAAGTCCCGTAGCTCTGCGCCAGGGCTTCTTGCTTTCACCACTCGGCTATGGTGCGAGACAGATAAAACTAAATAACATGTAAAAAGTCCGTATTCAAGAACAAGAGGAGAATAATTTAGGTTAAAATAACATAGGCCTAAAAAAAATATTGTTTTGTACCGTAATTTATGTATTTATTATTTGATTTGTTATGCTACCCAAATAGGTATTTTAAATTTGTAATCAGTTGTTCTCATAATATAATATAATATTATTTGCCGTTGTTGATCTCTACTAAGTAATATTTTATTCTTCAGCTTGTTATTTCATTCTTATTTAGAGACGTTTTAGTATGAGATGATATAACATTTAGAATCTTAGATGGATCCAGTAGGCTATGTGATTATGTTGTTGCATTTCAAGTGTTTACTGAAGACACTCACTTATTAACTTCTAATGATATAATGAAATGAGTCTTAGTAATGCAACTCCAACCCACTGTTTACTTAGATGACTGAACAAAACCAGGACAAAATGACAACCAGATTCGAGGGCTCGGAATTAGAGTTCAGGACCTCCCGAATATGTATCTGAAATGATACCGACTGAACCAAGTCAATAGCTATTCCTCAGATTGTCAATTTATGAATTATAGAATTTTTCTTATGAATATTAAATTTTACTTGAAGTTCCAAATTAGCATTTTACTTATTTTTGTCGTGTTGAAAATGTACCCAGTACGAGTATTTGCACTTTTCTTTCATTATATCCTTCTCCATTTTAGGGCCTAATACTCTCCTCTTCCAATGAGAGATACTACTCGACCGCGTTAACTTTTTAGCTGGAGAAGGGAAGAAATGGCCGTAGTGGTGAAGATGGGGAAAGTGTCTCCTTTCACCGTTGGTACAAGCGAATGACTCTGCAAGTGGTATAAACAGTGGAAAAATATAGTGGTAGACCTACTTGAAATAGGAGATGAAGTTAATGAAAAATCTTCGGAGTTTGTACGCCTACGGGTTTCTGGATAATGTGACGTACAGAGAAATTAAATCAGCACTGATTTCCAACTACTGTCTGGTAGACTTAAATGCGTATATACTGTAAAGGGTCTAACTTTCGCACTTGAAATTGTCGCTAACAACTGACTAAACACGACTGACGGATAATAAACAGTCACTGCAACCTGAGACAAGGGTCTACTACCCCGAACCCCTACTCACCCTTACCACATTCTTTTAGTACACAGTTTTTCCGCATTTCAATTTAACGTTGTCGAGTAATACAAGCCAATATACTTGGCGGGTTCTCTGTAGATAGGGAGCAAGAACTATGAACTAAACACACTATACAGTTAAACTGTGGTGGTTCTCCCCGGTTTTATAGTTAGCAGAAATAATATATATATATATTAAAATACTGGTTACTGGATGATTAAAATTTCATCAGAATTGCATAATCTTCACCAGACTTATTTTTGAACACACTTATACATTTGAGTTCCGTACATTGATTGGTAGAACTTCTTACGTTGACTTCAATGAATTGATCGGTTAAAGATGCATTAGCGTTAATCACTTTTTTTTTACAAATTAACGTAACGCAAAATGTACTGCAATAAATTTGGGAACAAAAATGTTACACTGTGTCAGCTTTTTAGCGGTGTCACCTGGGTAGAAATTTAACATCTAGGTTTGAATTGGATTGAATTTGTAGACCTAGAATGTTTACAATTTTACTGCCGTTGAAAATGACTTACACAGCTGTAGTTCTTTTTAGTTCTTTATTCGGACTGGCAGAGCACCACAACCTAAAATATATTGCACTGTACGAGTACATTATGCATGGGTGGTATGAAGTCAACTCTATGGTGTTATGTAGGTAATTTTTGGAGCGGACCCGTGGCCGAAAGGAAGGACTACAACCCTCCCGTTGACCCCTTCTGTCATTTTATTGCTCAGGTTCGGTGCCATGAGCCAGCACCATAGTTGTACCCCACTAGATCACCGCAGTCATAAGTTTGCTAACATGAAATGAGGTGAAGGGTGATATGAAATGAATGAATGATAAATAAAATGCCATGAAGTGGAGGAAAGGGAAATGGAGAGTGTTGGTGGGATGAATTTCGGGAGAGAGGAGAACCTCGAGAAAACACCCGAAAATCCCAGTATGTCCCATCACCAATACCTCTCTGGAACGGCCACGTTTCGAACCCACTCAGGGCAACCGCCCGCGCTAGTAACGCAAATACCAAGACAGCTTAATCCGGCCAAACATCTCAATTAATATATTGACTTAGGCTTTCACGGCCGGAGTTATTATGGAGATCTTGAAAATTTCCGAGCTGTTGACCGTGGTCTTGAGGGTTGTAGTTCCCCTTCAAGCCTCTAGATCACGGCCAACAGCCCGAAAATCTTCTTCAAGATCTTCATAATCTCAATTAATGCCCAGCTATATAGAAATGGTTAGGCTTATATCGTTACTTTTCAATATTAAAGATTTATACCATCATCGTCATCATCATCCATGCAAGTATTAGGCCATGTGGCCTGTTACGGTCTCAAAGAGGAATTTTCCATCCAGCGCTTTTTTGGACGTCCCAGCGATCTTTTGCCTTGGGGCAGTAGCGAAGTATGACTTTTAGAATTCTATGAGACGGCATTCGTTGAAGATGGGCTTTCCAGTTGTTCTGGTAGTTTTGTATATGGTGAAGAATGGGTTCTACATCCAACTCTTCCATAATTTCATTTCTTTTATGGTCCCACTTTGTGTAGCCTGCTGTACGGCGCATAAATCGCATCTCATTTGCTCTTATTCGGCTTTCATCTCTTCTTCGTATTGTCCATGCTTCACTACCATATCTTAATACTGGTCTTGCGAGAACCTTATAAAGCCGTAATCTTGTGTTCTTCTGTACTAAAGATGGTTTCATTATACTGTTAATTATACCATTAGCTCAATTGTCCCTGTTAAATACGGGAAACTAGAATAATAAATTCCCAGCGTCTAGAATTATTTAAAGCGGCTTCGTGGCACAAGCGGTTAAACGCTCGCCACTCATCACGGAGCCTGGTCAGGTTTTTCTCGTGGTTTCTCCGTTTTTCTCTGTCACAAATTTCATTTCACAATTTCTCCACACTTATCTCATTTATTTCGTTTAATTTCATCTGCCCCTGTGATGGTGCGTCAGGCGTGGTCGGCCGGCGCTATTGTTATTCAGACCTCCAATATAAAAGGCTTCATTGACTCGGACACGAGTTGAGGAGGATGAAGAGTGTTAACATTTTAAAATTCGTACCCGATAAAACAGTTAATATATTTGAGGACGACTGTTTTATCAGGTACGAATTTTAAAATTTCAACACGATTTTAGCCTCTACTGTGTTCTTTCATGAATTTTAAAAATATAGAGGTGAAGAGAATTAGGTCTATTTAAATAAGGATAAATTTAGGTAAATTTAATTAGTTAGTTATTTATACTTCATCAGGAGTTGAACTCGGTAACATTACAATAATTACCGTGACATATTGTTAGTTTGGTATTTATAACATACTAGCTAATACCCGGCGTGCGCTGCTACGCCTAAATAAATTAAAGTTAATGTGCTTTTATGTTTAGTTGAATAAGTAATAGGAAAAATAATTATAAATTCAGCCTATATTTTTTAGATACCCCGTGTTGATTACCCGGTGTTGCCCGGGAATCTACTTATCCCGATCTTCTTGACATAAATGAGCTGAAATACGAAAATTAATGTGTGTTATGTTTAGTTAAATAAGTGAAAGGGAAAAAAAATCGTAATTATTTTTAGATACCCCGTGCTGTTTACCCGGCGTTGTCCGGGAATCTACTCATCCCGATTTTCTTGGCATAAATGAGCTGAAAGACAAAAATTAATGTACTTCTTATGATTAGTTGAATAAGTAAAATGAAAAAAATTATAAACTTATATCGTAATTATTTTATGATTCCCCGCGCTGATTACCCGGTGTTGCCCGGGCATCTACTTATCTCTATCTTCTTGTCATAAATGAGCAAAAAGACAAAATTCGTTATTGTGAGTTATCCGTAAAAGAATAACTGCCATGTGCTGCTATGCTTGCACACGAATCTACGTACTTGTCTCGATCTTCTTATGGTTTTCCTTAAGAGATAAACATATGCTGTCGCGGGCCTTTTTTAGAGCTTTTTGAGATATTCAATTCTGTGTACATTAATGTTGTGTATTTGTTATGGTTTAGGCAGCGTAAGCCATTTAAGCGTCCAAAGAGCCACTTTTTTTCACGTGTTCCACTACAAAGGACAATTTTTAAGGGTGTGGGAGTTGAGTATCACAACTCCCTTATAACATATGTTCATCCCGAGAATCTCTTGAACATTTTGACAAAAGCCCCATCACAATCGGATCAACGGTATGGCCGCACATAAAGTACGAACGAACAAACAAACAAACATTTTTATATATGAAACTGCGCTGTCTTACGACAAGATTTATAAAAGATGCAACTACATATCTAGACTGGCATTTCCTGGAATAGCTACTCGGGGTCGCAAATCGACCTTGCCTTTGCAAGTAGCTAATAGCCATTACGGGATTCATTACCTACTTGAATTTTATTACAACTTTAAATTATCAACGAACGTGAAGGTACTGATTTATCTACGTAGTAACTAGCTGCTACGGCGTGCGCTGCTACGCCTAAATACATACAAATTAATGTGCTTTTATGTTTAGTTGAGTAAGTAAAAGGAAAAATAATTATAAATTTATATTTTTTAGATACCCCGTGCTGATTACCCGGCCTTGCCCTGGAATCTACTTATCGCGATCTTCTTGGCATAAATGAGCTGAAATACGAAATTAATGTTTTATGTTTAGTTAAGTAAGTTAAAGGAAAAATTTATATCGTAATTATTTTTAGATACCCCGTGCTGTTTACCCGGCGTTGTCCGGGAATCTACTTATCCCGATCTTCTTGGCATAAATGAGCTGAAAGACGAAAATTAATGTACTTCTTATGATTAGTTGAATAAGTAAAATGAACAATAATTATAAATGTATATCATAATTATTTTAATATTACCCGTGTTGATTACCCGGTGTTGTCCGAGAATCTACTTATCTCGATTTTCTTGGCATAAATGAGATAAAAGACAAAATTCGCCATTGTGAGTTATCCGTAAAAGAATACCCGCCATGTGCTGCTATGCTTGCACAGGAATCTACATACTTGTCTCGATCTTCTTGGCATCAATGAAAGACAAAAATGGTTATTGTGAGTTATCCGTAAGAGATAAACATTATGCTGTTGCGGACTTTTTTGTAGAGCTTTCTGAGGTACATTAATGTTGTGTATTTGTTATGGTTTAGGCAGCATAAGCTATTTAAGCGTCCAAAGTGCTACCTTTTTCACGTTTTCCACTACAAAGGGCGATTTTTAAGGGTGTAGGAGTTGAGTATCACAACTTTCTTATAGCCTACGTTAATCACTGGAATCTCCTGAACATTTTGCAAAAATCCTCATCACAATCGGATCAACGATTTGGCCGCGCATAAAGTACAAACAAACATTTTTATATATTAGATATAATTATTGGAGGATTTTCTTTAGCGCTTTATAAATCGAAACTAAACAATTGGCTATCATTTATATGTTTTAAATCAAGTTAGGCTAGTAAATTAACAAAAAAAAAGCTCAAGAGGTAAAGCGAACTATACGTACATCTGTTTAAATAAATAAAATTTAAAATTGCCGGAATTGCATTAGTATTTTTTATTAAAGAACTACGCATAGGGTTCCTTATCGACTCAAGTTAATATACATATTAACTAAGAGAATACTGAATTTATAATTAATATCGTCATCGAATATGATTGATTTTCGTTTATTTTATGGTTACCTACATTTTTAGAGATACTTCTAATTTGAGTCCACTCAATAATTGTAATAATAAGATTCTCTCTCTCTCTCTCTCTCTCTCTCTCTCTCTCTCTCTCTCTCTCTCTCGCTCTCCCTCTCCTCCCTCTTTCTCTCTATCTTTCTCCGTGTATGTGTGTGTGTGTGTGTGTGTTGTGCGTGTGTGTGTGTGTGTGTGTGTGTGTGTGTGTGTGTGTGTGTGTGTGCGTGCATGTGAGAAGGAAAAGAAATCGGCACTTCCAGCAAGTTTATTTCTGACTGAAATATGTTGATTGAAGTTTCAAAATATTCGCATAGGTGGTATATCGCAAGCCTTGAAAATAGTTCGAGTATATTTCGAATCGCATTTCCAACTAATCATCTAAACAGTGGAATGTAAAACAACACTGATCAACATGATTTTTGTCTCATGAGTACCAATAGTTGTACTTAATGCAGTTTTTTATCGTGTTTTCAAATATGTATTCGGAATTTCTCCTTCACCCACAGCTTTTTTTATTTCAATTTCAATTAATGGATTTAAATAATTATTTTTAATAAACTTTTTTCGTCCATTTGTCCATTGTAAAATAAAACGGGGAACACTTTCATCGGGAGATTTCAGGTATGTAAAAGAGATATCAAGGCAAATGGAATCCTAATATGCTGGCCGATTATTGTTGGACCATCAAGATGGATGCTCCACAGGCGAAATATAGCAGAAAATCGTCATTTCTTACTTTCTAGGTGAGTCCGAATGTTCGAATATTGTATAGTTACGAATGTAGAAAATATTAAAGTGTTTGAAATTATAAATTCCTGTTTCTCGGAAACCTTACGTGATGGAGAAGAACCGACATCATATTTGAATTCAGGAGAAAAAAATGCTACCAGAATCATATTTTTTCTTTCTGAGACAAAAAAAAATATTTTTTGTTGCTCAATGTAATTTACGTTTTAAAGAACATACAAAAGAACCTAATGTTAAATGTAAATAATTGTAACATTTTATTCTAGATAAATTAAACTTGTTAAAATAAAATGTCCTATAAAATAAACCCATTGATTTATTTTCCAAAGTAACGTAACTTTGATTGATAAGTTTCTTACGTCCGAAGTAAAATAATGTTTGCATGAAATAGTACACTACCGATCAAATTGTTTAGGTTCCCCGGTTTCGAATCGCTAATCGTTGGACCTAACTAGCAATTTTTTATTATCCGTAAAGGCAAATGCTTTGTTTGAATTTCATTATAATGATAATTTCATCATTATCGTTTTTTTTACCTTTTTGTTTTACCTGTTTTGTTAACTTTCTTTTATCCTCGCATAGACACAAGGACAGGACACACACACACACCCAGGGCGGAGATTTAAAATCCCTTACCCCGCCAGGAATCGAACCCGGGTCGCCGGAGTGGAAGGTAGGGACTCTACCGACTACGCCGGCGACGGACAGTACCAATAGTTTTTTTTTCATAATTAAAATTAAATTAGCGAAAAATGATATCGGTACACAGTTCAATGAACATCACAGCTGGCTGGATCAATACAAAAATATTTTTAGACGCCTTAACTTCCAGATGTTAAAGTGTCCATAATTTATAAACTAAAAAATAATAGTCTAACTCATTCAATTAGTTAAAAACAAAACTTAAAAAGTGTGATTAGAAAACTATCGCATTGAATTAACGAAACAAGTTTTGTACTAATTTTAGTATCGATCTTGAAAGGGGACAATTGTTCTCCTTATCTTTATAGCCAAAATATGAAAGAGGTTTAATTTCTTTTCAATTTAATTCACATAATAAAGAATGGGAAAGGTAGGTAGCATCTCGTACAAGTCCCGCTCTGTCACTGTTTTCTCTTTGTCTGCCTTTGTCTTTCCTATCCTACATGCATATAGTAGTGGTTTTCATTCAGGTTTCAGAGAGAGCCACTGAACATGCAACATTCAGAATAAATTAAATATTACTACTTTTAACAGGTTTTAAATGTACACAACATCTTCCTGTCCCCAATATTACGTTTTTATTCTCTTCCTCCATTCATCTCTATCCTTCTAGACATCATAATGCAGTTCCCTGTTCTACATAAAATTCGTAATTCCCTATATCCGTGTCTTATTAGGTCTCCCTCTTCTTTTTTTTCCGATTTGGAATACACTCCAAACTCCTAATTGGTAATCTATCTTCATTCATCCTCCCTACGTGTCAAAATCATTGTAATTGTTTATTCCCCACAAATTGTATAATTGTTTCGTTAAAGTTCGTTTTTTTCTCGGATAATATTGTTTCTGATCCTGACTAATTTAGAGCATGATACAAAATTAAATACTACTCGAGTGAAAATTAAAACGGATTCAATTAGGTGCTGCGCAAAGAACTGAACTAGAACATTTGCTCTTTTACATATTTAAAAATCGTACATTTACAGATGTTTTTATAATGTTCTGTCCTAGGGCAGGCCCTTCATTGAATCATAGCATTTTCATGCTCTGCTTTGCAGTTTTAGTAGGAAATTATAGGTGTGGTAGCTTCCCGTTGCTTTACACACCGGGGATGGTGCTGTAATAGCCAGATGCTGTTCAGGGACCGATTGGCCTCAAAGCTTCCTGACATTTGTGTTACAGGTGAGGAAAACCTCCGACAAAAACCTCACCCAGGAAGCTTGTCCCGACCGGGTATCGAACTCGGGCCCGCTGGGTGACAAGGCAGCGCGCTACCTCGAGACCACAGCAGTGGATTTACTGATTATACATAAGTAAAATAATTATTGTCCAGCCCTATGGTCTCGCTGCCTCATATGCAGCGGGAACAATTTTCTTGGGTAATGATTTTTTTCTCGGAATGTTTTATGTTCAGGAGTTTCCCGGGAAGGTTTTTGGCTATAAGAGAGTTGTAATACTCAACCCCTTCTACCTTAAAAAATCATCTTTTGTAGTGAAAACGTGAAAAAAGTATATTTTTGGACGCTTAAATGTCTTACCGCTGCCTAAACCATAACAAATACATCAAATTAATAAGCACAGAAATGAATATCTAAAAAACTCTACAATAAAATCCGCGACAGCATATGTTTATCTTTTACGGATAACTCACAATAACCATTTTTGTCTTCCATTGATGTCAAGAAGATCGTGTTAAGAAGATTCCTGGGCAATCGTAGCAGCGCTAGGTATGTATTCTTTTATGGATAACTCACAATAACGAATTTGTCCTTTTTATACCAAGAAGATCGGTATAAGTAGATACCCGGGCAACGCCGGTAATCAGCTCGGGGTATATAAAATAATTACTGTATAAATTTATAATTATTTTTCCTTTTACTTATTCAACTAAACATAAAATCGCATTAATTTTAATTTATTTAGGCGTAGCAGCCCACGCCGAGGAGGCCTATTAGCCAGTAGACTATAAAATATTAGTCCAGAATGGGATGTTTGCAGCGTGTGCAATCGGTTCCTTTGGGATTTATAGGTGTTGTCATTGTGTAGAATAACTGCATTGTCATGACCATCTCCTTAGATGCTGAGCTTAACAAAAGGTGTGACATTCAATGCACCTGCTATTGAGTGTGACATTTCAATCCGTGCTAATGAATGAAGCATGATTCACGGTTACAAACAGTTCGTTAACCGTCCGTGAAGTACAGTAAACTTTAAATCTAACGTCAATACATGTCTTTTTCCACATTTCCACAGTGAAAAACAAATATATAAATTTTTTAATAAGCGCTAATTACCGTATTCCAAAGCACTAAACTCATTATCATCCTTAAAATGACATACGTTCACCCTGTCATGAAACCCTTTCTATCATCCTGTATAAACGTGTGCTGCTGAAGCAATGAGCAAATTTAAAATAGATCAAGATAATAACGTAATGTAAGTTATCTGCGGAAAGCGAAGGATGAAAATTCAATGGACTAACATTATACCAGCAACATTGTAAAAAAAAACACTTTATTAAAATACAAAAGTCTATCTAATAACCAAACCTTTATAAAAAACCAGTTATACTCATTACTGAAAGATAAACGAAATTTAAAATTAAATATCTTGATTACACATACGTATAATTCGTTATTTTATATTAGATTTTTTTATTGTTTTCTGTGGTCTGTTAGATATTGTCAATGTGAATCCAAACATATGGGGCAAGGTTCAACAATTTCCTGATGATGATGATGATGATGATGATTATGATGATTATGATGATTATGATTATGATGATAATAATAATAATAATTTTGTGATAATTTCATAAGTTGGCTTACTGGCTGTTGCAAATGGAAGGCAAACTATTCCTTATTTAAGAAAACGGAAGAAAAACTATAATCACAGGACTAATAGTTATAGGAATTAAAAAAGTGATATTTGAACAAAAACTATAACGACATTGTAAAACTCAACCATATTAAATACAAGAGTAAGATATTAATACAATCAGCGTAGAGGCTTATTACTTGATATATGTAGACCTAACTTGTTCAATTTATCGAAATGTCGTGAAAAGTCTTAAAATTAGCTAAAACAAATATCATGTTAGGTTATTTGTAATTTTTAAATTAAATTAATTATCTACCCTGGTGGAGTTATGGCCATGTGGCGTCTCTTAATCGATAACATAATAATGTTAATGATAATTAAAATTAATACTAAAACTAATAATAATATATGTACACGAGCAAGAAAAATGAAATTGTTTGCTAGACTGTCCCTATCTAATGTACGCAAGAAAAACAAAAACAATTAGATATAAAAATATATCTGCCCGTTATACAATATTTAAAACAAATAACTGAAAATATTTGTTAACCTTAATACTATTGCCATAAAACAAATTAAATTATATTAATTATTAAAATAATATTATCAGTGAGGAGTATAAGTTAGTTTGTTATTAAATAATTCTTCAGTTTTTTAACGATACTATAGTTCGACAATCTCTGACATAGGGCGGAAGGAAATCCCATGTTTTGGCAAGTGAAACTGCAAAGGATAGTGAATAATACGCAGGATTTGAGTGTCTAAATTGTGTGTGTCGGAGAGTCTAATGAAGCGGCGTGATAAATAATTAGACTATTATGTGCGTAGTATTTTATAGAGAAGGGATAGAGAATGGATAGTCCTACGATCTCTTAGACGAAGCCACGATAATTGATCCAGGAACGATGTAACATGATTAAATTTGCGAATACCACAAATAAAACTTGCACAAAAATTATGAACACGTTGAAGTCTTTGAGTAAAAATAGTATTTAAGTTTATAAAAAAAAGAGTGAGAGGTTTTTAAGTTTAAGCAACAATAAGTCCAAATGTACCGTGTCAAATGGTTAACTAAAGTCAAGTAATGTAAGAATTGCAAGTTTTCGATTATCTGCGGCTTCGCGTACGTTTCACATAGGCCTATAGGCCTACTATTTAGTAGAGAAACAATATAGCCTATTTGTATTCTGTCTTGTCCTGAAGTGATACTGATTTTTATCTAAGAGGTCATAATCATTTAAGTAATCATTCAGTTTTTTTTTATGGACTATTCGTTCTAAACCTTTTGAAAGGGTAGGTAAAATGCTAATGGGTCGAAATTCGTTCGGACTTGAGGGAATTTTAACTTTGGGCAGTGGGCCTACAAGCGCTTTTTCCACAATGAGGGATATGTAGAAGTTTGTAGTTTCCACTCAATTAGCGAATATACCGTAATATATTGAGTGTGTAAAAACGACGAGAAGCAATAGCTATGTCAAAGAAGCAGATTGATCAAAAACTCATGTCGAAAATGAGAGGTTAACTTTAGCATTTTAATAATTAACTTAAAACATCTATACTATATGCATATAATAAAATCGCCAAACTGCTAACTATGCAACAACACTGCCATGAACTTTGATCACCTGAGAAAATGTAGCCCTAGTGTACTCCTGAAATTTTGGAATGAGACAAATGGACAGATACTTCGGTAAGCAAGAAGACAAATACAAATTGTTCCACAAAATGTCTGAGCGTTGGCCTAAATAAATAAATAAATAATAATTAACTTAATAAGTTGAAGTAACTTTTAGTTATATTCTACATATTATTTTAATAAGTTTTGTTCCCTAGATTTTATTGTTTCTTCGAATCTAGGTCTAGATTTTAAAATCACAAATAGAACTCGTATATCTTTAGAATAATGTCTTTGAAATGTTCAAAGCTTGTTTTTGAATAGTTGTATCATGCATTCCATCACGTGTAATCGTTCGTTCAACTAAATAAGTTTCTTGTTGTATCAAAACTAAAGGAAGACCTTGAGCTTGCGGTAGGTTACGCCCCCAAATTATAACATAGAATAGCCTCAAGCATGGGCTGGCTAGATAGTCACTTTTGACTAAGATATTTATTTTTTGTCCCCTCTCAAAACAATAATGGAAAATCACAGCACTTAAATTGACAAATAAGGCTCGGAGAAGGTCAGCTCCTTGCTGCTCTCCATCCCTAGGTCCCCAAATCTCGTCTCGTTCACTCCATGTGGGGCACGTTAACTAGAATTCTTCTAGTTACCGTAATGTGATGTGGGGTATGCGGTTGACGAATCTGAGTAAGAACAGGGTTTTCTTGGTGTTTTTCCCATTTTACTCTGCCACAAAATGTATTCAACCACTTCTCCACATTCACGTCTTCCATTCGGTTCCATTTAATTTAATCTGCTTCTATGATTAATACGACATAACTGATTTGCCGGATTGGAAATCACAATCATCTCATCCCTTGACTTGCATTAGTCCATAGTATTTGCTTTCATTATCTCTAAGCAGCTTAAATCATCTTATTCCAATGACTTCGCATAAGTCTACCGTTTTAACTATGAAAATAGATATTTATTAGGTTTGATATAATAAAACTCGACCAACTCGTGATCTGTGGTCAGAACTACTGTTTAATTGAGGACGACTGGTGTAAAAAGTACGTATATTAGTATTTAAAAAATGCTAGTATTTGTAAAGCAAATTAATCTTTTTAGTCCACTCCGTGGTATAGTTGTAACGTTGTTGCCTCAGATGCAGCAGATCCGGATTCGTTCCCCAGTTGGGTCAAGTTTACTTTATGAGCTTTTTTTAAGAGATTTTTTCTCACCTATAAGAAAAGTCAGTAAAATTTAAGGACGAAATAGTCTCCGAATATCATCTCCTCCTCTATGGCGCGACAGGCCTAGAAGATCCTTGATCTATCAGACGGCTGCTGACCTCACATTCACGTATGTTAATAACAGAGTGTATGGGTGATATTTGGTCAGCATAAGTGGTTTCCAGCCGTTATGTTTTTTTTCATCCTGGAGCCGCACTTATTGTAGCTACCCAGATTCCCACAATGCTGAGTGGTCACCGGTCCTGTACAGGCCGAAATTCTACGAGAAAATTTCTTTCCCTATGGAGACCCGAACCAGCGCAAGTCCCCCCAAATATCATCTGGCCATCATGAACAACCTTACAATATTCCCCATGTTTAGTATGAATGTATAAGTGTATGGTGTCTCTTTATCTTAAATGTTCGAGTGTTGTCTTAGAGATGGCTCTGACATTGAGCTGATCGCTCATCCAAGCAGGTTCTCCATGTCCCTGTGTGGTAAATAAAGGTGTTTGATCAAGAGTTTAAAACCCTCTACTGGCATGTTGGGTCCCCGTAAGGACCGTGTGGCGTGTGGCATGTAAAAGAACCTACAATGAGAAAGGTTAAACTAAGGTACGAAAAGAAAGAAAATGGATTTTTACCAAGTATAAATGGCGATACCTCAAAGTATAAATTTTATGTAGGATAAGATCTCGCTTTTGTTTATCAACCAATGTGAGTCCTGAATCACAAACTGTGTATAATGGTTCCATCCTCTTGATACAATCCTGCTTGAACTTCTAACCTTCGGCATAGCGAACACTAAACTTGTTACGAATCAATCAATTTAGATTCACAAACGGAAACGTACTGAGAAAAACAATACATTGATTGTATTCCTTATTACAATATTTTAAAATATTAATCTGAATAAAACTCAATGCTAACTTGTCAACAATTATAATGTGTAAAATCGCTGCTATTGATTCTAGCTTAATTAAAAAGAGAGAAATGTTTTCATTGTTTTAGATGTGCTGTATTTAAATTTTGTTAAGTCCTGTGTTCAATGAAAACAGACAGGTTCAATAACTCCCATGTTCATATAAAACTGATAAGTTAATTTAGTATTGTTAAATAATAATTGAATATAAACATTGGACATTGTAAAGTAAATTAACTGTCAGAATCTCTAAACAAGACTAATAAAAAGTAATACAAAACAGTTAGAAAGGGAGAAAAGAGGATTATAACCAGGAAGGTGGCAAACATGGCTAAAAGTTTTTAAAAAAGGGAAATGGGTATTAGAAAATTGCTTCCATTCTCAATTACGTACAGGTAACATATCATTCATTGGCTTCTATCTGAGAGCTCTAATTCGTCATAAAAGAAGGTGCACACTAAAATCCTAACCCTAGAAATAATTATGTAACATGTATGGATCGCAAACAAGTGACAAGAATTTAACATATAAATCACTCTGAATATCCAGGACATGGTTCGAATCAAGAGCGATTAAACATAGAATTGAACAAGTCATTGTTAATCGTTCTCTTTACTCTACAAAATGATACCCTGAACCTAAGAAAAATTTACTTCTTTGACATATTGATAGTTGGCTTTCTCTTCATACCATTCCAGTTTCGATAAAAACAGTAGGCTTACATATTAAGTGAATTCCTCTACAGAATATCTTGAACTCTTCACTCTCTAGTAGTACCATAATAATAATAATAATAATAATAATAATAATAATAATAATATAATAATAATAATAATAATAATAATAATAATAATAATAATAATAATTTGTTTTATTTAGGAATATTAGACAATACAGTGTTTCTCTTTCAACCCAAAATGATTTTTCGCCAGAGGTTCCTGTCTAAAGCATCTTCTTCCCTCAAATCTCTAGCTTCCATGCTTCTCTTCACTCCATCCATCCATCCATCCATCCATCTCTCTCTAGGCCTGCTTCTTCAACTTCTTCCATTAGCTTTCCAATTAAGGATCTTCTTTGGTATTCTCTCTTCTTCCATTCTTATGAGGTGCCCATACCATTTCAAACTTTTTCTTCTATTTTTCCTAATTTTTTTTTTCAACTTGCATAATTTCCCTTATTATACTGTTTCTGACCTTATCCCTTCTTGAAATTCTTGTCGATCGCCTCCAAAAATCCATTTCTACTGCTAAAAGCTTTTTGACTTGTTTTCTACATACTGTCCAGGTTTCGGACCCCTTAATAAAATGCTTTGTAACAGAACTTGAAATATACTTTTCTTCGTTCTGTATATTATATTTATATTCCAAAGTACTGAGTTCAACATACCAATGATTCTTCGCCCATCAGTTATTCTTATTTCAATTTCTGTAGTTGAATTCTCACTTCTATCTAAAATATATCATAAATATTTAAAACTTTTAACATTACTTATTCTTCCTGAATTACATTTTAGCTGAGCTGTTGTATCCAATGAAAGATATTCTGTATTATTATAATTTATTATCTGTAATCCCCATTTTTTGTATTCTACCTCTAATTTCCTTAACATGAAAGATGCATCATCTGAATCCCGAGAAATAATAATAATAATAATAATAATAATAATAATAATAATAATAATAATAATAATAATAATAATAACTTAATTTGTTTGACAGAATTAAGGTCATAAATCTTAATATTTCAGTCAACTAATAAAAGAAGACATACAAATGAAAAATATTTACTTACGTGGCCTATACTAATTAACTGCGAAATTAAAAATAGATAGACCCTACGATTTCAAATACACTTAAGCCCGGTTGCATAATGCATTTGAACTGACGTCATAGATTTAAAATGGCCGCCAACCACATTTACCTCAGTTAATATTTTGAACTTGTTTTTTAATTAATAGCCAGTCATGTCTTTTTACACAGAAATTTAAAGTTGTATAGAATTTATATTTTATCAATAAACTTTTAATACTACAAATATAAAATAACACTAATGTAGCATTAATTTACTAGCATTACTTTTTTTGTTAGGCAGCAGGTAATGAAGTACAATAATAATAATGGGCAATAGAGGCAGTGAATGAAAAAGAACGAGATGTTCTATGATTCTATATGTTTAATATTACATTGTCATCTAATTCAGTGTTGACGTTATAGTTAAATGATAAGAGATGAAAGAGAATTGACAGATATTGAGCTTTATATACAGCAACAATTAAAAAATAGTGTTCTTAGTGTCCTTACTGATTACTCCAAAAACAAGTCTTCTATTAATCCCTCAACCTATATATTCAAAGCTAACATATATTTTCAGGTATTCTATTTTGTTTTGAAATTGAAGAATGAATGATAATTTTAGTTTTTATATTAGTTTTTTTTATTGTTATGTATTGCATCAGAAATATCGTTGTTATTCCTCTAACTGAAATGAGTACCAGACGTTTGTTCTGGGGGTAAAGGCGGCCGTCATGCAGGGCTGACATAAAGTGCCGATTGTCTAAAAAAAGTGGGAGCCTTAACTTCCCACTACCCCAAGGGCCTCCTGAGGCCTGTAGTGGGATCACTTTACTTCACTTTTACTTAACTATTAATATAGGCCTAAACATTTTTTTATTCAATGCCCCAGGTTGTCATTGCGACATATTTTGTGTTCTCTCTCGGCATTGGCGTAACTGTAACCCACTTCTGAGGTAAAAATATGATCGGTGATGATGATGATAGTGGTGCGCCAGGAGAGTACTGAATCTAAGGCGAATATGAATGATGATGATGATGGCCATAATATGATCGGGGACCGTTTGGGCCTTAAAGTTTCCTGACATTTGTCTTACAAGTGAGAAAAAGAACCGAAAAACCCTCACCCGGGAAACTTGGGCCTACACGCGTGACAAAGCAGAACGCTACCTCGAAACCATAGCGGTGGACTGAAGCTACATGATTTTATTACTATTTCAACTATATTATATCCGGGACAAAATTATTAGTTGAAGTCCTTCACATTCTTTTAGTAGTATAGGGAAAATCTCCTAAGTACCGTCTACAAATTCTTCCCAGTCTCGCTAAATGAGGGGCGACAACGGATATTACTGTTACAGTTTAAACACTACATATTTATAAGGAATAGCAACTAATGCCGGCAGGTGTCAATACTAAACGTGGAATTTCTATTTCAGTCAGGGTAGGACGTTCGGCCTTGATCGGGTTGATAATAAGGTATTTTAAGTGTTAAAAGTTCATTGAACTTTTCGGAAGGTGGTTTCTTGCTTTAACCAGATGAGGATTTCTAACATTGTAAAGGAATGATAAAAATTTGAATACGAAGAAAATAAAGATTCTTGAAATATACTGCAATTATTCTTGAATTGTTTTGAGGTTGAAATAGTACAATATACAATTAAATGGAATTTACGAGTAACAACTATCCTGAGTTCATATTCACTGCGAAGTCAGCGCTTCTATCCAAGTAGACCAGCGGTTCCTAACCTTTTTCGACTCGCGAACCCCTTCCACAACGGTCTGAGTTTGGTGAACCACTGCTTTTAAATATACATACAGTGGACATGCATAAAATTTAATTCCAAGCAAAAGGTTTAATAACCTTAAATTAACTTAACCCTTAACGGTTAACCTAAAGTTACTCTAGTTAAAGGTTTAAAAGTTACACAACGTGTAGGCCTAGTTGTAGTGGAATCAAATGCATTCCTAACGTTGTTACATTACTGTAAATCAGGCATTTGCAGTAAATATTAATTGATTGTGGAAATAATGTGATAAATTCCTGATGTTACACATATACAACAATACATTATTATTATTATTATTATTGTTATTATTATTGTTATTATTATTATTATTATTATTGTTATTATTATTGTTATTATTATTGTTATTGTTATTATTATTGTTATTGTTATTATTATTGTTTATTATTATTATTATTATTATTATTATTATTATTATTATTATTATTATTATTATTATTACAATGCTGCAGAAATGATGGAAACAATAATAGACCTAACTTCGAAACCCGACATTGGAGAAAATTTTTGGCGAATCCTTTGAAATACAGTAAAGGAACATGACGGTTCCTTACTTATATTTCCGTCTTGGCAGTTTTCGTTCTTATAAAGGGTTCCCAAATTACAAGCTTGAATTTTCTCACGCAGTATAAGGGTTTTACATGCACGCTTTAAAGACATAACGTATTGACTGAAATACAGACAAAATAATGTATATAACACAGTTCAGTTTGCACGGTAATACAAAACAACTTTATTACACAAAAACGAGAAGAAACTCAACTACAGGAAGGCTACTCCCTCGCAGGTAACGTAAGCAGGCAACGAAAAGCGAGGGATTGCCCGCTGTCACACATAAGCAAGCATATCCCCGCAATACAATGGTATCGCAAGAAGGTAAAACGATATAATGCAGAAAGCGTCATATGCAGAATTTTCTCGTGTGGTCATTAATACTGCAATTAGAACGTGTTTAAGAATAATTTTCCGTCTTACTGAGGTAAAAATTAATTATTGGTATTTTAAAACCATTCCGTTTTCGCGTTATGAAGGTTTCCGGCTTATACAGGACGATTTAACGTATAAAATCGTGTCGTTCTGGAGATTTTTTTTTCCGTCTCTACAGGTTTCCTTCTTATAAAGGTTCCGGATAAGACAGGTTTTACTGTATTTTGCAAACCCCCTGGGGTTTCGCTAACCACAGGTTGGGAAACGATGAAGTAAACGAATATTCTCACGAGTCGATACTAAACAGAGTTTACAATTTTTTCCCAGTTGAATACGTAACAGACCTATGTTGGTTGTGAAGGGGGATAAAAAGTAACTTATCAACAGATTAATCTCTGATTCTTTTTTTTGCCCCTAAATGCCCCAGGTTTGTCTTTCGACATTCCTGGTTTCTCTCCTGGCATGGCGTACTTGTAACCCACTTCTGGTTACCTTGGAAGGCGGGGTTACGTTGCCCCGATGATATGATGGGTGATGATGATGATAATGGTGCGCCAGGAGAGTCCCTAATCCTAAGCTTGACCTAAGATGAATATGAATGATGATGATTGCGATGGCCATATGATTTCGGGGACCGTTTGAGCCTTAAAGTTTTCCTGACATTTGTCTTACAGGTGAGGAAAAACCCCGATAAAAACCTCACCCAGAAAAATTGTCCCGACCGGGGATCGAACCCGAGCCCGCTGCGTGACAAGGCAGCACGCTACCCCGAGACCACAGCGGTGGACATATCTCTGATTCTAATTGCCTGAAGTAGTCTCTCTGTATGCCTGGTTAGCGTGCGCAGCTGCCCCGACTGGGATCTCAGGTTCGAATCTTGACGTTCCGGAGGGTTATTGGTGGAGGGCCACACCGGGATTTTCGAGTTTTCTCGCGGTTCTCCCGTTTCCCTATTTCAATCCCACCAATACTCTCCACTCTTCTTCCTTTCTCAATCATTTCATTCATTTCATTTCACCTTTCACCTCATCTCATGTCAGATAAAAAAATAGTCTGGTTTAGCAAAACACAGGTATTTAACATGAGTTTGTGGTAATCTGATGGGGAAACACTCTTGTAATTTCACATGACTCCGAGCCTCTGCGTCAACTTAGGGCAGATTAGGGCCAAAGGGAGTGCTGTAGCTCCTCCTCGAGGCCTTGGGCCAAGCCCATATAAATGGCCGGTATGAACCATGTGTGTGAATGCTTTATGTGTGTGGAACCGGAAACACCATATCAGACTATAGTTTAGTTCTGGCTTCTGTAGCCGCTTTTGAGGGATCTATGTTGTATGGTGCGGTAAGAGGGCAGGGCGAGTTGCAGGTACTGCCAGCAACTACACCAGTTTTGAAAACATAGGCTAATAGTTACTACACGTTAAATTGTTTTATCTACTAGTTATGTGTTAGTGAATACTTATGTTTTTCATATGTTTGGAGTATTCATTATAGAATAGTGTTTTTTTTACATTAATTTATTATTATTATCATTATTATTATCATTATTATTATTATTATTATTATTATTATTATTATTATTATTTATTATTATTATTATTATTATTATTATTATTATTATTATTATTATTATTATTAAGAAAATATGTTTTGCAAGGCTACTACTTCCCTCACCCACTCAGCAATGTTCCCTCCTGCCACATGCCTTTGGATTCATCAAGACGGCTACAGTTTTCACAACTGGACTATACATATCAAACCCTGAATGCATTGGGGGTATTTAACGTATCTACAAAGGAAGAGGTTAAAACTAAGGAAACGAAAGAATGTTTATATTAAAAATATTTTTCAAGAATGTGCAGAAAAATAGACAACGATGCTATATCGCCTAGAGAATTAAATAATTCATAGTTAATTTCGTAATTACCAAGATAGTTTAATAAATGCATGTTGAAATACTTAATAGTGGAAAATTCCATAGCAAGCAATAGAAAGTTAACTTCCTACAGAACGAATATGTTTATAAAATGGTGTCTTGTCTCAATAATAAGTACTACTAGGATCTAAGTTTGCGAAACAAGTGACTGGTTTTTATTTCTGAAGTTATCAAGATCCGGCTTCAGATAATAATATATGTCAAATATAGTATATCATAGAAAATTAGTTACATAAGGACAATTGGTCACATAGAGTCTGCAATGGAAATAATTCGTCATAATGAGATTGCCAGAAGTTCAATTTACCAAAGAACAATTTTATTACCTGCATGGACACAAATATTGGAAATGCGATGGAATATTTAAGTTATATGCCTGTGATTAGACTATCTAATTTTTTCCCACCTTTTCATTTATTTGTCTATCTTTACACTTGAATTATTGACATTTTGATTGCGTATTCATCCGTTACTTTTGTAAATGGTAACGTGATCCTACTTTGGAGATTCTTGGGGTAGTAGGAAGTTAAGGTCCCTTTTTTCTAGACAATTGACACGAGATGTCAGCTGGGTTTAAGTCCGACGGTGTCGCCTGAAGGCTTAGACCGGTTTATAAATTCTGACCCCATCGTGATTTGAACCCGCCACCTCCCGGCATATTTCCTTAACCAATTATCCTACGGCGTTCCCTCTACCTGTTGTCCACATGGATATTGCAATTACATTCTTCTTCTTCTTCTTATTCATAATTTGTACGATTTTCATGCTGTTTATTTCAAAATCACTCCTCGGAGTAAGACATATTGGATGTGCAACCACTGTCTATCCATCTCTTAGGTGGTCTTCTTGTTCCTCTCCCATTCAATGGTCTATCTTCTTTAGCTCTTTTTTGCAAGTCAGTTGTCTTCCATTCTTTCTATATAGCCTTTCCAAAATTTTCGTCTATCTATAATAAATTTGGTTATGTCTTGAATATGGCATTTGTCCCTAATTTCGGTGTTGTACATCTTATCAAATAATGTTTCCCCTGAAAATTACATGGATTGATAACATTAATATATTAATCGCGTACAGTATCTACGGCTTCAACTGTAGTAGCTACAAAACATGTTACATCAGAAAACTTTTAATACTGCTAAAAATAAAATGAATTGAACGGGATGCAGTATAAAGAAGGAATAATATTTGCCTCTTTGCATATTTACAATTGCACAGAATAACCATAAATTAATGGGATTAGTTTATATAACTTAAGGGGGATGATGGGTGAAATTTCTATTTTCTACAGTTTTTAAGCTACATACTTGATGTTTTGTATACACATTCATGCCATAATAGGTAATATTGTATTAAAGTTTCATCCTTCTAGGCTTAAAGGTTTTTGAGTTATTGAAGAAAATCCATTTAAAAATTTGCATATTACAATTTTTAATAAGTCCCATAATGTTTTGTAATTTTTTTAATTTTTTTTCTACACGACCACTGACTTATTTAGAACAACACTGTGCATTAACACTTCTATATCATTCTAATAAAGGAAGAAACAATATATACAACCTCTGCATATGATTTTTTTTAAATTACTACACATATTTTATTTTTTATTTAAAAAACTATCAACGTTGTTTCAAAATCCATGCATAGTATTATTAGCCGGGACATGCAGTTACAATTTCGTGCTTCTATCAATAAATTTGCCAATGCTATTTTGATTTGAATGTATTGAAATGCAATGAAAATAAAAGTGTGGAAAAGCCAATTTGAAAGTTTGCATGGAGTTAAATTAGAATACATGCCTCCTACAGTCATTAGGGAGACTTACAAGCGTCATAGGGCACTGAAACTTCGCCAACTTATTCTTTAAGATACGTAGTATTTTGTAATACAAAAAAACAAAAAATGCTAAATTTGACCGAAAATGTCGAAAATTTCACCCATCACCCCCCCCCAGGGGCACGCCGTAGCGTAGTGGTTAAGGCGCTGAGCTACAAGCCGGAGGGTCGAGGGTTCAAGTCACGTTGGGGTCAGGATTTTTAAACTGACCCAAACCCTCTGGCGGCACTATGGCCCTGGGGTCGACTCAGCCTCTAACGGAAATGAGTACCAGACGCTTGTTCTGGGGTAAAGGCGGCCGTCACGCAGGGCTGACAACCCGGCTGACATCAAGTGCCGATTGTCTAGAAAAAGTGGGAGCCTTGACCTCCTACTACCCCAAGGGCCTCCTGAGGCCTGTTGTGGGATCACTTTACTTTTTACCCCCCCCCAGTACAATATAATCAAGTTGTCTTATGAGATTTCTGGCATTCTCTCCTGGCATTTGCGGAATTGTAATCCACTTCTGAGGTTGGGCACATGTAAACCTGAGTTACATTACCACAATTATACATATCCTCAACTCGTGTCGAACTCAGGGTCGAGTCGAGGAGTGAGATGAGATGAAGCCCCTATATTTATAAAGGTATGTGAACTACAAGGGCGCCGGTCGACTATCCCTGAGGCACCGTCACAGGGGTGGATGATCGAAATGAAACGAAATGAATGATATGAGTATGGAGAAATGGTGGAATGAAATTTGTGACATGGGAAAACGGGAGAAACCCCGATAAAAACCTGCCCAGGCTCCGTTTCGTCCACCACGAAACCCACATGGAGTGACCGAGATTTAATCTCGGGACTCCAGAGGTGAGATGCGAGCATCTAACCGCTTGCGTCAAGGAGCCGCCAACCCGATGATATGATGGGCGATAAATTATAATGGACCAGGAAAAGTCTTAAACTTAAACTTAGCCTAAATCCCATATCAAGAATGACCACAGGAATAATTATTTCAAGGAAAAATCCCCATGATCTGACTGGGAATTTGAACCCGGGACCACATTAACTGAAATCAGAACCTTTGACCGTGCCCATGAGGCTGGTCTTGTGCATTTATTATGAAGACACTAGGCCTTACGATATAAAATGTGTAAGGCAACAAAATATATTCTTCTTCGTCCAGGGATTAAGCCTGTTGACTCATCCCAGTTTTATGAAAGGTAGGATTGTTGAAATTGTTCAGACCAACTTTCAAAGTTATTTGAATTGTTTATTGTGTTGTTGGACATTCTTAAACCGTTATTGTTGAAAACAAGCAACTTTGAGAAAGCGCTTGTTGTTTTGGAGCTGTCAGCCCAACATTTCGCAATTGTCCGTCCAATTCACCTGACCTTACTCCCTGTTACATTTTTCTGCGGATAGTCAAAGATGCTGTCTACATTCTACCTCTGCCACAAAATCTGCTAGAGCTATACCATAGTTATCCAATTCATTATCGGCCTAATGTTGAACATGCCAGCCTATGTATGATACGAATTGGCCCAGGCCTATGTCGTGTGACACATGGACTTCATATTGACTGTAAATCTTTGTAACGTAAGTAAACTACGAAGTGAATTTTTCTGTACATTGTTGCCCCATACGTTGTTTTATTATGAATATCGTATACGTAATAAATACGAAAATTATTTCCATTCGTATCCTGTATTTTATAATATTATACAGTAGGCAAGTCGTAAAAAAAAAAATACCGTAAGTAAGTCAAACTTGGCCACTTTTGTCGACTGTATGTCACTAATTCGGTGTATTTCTGACTCTTCTACCAATTAGTTCAAGGGATTTTGCCAAAACTTTTCCGTAATGGCGGGATTCGAGGTTAGGTCTATTATTGTTTCCTTCGTTTCTGCAGCATTGTAATATAATAATATTAATAATAATAGTAATTATTATTGTTATTATTATTGTTATTGTTATTGTTATTATTATCATTATTTTAAAGTTAAATGAACCCTATAATGCCTCTTGTTGCATATATGTAACATCGGGAATTTATCACATTATTTCCACAATAAATTAATAGTTATCGCGAATGCCTAATTTACTTATTAGGAATGCATTTGTTTTCGCTACAACTAGACCTACATGTTGTGTAACTTTTAAGCCTTAACTAGAGTAACTTTAGATTTTAACCGTTAAGAGTTAGGCCTAAGTTAATTTAAGGTTATTAAACCTTTTGCTTGGAATTACATTTTATGCTTTTCTACTGTATGTAGGCTATATTTAAAGTCAGTGATTCACCCGACTGAGATCGTTGTGGAAGAGGTTCGCGAGTCAAAAAAAGTTGGGAACCGCTGTTCTAGCGCAAATGGCAATCTATGAATCTTAAATTAACAATGAGGTAATATGCTACACAAAATAAATAGACTATAAGCCTAGGGCGAGATATTTTGGTTAACTCTATAAGATTGAAATGGATTAAAGAAAGTAAAGTGATCCCACAACAGGCCCGGAGGCCCTTGGGGTAGTAGGAGGTAAAGGCTCCCACTTTTTCTAGACAATCGGCACTTTATGTCAGCCGGGTTTTCAGCCCTGCGTAACGGCCGCCTTTACCCCCAGAACAAGCGTCTTGTACTCATTTTTGTAGAGGTTGAGTCGACCCAGGGCCATGGTGCCGCCAGAGGGTTTGGGTCAGTTTAAAAATCCTGACCCCAACGGGACTTGAACCCTCGACCCTCCGGCTTGTAGCTCAGTGCCTTAACCACTACGCTATATTCTTTTATTTTTATTACATTCCCTAAGTTTTGCCCATAATTCATAGCAACCTTCCAACGTTGCACATCTTTGAAGTGGCGTTTTTATAGTATTTTTATCTCAAATTTTGATTCAATTTCAAACTTTCTTCAGAAAAAAAAGCACACACAAATGCGAATAGGCCCTATATATACAGTAACTCGTACTTATTCCTAAGGTCGTTGTTCACACTCGCTGCTACAATAATTTGTGTATTTTTACTGTAGACTGCCTTTTTTGCACTAGAATCCCCGAATTATCTTTTTGAAAATTATGTAATAGTAAACTAAAATCATTATCATTAAAAATTAAACTTAATTCGGCAGACAGTGTGTTTTGAAATATGAATGAAAACCAGTGCCAAGAATGCTTCAATTCACATAATATTCCTCTATGGTAGTAACATTGGACCAAGGATTTCAGAATCAAACACCCTAATGACAATGCAATTAAGAACATGCATAGGCATATCGTGCGTAACCTTCGCTGCAAAAATATGATTGTCACATGCCTCACTTATGGCTCGGAAATGACCCTCGTTCATTTCAAGCACATTTCATGAACAGAGCTCTCTCTGTGCTTTCAGTATTTTTGTGGTAATTGAAAATGAGAATTTACTTCATGTTATAATCTCAAAACCGCATATAAATCATATAAGGTTATGTTGTGTTAAAGTGACGGGTGTAAGGCCATCAAACCCTGAATGCATTTTCTGTCGACGTGGCTAGTGTTTATCATACAGTGAAACACAAATGCAGGAGGAAGAGACATGTGGAAATAAAGAATAGCCTATTAGCCTAATTGCACCATATAAGTAAGTTTCATCATGATTTAAGTTCTCAAAACAAAAACACATTCAAATTTTGTTAGCCTTATAGTCATAATAAACTTTTTATTTAATCTGGCGAGTTAATGCCGTAGGTGTACATTTTCTACTCAGCCAGTAAAATAAGATATTAAAAAATGCATTTATACATTTTAAATAACTCTCCATCAAATATTACTAATATTTATAAAGTAAAGTATTCCCACTACAGGCCTCAGGAGGCCCTTGGGGTAGTAGGAGGTTAAGGCTCCCACTTTTTCTAGACAATCGGCACTTTATGTCAGCCCTGCGTGACGGCCGCTTTTACCCCAGAACAAGCGTCTGGTACTCATTTCCGTTAGAGGCTAAGTCGACCCCGGGCCATAGTGCCGCCAAAATGTTTGGGTCAGTTTAAAAATCCTGACCCACCGGGACTTTAACCCTCGACCTTCCGGCTTGTAGCGCAGTGCCTTAACCACTACGCTACGGCGTGCATTTATAAAATTAAAAATTATATATAATAGTTTTATATACCATAGTAGTCAAAAATGCATCTAGCCCTATAAGTAATGTGTAATTTATCAAATAACTTATAATATTACAATAAGAATGACTCTATATAAATGTTTTAAAATGACAATTTTTTATTTAAAGAAGCTAATGACCGGCAGTTCTTACTAACGTCAGTATATTATCAGCCTATACGTCACATTTAACCATAAGAGTAACAATTTGTGCATGTCAGTCTCTTTTTTTTTAAATTCCTTTTTGTGATATTGTCTATGTGCAATTTATTGTAGTACGCACTCTAAAAAAAACGCATGTAAATAACATCAAACCTGAAACAAGAAGCCTCTGGACAAAATTTATCAATCGTTACACACCTACCTTTCAATTATAGAGTTAATGGCCTGAATTATTAAAGAGCATCGTTAAATAAATCTAGCTACGTATACAAAGCGCTTAGGTTGGATATATTAAATACAATGTTATACTCTGCTATTGATTGATAGCAATGTGTGGATGACTGCACTGTTATTAATTTATCCTCTTTTGTCGTATTTACAACAGTTGGCTCTGACTCAGATTAGCCAAATTATCTCCCATCATGCAAATATAATCAAAACATAATCTTGTTGTTGTCATTACCAACATGCTCAATGCCAAAAAATAAATCCGAAACCGCACTGAAAAAAAAAATGTAAACTACATTTATATTGTAGTCGTGAGAATATATTCTTGATATGGCATACTATTTCTATTCAAAATTTAACATAATATTTTGCGCGATAGTGAGTTTTGTCGTACTTATAGCAATGGCGACCGTGATTGAAAGTTCAACTTCCTAAATTTCGGGATTGACAATCTAAATAACTATACTGTAATAAAAATAACTATTAATTAATTAAATAAAAATAAAACGTAGTTTTATTTGATTTTCATATTTATTATATAATTCAGTGACAGCTGTTTCGGTACACTGTACCTTCTTCAGAAATTAAAAACCGAGCTGTCGCTCGGTTTTTAAATGTTTTCCTCGATTCTGTAAAAACCACTTCCCAACCTCGCATCGAAATATACACATGTCTGATGCTGTCTTGTTAAAAACAATTGCAAATCTTAGGATTTATTTTAGAAAAGGACATGACGGGAAATTATCTGTATTTTATATCAATATCCATCCATAGTAAAATGCCCGAAGACAGGTCTTTCACTGCAATCATAGCATTTTCATGCTATGCTTGCAGCTTTAGTAGGGAATTGTTGATGTGGTAGCTTCCCGTTGCTTTCCACATCGGTGAAGGATGATGATGATAATGATAAGGATGATAATGATGGCCATATGATTTCGGGGACCGTTTGGGCCTTAAAGTTTTCCTGACATTTGTCTTACAGGTGAGGAAAAACCCCGATAAAAACCTCACCCAGAAAAACTGCTCCGACCGGGGTTCGAACCCGGGCCCGCTGCGTGACAAGGCAGCACATTACCTCGAGACCACAGCGGTGTGCGTATATGTCATGCTGTATTATTACACAAACACACACACACACACACACACACACATATATATATATATATATATATATATATTATTGTACTATATTTTATTTTGTACTATGTTGGATTTATTACACTTAATTAAAGCAATAACAATGTGTAGCCTAAATAAGAAATCAAGTGTGCTATTATAATGCTCACTTCATATTTGTACTTTGTGTATGTTACGCTGTATTATATAACGTATATGTATAGTATTGTACTATACTTTATTTTGTACTATGTTGGATTCATTACATTTAATTAAAGCAATAACACTGTGTAAATAAGAAATCAAGTGTATTATTATGATGCTCACTTCAGGGCCTCTTTTTAGTATTTGGAGGGAGCTTTGAGTGATGATTGCGAAATTCTACAAATTATTCTAAATAAGTTGAAAGAAGCAAGGATATATTAATTTGTTTTAACTGAAATGTTAGAATTGAGCAGTTCTTAGTAAATGAAATTAATTGAACAATGATGCCAAACTAATCATTGGCTGCCCGCGACATTCAATATCCTTCCTCAGAATACAATCCTGCCAATACGGAGAATAGAATGTGAGGTATGTATAGCTGTTTTCTATACAGTGGAAGTTTATATATATATATATATATATATATATATATAATATTGTATCATGGACGGTGTTTAAAGGTAAACAACGCATATTTAAATGTGACTGGTCTGAAATTACTGCTTAGAGATAATATATATATATATATATATATATATATATATATAGGCCTTCAGAGTATTCTTATTTTTGTTTATATTAAATGATTCACCACACGCTACGTTTTAATTTAATTTTTATGTTAGTGAAACTTTATATACTTTAAATAATATACTCTAAGATACAATTTAAGAATATCTACATCTAAAACAAAAATATTAGCTCTGAAAGGAAAATGTGCAATAAGAACAAAAATAGTGATAAACAATGTAATAATAGACCAAGTTCAGAATTTTAATTATTTGGGATGTCATTTAGGTAATGACAGAAATTTAGATAAACACACTAAAGTACAACGATTCAATTATCTATGTGGCACAATTAAACGTACTTTATTGAATAAAATTAGAAAAGAAACTATTTTAAATTTTACAAAGTATTGGCAGTTTCATCTCTTATCTATGGATATGAAATCTGGACATTAACAAAGGCAGATAGTAAACAAATAGAGGCTGCAGAAATGAAGATGTTGAGAGCAATAGCAGGATACCAAAGGACCGATAAAAAGAAAAACGAAGATATAAGAACAGAGCCGTAGCGTAGTGGTTAAGGCACTGAGCTACAAGCCGGAGGGTCGAGGGTTCAAGTCCCGTTGGGGTCAGGATTTTTAAACTGACCCAAACCCTCTGGCGGCACTATGGCCCTGAGGTCGACTCAGCCTCTAACGGAAATGAGTACCAGACGCTTGTTCTGGAGGTAAAGGCGGCTGTCACGCAGGGCTGACAACCCGGCTGACATAAAGTGCCGATTGTCTAGAAAAAGTGGGAGCCCTAACCTCCTACTACCTCAAAGGCCTCGGGCCTGTTGTGGGATCACTTTACTTTACTTAATATATTTAATCTCTGTAAAGAATAAAATACTATCAAAATGCTTACCTTCAGCACGTATTACGAATGAATGAACAGCGTATACCAAGAAGAATGTATAATTATAAACCAAAAGGGAGAAGATTGTTGAGAAGACCATTGAAGAGATGGAAGGACCAATTTGACCTCTAATGAGATCGGAACAGGCCATTGAGCTTAATCCTTTTTGTTCTTGATGATGATGATGCTAGTGAAACTGCGATATAACTTATGAAAAAGAACAAGATATAAATAAGAAAATACAGAAATTTCAACATATTTGTGGAACAATCAGACAAACACTGAGGAACAAAGTAAAAAAGGATACGCAACTGAGATTTTACTCAACGATGGCACTAACAGTGGCGATGTATGGAGCCTGGGTCCTGAAGGAAAAATAAAAAATTAAAAAATTAAATTCAGGCAGCAGAAATGAGATTCCTGAGGGCTGTGAAAGGTTGTACAACAGAAGAACATATTAGAAATGAGAATATTAGAGAGGAACTAAAGGTACAACCACTTCTTCAACAAATAGAAGAACGCAAGAACAATTGGATAGAACATCTGCAAAGAATGACAGAGGATAGGATACAAAGATGGTACTGATGTATAATCCTGTAGGACGAAGATCGGTGGGAAGATCAAGAAACTGCTGGGCTGAACAGATGTGAGATCGGAACAGGCAAAGACCTAATCCGTGAAGGATGATGATGATGTTAGTGAAAGTTTAATATGGTAAAGAGTTTGAGAACTGTTATAATTGTTTATCGGTAATTTTAATAGTGTAAACATATTAAATTTTACGTAATAGGAAAATCAAATATTTGAATTGAAATAATTTTTTTGTAATTCTCTCTTATTTTATTGTGCTGTTTTCCGGTTATACGAGTATCGTAGCAGCTATATAATAATAATAATAATAATAATAATAATAATATAATAATAATAATAATAATAATAATAATAATGTTTTATTTATTCTGGCCGAGTTAAGGCCATAAGGCCTTCTCTTCCACTCAACCAGCACAAATACAAATAAATATTTGACAAATATAGATATACACTATACTAATTATAAAGAATTAAAAATATATTAAATGTTGCAATGTAAATTCCATGCACCAACATCATTTTATACGATAATAACAATAATAATACGATAATAATAACAATATGATACATTATATGAGAAACGCCAATTAACATAGTAACTTTCACTGGGTAATAATGATGTCGAGGTTAGAGCAAATATAAATTTAGATTTCTTTTGAAATATGCCAATGTCCGGCGTCTTATTTCTGGTAGGGAATTCCAGTTGCGAGAAGTGAAAATAGTATAGCTATGACGTGTGATGACGAAATGTAGACCTTAATTGAAAACATATACTCTATCTTTTAGCTGTGAAACGAAATGTAAACCTTAATATTTAAACCGTAAAAAATCCTCCTGCTTCTGTGATACGATTCCGTAAATCAAGCACACGTGATAAGAATCATTTTCGTAGAATTTTCACACTGTGTTACACGAGGGACATTCAATTCCCTATTGAAGCGTCGAGTTGATGCATTCGAACTATCACTGGCAATTTGAACCTGCTGCACTGTTTCTGCTGATACGCGTGGTCGTCCATAACGTGCCTCATGTCATCAGTCATCTCACAGACACTACTGGTACGCTTAAATTTGTTTACGAGCAGACGGATGTGTGCTTTTGTCGGGGCTGGTTTACGGAATTTGTGGATAAATTTAACTCTGGCGTCTTCATATGACAATCCGCGTACCCGTGCACAAACAATGGCAATCCGTTCTTCCGTGTTAAATATGTTGAACTAAGCTAACAGTGTATTCAAAGAAAAAAATATATTACCCATTTGTGTTTTGTGCAGGCGGAAAATATGTTAACTAACAAACTGTCTTTCTCTTTCTTTTCCTTACTATGTTGCCACTTCCTGTCCTCTGTATTATGTTGTTTGATTGGCAGGTAGAGAGCTGACAAATACTATGTGTTTTAACGATCCGTCGTTCTGCGCGATCAGTGGCAGAAGGACTAACTTGACAACCCTGTTACTTTTGAGGTTACATCTAGGAATGAGCTGTCCCTTCCTTGCCCTTCTCATTACATGTTGCCACTTGTGATTTATTGTGAGGCTGGTAACGAAGAGACGACAAATACTGTGATTTTAAATGATCCGACCGCTTGAGCGTTCCGTGCTTAAATGACTAATTTGACAACCATGTTAAGATTTTTCACACGTGTTTAGGGTTCTCCCCCACATTTGAAGTTGAAAAATTTCAATACGTGATCGGATTACAGTTTTCTCCTACATTCCTTCCACACATTCAGTAGATCGGCGACACTAGCGCTAAAACTCTTCCCCTCCGCCCGTGAACAGTTAACTTGGGTGTGTAATAGTAGTGTTTTCATGGAAACGGATAGTGACTTTAGAGACATGCTGTATTTCTAACTGTGAAGATTAGGAGGCAGCATCACATAAATAGTAAAAACTCAATCAAAATCTATTGTAGGCTTATTATAAAGGATAAACATCCAACTCCCATAAAAATGTTCGCTCAATTTATATTGCAAAATTATTAGCTAATTACTTTACTAATCGACAACTCATGTAACATAAAAACCGAATTATAACTCTCTAAATCAGTTTTAGGCACACATAATGAACTCCCAAATTTAGAGCTCAGAACAACTTTTGCTTTCAAAATTAATATTACTTTGCTCTAAAAAAGTAATTAAACATAAAAATGGCATTTTATTTATCATAAGTAATGCCACGAGTGATTTCCAATTTATCTAGAGAATTTGGAAATCAAGAGTGGCATTTGTTAGGACTATTTAACGAATAAAATTAAGCTGTTTACTCACAAATCATTATTTAACTATAGTTATTTTAAAATATTTATATACTGTATTTAATGTAAACGGCGATGTTTGTAAACAAATGAGAAGCGATAGGTACGCTTCATCTGCTTCTTTTGTTTATCACTGCAACCAGATCATACTATTTATTGCAAAGGAACGCAATATTGTAAGAATGCTCTCTAGTGGAGAAAAAATGAAACACATCAAACTGTATATTAATTCATTTCTGATGTCGTATGATGTAAATATGACAATTATATGTTTCTGGATTGTTACCTGGGAAAAAAATACATTTAAGAAAGTGCAAACAGTGGTTTCTTTTTTTGGTGGTATAATCAATTGCTACAAATGTTTGTATAGTAACTCCCGCATGCGGCCTGTGTTGACATTCATGCACTATATATACAATCTGGTAGCCGTATTTCTCACAGGCTCAGTCACTGCAAAATAATGGTCAGACCTGTTCAGAATATTAAAAAGGAGGAGCTTTCTTTAATATGGTAAATATAACACTGATAAATATTTTGTGAAACACGACTCTGATTGGTTGTAAAACAGAAATCATTGAAACGTGATTGGCCATTGAGTCCCATTTGGGGCATGAGTTAAATAGTCATAATTATAAGTCAATAATGAAGAGAAAAAGTAGCAGAGTTTGGAAAACTGATCAGAGAATTAGAATAACTTCATTACATCATATATGTAAACTAACTTGCTCAATCATTTTTTAGGAGAATGGAACAAAGTTAATAGATTCTATATTACGTAAATATCCTTCATGATTGTCACTGATGGCCCTGGGCCATATGTTGCCATTTAGATTATCGGAGTTAATTAATTACATTGGCCTTAGTCAAAACTATCGAAAATTATTCACCATGTAATTTGTATTTACAAAGTCCAATGAATGTATAGAAAGTAACAAGTTTTGATATTCTTTCCCCTCTTTCCTCTTCTTCTAAATGATTCTTTCTTATTCTTCCCCAACAAATTATTTAACTGTATTTACTTTTCATCTACCCTCCGTTTGTAGGACTAATATATATGTAGAAGAGATTTATTTATAAATTTCCAATTGGCAATACCCTGGACCGGTCACCTGCAGACAATTAGTTAGTTTAGACAATGGAGTATGCATAAATTCTGAAAGATTATTGGATAGGAACACATTAGTAGACCTCCCTGGATCTGTACCTAAGAAAATCTGTAGCTAAAATCTGCAATCTAAATCCAAGGTGGAGATTTAAAAATTCTCTACCCCACCGGGAATCGAACCCGAGCCGCTTGAAAAAAAATTGCAAATGTTCCTGTCTAATCATGTATTTAATGAATTTAAACATAATTGAAGATTGAGGAAAGTATTCTTCTTTTAAGTACGGATTTGATCCAAAAACGTTCTGCTAGAAAATGTCACAAATTTAATTTTCTGAAGAGATTAATAAAAAAATTGACGGGATAGTATAATAATTTCCATTTCAAACCTGTACTTTATCATTCAAAATAATAAATACAATCCCATCTTCCAAAATGTATTATTCAAACAATTAATTGTTTAATTATTTTTAAAAGGTTTGATTACGTAATACATTTGTAGGATCTTATTTTAATTATATTAGACATTAATTTAAATAATCAATTTAATACTCCGTTAGTTTTATTTATGATAGATTTGCTGCTTTTTTTCTTTTTTCCTTTTTTCCTTTTTTTATTTTTTATGGTTATCACTTCTCTTACTTTCTAATATACACCGAAAGAAACACACACATGCATCCAGAACCTGTTGATGTAGACAATTATGTTTAGAGAAAAATCCTCATGACCAAGTTCGGGAATCGAACCCTAGTCCCTTCTACCTATGGCCAGAATCACTGACCACAAGCCTAGGAGTACTATAATTTTATTCGTGATCTATATTATGATATTTAATAATATAATTCCGCCTTGTCAATTGATTGAAGATGGAGCAAGTATTACATAATACAAAAAAAAGTTAAATTTTGAAAAGTGTTGATTTTTTGTGTTAATGACTTAGATTATTATCTCAATTTAATTTGGATAGACATGTCTATTTTGTAGCCATATAATTTATGATATGGAGGTTAATTTAAATATTGCATATTCTATTTGATTGATTTCAAAGGCCATTCCTCCAGGACGTATTTTGAAATCATGTTTCATGAGAGCATAGCAGCTGAAGCATTAATAATGAACACATTGACTTTTCTGTGTCTCCTATAACTTATACAGTACAATATATCTAGTCGATTCTTAAAAACAACTAAAACAATTTATAATTTTCAAAACCATAGCAGTAATTTTTATATATTAGACCTTTTTATTTGCAATATTTTTACGAGTTTGATGCACTATAAAAGTGCATATGTATTGTTATGTAAATAGCTTCAGTATTACGTCTACATCTTCAACAGCAAGAATATTTTTCATGGTCCTTTACGTTACCTTCTATAAGTTTTTCGACATATTAATTAAGTTGGTAGATCCTTTTATTTTTGTTACAATTTACTTTAATTGATAAGTAAAGTAAAGTGATCCCACAACAGGCCCAGAGGCCCTTGGGGTAGTAGGAGGTTAAGGCTCCCACTTTTTCTAGACAATCGGCACTTTATGTCAGCCGGGTTGTCAGCCCTGCGTGACGGCCGCCTTTACCCCAGAACAAGCGTCTGGTACTCATTTCCGTTAGAGGCTGAGTCGACCCCAGGGCCTTAGTGCCGATACTTTATTTTATTGCACTATACAGGTGCCAATCCTCGTACAATGCACGCTAATGTTTATAATTTTGAATCTGTAGATAGTCTTTAAGTTCAGCACCTATATAACGTTCTGATAAAAACTAGATTAACATCATTATGCCCTGTTTAATTTTTTTTATTATAGCATTAAAAGAGAATAGGCCTAGTTTGTTGTTTAAATTCTAATAGATAGTTATAATAGTTACTGTAGCGATAAAAATTTAGATACAGATTAAGTCTGTAGATTGTTTATCGTCATCATCATCACATGGCGCTACAGCCCATATCGAGCCCTGGACTCCCCAATTCTCTTCCTCCACACTTCTCTATCCATCGCAGCCGACTTCCAATTCCTGATACCAAGCATCTGATTTCTTACTGCATCCTCCCATCTGTTTTTTTTTTTGGTCTTCCTGGAGATCTTTTCTTGTCTAATGTTGCGTTCATTACCTTCTACGGAATTATTTGATCCTGCATTCTATGCACATGTCCAGCCCATTGTAACCTCTTAAGACGGATCATGGTGTCTAAATTAGGAATTCCCATTTATAGTTAAGTTCTAAATTATTTATAATTCTCCAAACACCGTTTTCATTAATGGGTCCATATATTCTTCGTAATATATTTCTCTCGAAGGTATTAACCATATCAGCTCTCTTCTGGAAAAAGGTCCAGGTTTTCACAGCCACATGTCAGAACTGGTTGAATCCGTAGTTTTATACATAAGGATTTTAGTTTTCATATGGACTATTCTAGACTTCATTATATTAATAAGACTAAAATATGTTTTATTTGCTGTATTAATACTTTTTGAAATTCTGCCATCTCGTTGTTGTCTTCTGTAATGCAGGTTCCCAAGTAGGCCTATGTAAACTGTCCTATTCTCTCTGTTTATTCTTAATCTTAAGATTATGTTGTTGGTTCCTTGAGTCTGATTTAATTAATAATTTCATTACGTCCGTTTTATCAGTGTTAATCTTCATTCCCATTTTCTCTGCTGCGGTATTAAGTGCATGTGTAGTTTCCTCACCAACTTGCCATCTTCTTGCCAAGATCTGTAGATAGTTTATAATAACTAAAAATATAATAATCTTCTAGAAAAAAATAATATTTTTATAACACTGACTCCATACTATAATTCATAGACTTTTTTAACCCTTAAATTGGCAATGTATTCTATTAATATACATAGATTTCATTAATCTTGTATAAAAAAAGTAAAGTGATCCCAAAACAGACCCGGAGGCCCTTGGGGTAGTAGGAGGTTAGGGCTCCCACTTTTTCTAGACAATCGGCACTTTATGTCAGCCGGATTGTCAGCCCTGCGTGACGGCCGCCTTTACCCCCAGAACAAGCGTCTGGTACTCATTTACGTTAGAGGCTGAGTCGACCCCAGGGTCATAGTGCTGCCAGAGGGTTTGGGTCAGTTTAAAAATCCTGACCCCAACGGGACTTGAACCCTCGACCCTCTGGCTTGTAGCTCAGTGCCTTAACCACTACGCTACGGCGTGCCCCGTATATAATATATAAAAAATTAATGTTTGTTTGTTTGTATTTTATGCTCTGCCATATCGTTCATCCGATTGTGACGGGACTTTTTGCAAAATATTCAGGAGTTACCCGGGAATGATATAGGCTATAAGAGAGTTGTAATTCTCAACCCCTAAGCCCTTAAAAAATCACCCTTTGTAGTGAAAAACGTGAATTTTTTTTAATGGCTTACGCTGCCTAAACCATAACAAATACACAAAATTAATGTACACCAGAATTGAATATCTTAAAAAAAAAAAGAATAAAAACTCTACAAAAAAAAGTCCGCGACATCATATGTTTAAATTTTACGGATAACTCACAAAAACATTTTTGTCTTTGATTGGTGCCAAGAAAATCGGGATAAGTACATTTCCGGACAAGCATAGCAGAGCACGGCTGGTATTCTTCTACGGATAACTCAAAATAAACGAATTCGTCTTTCAGCTCATTTATGCCAAGAAGATCGGGACAAGTAGATTCCCAGGCAACGTCGGGTAATCAACACGGAGTATCTAAAAATAATTGCGATATAAATTTATAATTATTTTCCCATTTACTTATTCAACTAAATATAAAAACACATTCATTTACATTTATTTGGACGTAGCCGCGCACACTGGGTATTAGCTAGTGTGAAATAAAAAAAAATGTATGCACTATATGACTCATATTATAAAATTGTTAGCTGCTCTATACATGTCTTACAGTTGTCTGTCGTTCATAGCAATATGAATAATGATTTTTTTTGTATTCTCTAGGCACTGGTATTTAAGTATATTATTTCTGACTATTTAACTCATGTCCCAAGTGGGAGTCAATGACCAATTATATTTCAGTGATTTTTTTTATTTACAACTAATCACAGTCGTGTTTCGCCTAGAATTTACCAAATAAAGTTTATCATAATAAAGAAAGCACCTCCTTTTTAACATTCTGAATAGGTCATAGCTTTATTTTACAGTGACTGACTCTCTAAGATGCCCACCGCTGTGGTCTCCAGGTAGCGTGCTGCCTTGTCACACAGCGGGCCCGGGTTCGATCTCCGGTTGTTGGGGCAGTTTTTCTGGGTGAGGTTTTTATCGGGGTTTTTCCTCACCTGTAAGACAAATGTCAGGAAAACTTTAAGGCCCAAACGGTCCCGGAAATCATATGGCCATCACCATCATCATCATCACCCTTATAATTATCATCATCATCATCCTTCACCGGTGTGGAAAGAAACGGGAAGCTACCACACCTACAACTCCCTAGTAAAGCTGCAAGCATAGCATGAAAATGCTATGATTGCAGTGAAGGACCTGCCTTCGGGCAGAATTACTATGGATGGACTCTCCAAGAATACGGCTACCAGATTGTATATATAGTGCATGAATGTCAACACATAGCGCAAGCGGGAGTTAATATAAAAACATTTCTAGCAATTGATTATACCACCAAAAAAAAAAAAACCACTGTTTGCACTTTCTTAAATGTATTTTTTCCAAGGTAATAGCATTCCAGAAAAATATAATTGTCATATTTACATCATAGGACATCAGAAATGAATTAATATATATTTTGATGTGTTTCATTTTTTCTCCACTAGAGTGCATTCTTACAATATTGCGTTCTTTTGGCAATAAATAATTTAACATGTCTGAAGAAGGTACAGTGTGCCGAAACAGCTGTAACTGAATTATATATGAATAAATATGAAAATCAAATAAAACAGTAAGTTTTATTTTTATTTAATTAATATTAATAATATTGATCTGGTTGCAGTGATGAACTAAAGAAGCATGCAAATCGTTTCATTTGATTTCAAACAATCTTGGCCTAACGGCTGGCCGCTTTCCCTCTGAAAACTAAATCATTAAGTACTAGCTAATACCCGGCGTGCGCTGCTACTACTGAATAAATGTTAATGTGTTTGTACCACCAGCCGTGCGCTGTTATGCTTGCCCAGGAATCTGCTTATCCCGATCTTGTCATCAACGAAAGACAAAATTGGTTATAGTGAGTTATTCGTAGAAGATAAACATATGCTGTCGCGGACTTTTTTCTAGAGTTTTTTGAGATGTTCAATTTTGTGTACATTAATTTTGTGTATTTATTATGGTTTAGGCAGCGTAAGCCATTTAAGCGTCAAAATATGGACTTTATTTCACGTTTTTCACTACAAATGGTGATTTTTAGGGGTGAAGGGATTGACTATCACAACTCTCTTATAGCCTATGTTTATCCCGGGAATCTCCTGAACATTTTGCAAAAAAACCCATCAAAATCGGATCAACGGTATGGCCGCGCATAGAATATGAACAAACAAACAAACAAACATTGATGTTTATACAGGGTGGACCGCTCGAATGGACCTAATTTCAATTGCTTGTTACTGGCAAACGGTTGAAGATAGAAACTTAAAACAACGTTCATATTACAGAAAAACTCACCAAGTTTTGATATCCAGATCACCACATCTCTATATGAGCCCCAGCAGTCACTGTGACGATATCAAAGCGATGAACAATTTCTTGCCAAGTACGTTGGAGTATGTCTTCTGGAATGTTCTCAATAGCCTCTATGATGCGCTCACGAAGATCACGAAGGTCTTTGACTGGGGTGGTGTAAACTTTATCTTTGACATAGCCCCAGAGAAAGAAATCCAGTGGTGTTAAATCGGGAGATCTCGGGGCCACGCGATTGGTCCTCCCCTACCAATCCAACGGCCAGGGAAAATGTTGTCCAAAGTCGTACGAACTTCATTGGACCAGTGGGGAGGAGCACCATCTTGCTGGAAAACGATGTTAGGCTGCAGTTGTTCAATTGTGGAAAGAAGAACTGCTCCAGCATGTCAAGATATGTGGTACCACGAACAGTTTTCTCGGCGAGAAAAACGGTCCAATGACCTTATTATGTGACAAACTGCACCAAACATTCATCTTCGGACTATCACGAACATGCTCTTGAATAGCGTGAGGATTCTCCGATCCCCAGATCCGCACATTATGCCGGTTTACCTTGCCTGACAAATGGAAAGTGGCTTCGTCCGAGAAGAAAATCTTGGTCATGAAGTCAGGATCAGCGCCGAGACGGTCCAGCATCGTATTGGCGAATTCCACTCGTTTCGGCATGTCATTCGGCTCCAGACGTTGCACTAACTGCACTTTATATGCGTGCAGTTTGAGGCGTTTGTGGACAATCCGTTGTAATGTCGATTTTGGTATTTGAAGTTCCCGCGAAGCTCTTCTTAATGACTTCCGGGGGCTTCGCTCAAATGCGGCTTGAACATTTGCTACCATTTCATCGGATGCTCTGCGACCACCACCATGCTTCTTCAACACAGATCCTGTAGCTAATAATGTATCACGCCACTTCTTTATGCTTCTAGCAGTTGGAGCATCACGGTTAAACACACGCCGGAACTCCCTTTGAACTCTAATGATTGATTTAAACTCCGCATACCACAAAACAGCTTGCGCTTTCATCTGCGGAGTCGCCATTTTCACAAACAATTAAATCTAAGAACGAGAAACGTATCTTTGTGCCATCTACCGACAGGATTCGAAACTTGGTGAGTTTTTCTGTACTATGAACGTTATTTTAAGTTTCTATCTTCAACCGTTTGCCAGTAACAAGCAATTGAAATTAGGTCCATTCGAGCGGTCCACCCTGTATATTAGATATAATTCCTACTGAAAAGTTAAAAAAATATTAGAAAGTGGTACCCCTCTAGATTATAAATGGACAACATCTATAAACAATCTTAAAACATACGATACAGCCTACTCCCGCTAATTGCTTATTTTTAGTAAACATTTTAGTGGAAAACGATAATTGCAAAAACTTTATTTTTCTTTGAAAGTTTAAATACGGCGGAATAAATAACTAGAAAGTAAGAAACTCTCTTTTTAGATAGTTATTGACATTCTGAGCTTCTGGATTTTTTTATAGCAGTTTAAATGGGGGGGAAAAAAATAGGTTATAATATTTTGAATGTTGACGCATAGACCTTGGTGGATGCATGGCCAGTTATCTACACCATAGTTCCACGCACTACTTATTACATTATGTAATATATACCCTCTCATGTTTGGATGGATTGCGGAGAAGTATGAGAATATCCAGGCTACAACATATTCGAAATACATATATCAGACAAGAAATGGATGCACAAGAAACTGTTATCGATAGGATAACAATCAGAGCTCTATAGTGGTATGGACATGTACAACGGATGTCGGAAGACCAGTGGCATAAACAGGTATTGCATTGGATGGTACCAGGCAGAAGGAAGATGGGAAGAAGTAAAAGAGCATGGTATGAGGGAATATATGATGCCATGATGAAGTGGGGTATGGAAAATGGACAATGGGAAGATAGGAATCTCTGGAAAGCAGGAATCAAAGGCAAACTGCTTTAAAGTGGAAAGCCTGTATCAAAAAAAGTTTTAATTCTAAAAATATTCATGGAAAATGCTTTCTATCATATATTTAAAAAGGAAGTAATTAAACATTAAATTAATCTTATAGAAGGTGAACAATGTTAATTTTAAGATGTAGCAGAGATAAAAATTTACTTAACTCGCCCTAATTTGATCCAAAGAAAGTGATCACAATTTATATATAGTCCATTTTTTAAATTTATGCTATCCATACATGATAAAAAAATGCATTATAAAGTACGTAAAGAAACATTTTTTGTTTGGATACAATTCTATTATTTATATGCCTACCGCATGCAGTTTAATCTTTTTTTTATCTAGGTTATAATATTATTCTCTCAAGAAATAATATTTTTTTAAGAGAAATTATTTAAATTTTAACAAAAACAAATTCTTTGTTATACGCTCATTATTGTTTTGAAAAAAAAATTAATAAGACCTTGTAAGCTCTTAGCTCATACTGAACCTCATATTTTCTGGCTCTCACGTTTCAATCACACCCGCGTTTCTTTATGCTCTTATTCTCTGTTGAAGCATATCATCTTATCCAGTCCTCTCATAGGCCTATGGTCAATTGCCGAAATCATATTCCTTTCCATAGGCCTTAGCACAAAGCTATATTTTATTTGAACCGAAATTCTTCACCTGTATTGTATTACTATAACTTAAGTTTTACTTATTTTGGCTCGCATTTGAATAATTTTCCTTTAAAGCACTACTGCCGATTTTGTTTTTCCAACTCCACACTTCTCATGAAGGAGAGATAGACTTAAGGAAGTTTTTATATTTATAACTTGAAGGTTATTAGTTTTAATTGAACTTAGAATATTTTATAGGATTTTCAACACAGATTAAAGTACTGCTATGTAATCATAATTCATTGATATATTGAACGACTTAAGTAAACACAAAGTTAAAAATAATGAATAGGCCTATATAGTATTTTGTATATATTTCAACATAACTATCAAATTAGGCATGAACCACCTCCTCGATCCAACATTTATTCTTCCTTTCTTCCTTCAGATTGTAGTTTTAGTTATTGTATTATGTTCCTTCTGGATGCTTTCTATTCATGTGACCATACCAATTAATTCTTCTGCATGTGTTAATGATAATGATTATGTTCTGCACATATGGCCGTTGTCGAAATAAATTGCTTTGATGATGATCCAAAGAGTAAATATGCTGTTAGTTGCATCAGGAATCCTATTTCTGCTGTTTTACATTTCTTTGTCTATGATGAATTTATTGTCCACGTTTCAGATCAATGTACTGTAGTGGAATCGGTAATTTTAGTGTTTCGTAGAATTGTATTGTGTTATTGTCCTAACTTTTCTTAGGGGTGTCCTTTTACAAATTTTACAGTTTCGTCTTGATTTTCACGTAATTTTAATTATATACAATATATACTCCAAAATGTTCCTTCCATCGGTATTTCTGCTCTTCCAGTTTATCGGGTATTGAAAATATCTTCAGCACTATAAGTTGTTAATACTTAATACGTTTAACTTTATATTTAACAACTTGTTGGGGATACGTCGGAGAGATTACAACTCGAATAATGAAATTAATAAACGTATTCTAGCATGCGATTGTTTTTCACTAAGGCCCGGATGTTGATGACTTAAACTGTTTACAAAATGACTTATAAAATTACGTAAAAACACTGTAAATGACCTGAAAACTTTAAAAAAAGTCTTCAAATTCTGAAATGTATTTACTTATTTTAACAGTACACATTTTGTCTACATAATCTCTAATACAATATAAAGATGTGAAAACTACGAATTGTATTTGTACAAACAAAATAGGGCCTAATTTAATATGTGCATCCCGTAAATTTATTTTCTCACAGAATCACTCACAACCAGACGGAATTATGAATTTTAGTTCTATGATACTGTATCTGCTCACAAAACTCCTCCTTACCTACAAAGCTACCTTGGTTACCAGTGACAGTACTTGCTCCTTCCACCTATTTCTAAAGGGTGAGCTTTTCCAACAATGCTCGAAAGAGATGAACAAAGTATTAGTCAGTTCGTTAACAGAACGAAACTTCGGTTATTTGAGTGCTAGTGTATGTTTATAGTCGGACAATATTTCAACATATTCAATGTCAAATAATGAAAAAGCCCAAATAATGAGGTAAAAGTCATAAAAATGAAAAAAAAATAATCATAAAAAATTAACAAAAATGACCTAAAAATACGAAAGAAAATACGAAAGTCTGAAATGACAAGAAAAAAGTTACCTAATAGATATCCATTTCTACAATCTGAGTACTAATGGTCAAGAATTATTACCAAGTCATCAATGTTATCACGCCATTTTTTTATATTCACAAATATAGTAGTTACATTTGCAGAAGACATGAACAGGAAATTCAAAAAATAAAACAACAGCGTTCTGAAATAGGCCTACACCTAAAGATATTCAGACGTGTTCAAAATTAAAATATTGATAAATAAAGTAAATTTTTTATAGCCCAAACTGTATATCAGACATTTTTAAGTGAGTTTGTATCTATATTATAGTTAATTTCTTTGCTTTGTTAACCTTCGAATTAAATTGGAGCATATTAACTTCTCTGAAATAAGATAGAAAATAATTTAATATAAGAAAAAACCATTGGCCTTAAGTGCTATAAATCTGGTTTAAATTTCAAAGCAGATAAATGTACTTAACACGACAGGTTCACCTTCTATTAGATGTGTTACATAATGCAAAACTGTGTCACATGTTCGTATGAAAAACTTTTTCTCCTTGTCAATACGTATTTGTTCTACTTAATCGTATTACAGATCTGATCAATATATTGTATTAATATTCACCAAAATGTCCAGTATAAAATAAATCGAGCATCATACAAATGTGTTTAGAGATCACTTATAACAACTGGGAATCTTGGCATGCTGACTGACTACATTTCACCCGTATATCTAGTTGGATAGTCGTCCTGTAATTAATACGCACGTGGATATGAGGTCATCAGCTGATAAGCTAAGGGTTTTCTAGACGTGTCGCGTCATGGAGAATAATATAGGGCTACATCAGAATAATTTTATCCATTCAGTCTTCCACCCCGGTAGGCTATAATTAAAAATATATAAAATTTCTCTTCATAATAATAATAATAATAATAATAATATTATTATTATTATTATTATTATTATTATTATTATTATTATTATTATTATTATTTATTTAAACTGGCAGAGTTAAGGTTATAGGGCTTCCTCATTCAACCAGCGAAAAATATTAAGTACTAACTCACTGGCATTATCAAACCAAGGATGGCCATGCGGATATAAGCTCTACATATATCCCTATCCTGATCAATCATTCAATCATTCCTTTATAATTTATTTTCCTCAAATCATGGTTATCATTCATCACCTATCATATTAACGGCGCAATGTGACTCCGCCTTCCAGGCTCCACAGCTGTAGCAGTGAGGTACAATTCCGCCACCTCAGGAGAGAATACCAGAAATGGTGGTATTTATAAAAAATATATTTTAAAAGAAACTAATGTCCAGCAGTCCCTGATTTATTGTGGGAATGAGTTCCAGAGTCTATCACTAGATACGGTATATGATAGAATAATAGTAGGTTATGTACAGTGAGTGGATGTGAAGTACGTAGTTCTGGTGCGATGGTGTTCCCAAATTGTGATTGGACGGTAAGAGATGGAAGCGAGAGGATAAGTAGCTTGGTGTAGATGTATGTATAATTTTGAATACCAGAATAAGATGATTCATGTTTCTACGATCATGGAGATGCTCCAGCACAGTTTGCGGAAGTATGAAGAAATATATCATATTTACGAATATTGAAATATTATTGAAATATATCTGATACACATGTTATGAATAATTTGCAATTTATACGTTAGCCCACCTTCTGCCAATAAAATATCTAACTCACTGGCACTATCGAACCTGTAGGTTCTTGGCCGTGCGAACACAAGCTCTCCATACATCCTTATCCTGAGCTAATGTTTTCCAATCATTCCCTGTATAATCTACTTCCCTCAAATCATAGTTAATGTTATTCTCCCACCTCATTCTTGGGCATTTTCCCTCTGGTTTTCCTATAAGAAGCTTCCACGCACGTCTTTCATTCCCGATTCGTGCCATATCCCAGACCATCGCAGTCTACGAGACTTAACTATTTCTATTATATCAGAGGTGCACGATCGTTTAGCCAGTATAGGAGTGGCATGTGATTAGCATGTCGGGTCCCCCAGCCGTTATAGCTGGACCGTTACTTATTGTGTATACGTTTGGCTTTATAGTTATTTTTATATTATGCCGATTTTTAATTTATTGTTATTGAGACTTTACATTAACATGCCCTGCTTGACTTTGCGTTATGTTTTTTTTTATTTCATGTTTTTCTTCTTATACGTGATCAAAGGAATCTCCAAATACTTACAAGATGGCTTGATACTATTTTTTTGGATTCTTGAATCAAACCCATCGACAATATTATGTTGGTTCTTCAATGCCTATGGAGAATAAATTCATTAAAAAAACACAGATAGAATACAGAATCATAAACTAAACTAAACTCACTGGCACTATCGAACCCGTAGGTTCATGGCCGCGCGGACATAAGCTCTCCATATATCCCTATCCTGAGCAAATGTTTTCCAATCATCCCCTGTATAATCTACTTCCCTCAAATCATAGTTAATGTTATTCTCCCACCTCATTCTTGATCTACCAACTGGGCGTTTTCCCTCTGGTTTTCTTATAAGAAGTTTCCATGTACGTCTTTCATTCCGCATTCGTGCCTCTTGTCCTGTCCATCGCAGGAATACAGAATCATATAAAACATATTCTCTTTTACAAATATAGATTTGCGCATAACATTCGTTCACTTGTTTTACTGAAAGTTTTGGACTTTTTTTGTTAGACATTTTAATATGTTTAAATTTGTATGATTGAACTTTACGTTTGAACATGTTTGTATTGAACACACGTGAAGTGGATATTTCATACCTCGAGCATTATATGTTAGGCATCACCTTCAATACTTATGTATACAGCAGGTGATGTATATCCATTACAAATTTTATATGGCGATCTGAATTAAACAAAATATATAAAAATATGCCATAAGGAAGATTTCCAAAATTATTGCTAAATTTTAAACCGCACGGAAGGAGAAATGTTCGACGCCCACACAGAAGATGGTCTGAACAATTTTAACAATTCTAACTTTCATGAAACCGGAACGAGCCAACAGGCTTAATCTCTGGATGATGATGATGATGATGATGATGATGATGATATAAAAATATTGCATTTGGAGGGTTTCAAACCAGACCGATTAATGCACATTAAAAATAAATCGTGATCTTTTATAATAAAATCTAGAAGAAATAAATACAGAATGTATTTTTTTTATCTACGATACCTTTATTTTCTATTTAGTTATATACTCCTATATAAATACTTTGAAATAATGAAAGTACAGTACAAAGTAAAGTTATAGTACTTATTTTGTTCCAGAATAGTTTTGAAACGAATAATAATTTTCGGCAAAACATACAGTATTTGAAGAGCTTCAAACCAGACGCGAATTATTAAATCCAGAAATCTGCTTTTTTTTATATTTTAGTTTAATTTTGTGTTTTATATATATATATATATATATATATATGGTATGATAAGAAAAATAAATGCCTGGACGGGATTCGAACCCGGATCTCTGAGTCTGTACCTCAGCGTGATATCCATTACACTACCAGGCGAATCCAATTCAAACACTTATTTTTCTTATATATGTATCATACTCTCCATTATTACTAGATGTCGCGAGAACACTGTCTTCACTTCACTGCCATCTAGTAGCTGACTATATCAAGTAAGCAAATTAAAGAGAATATTTATTTTACTTTATAGCAGTGACGCTTTATCGATGTTATAATTAAATCTTTAACATTGAGCAATGCAAGCTTAATATGGTATGATAAGAAAAATAAATGCCTGGACGGGATTCGAACCCGGATCTCTGAGTCTCTACCTCAGCGTGATATCCATTACACTACCAGGCGAATCCAATTCAAACACTTATTTTTCTTATATATGTATCATACTCTCCATTATTACTAGATGTCGCGAGAACACTGTCTTCACTGCCATCTAGTAGCTGACTATATCAAGTAAGCAAATTAAAGAGAATATTTATTTTACTTTATAGCAGTGACGCTTTATCGATGTTATAATTAAATCTTTAACATTGAGCAATGCAAGCTTAATATGGTATGATAAGAAAAATAAATGCCTGGACGGGATTCGAACCCGGATCTCTGAGTCTGTACCTCAGCGTGATATCCATTACACTACCAGGCGAATCCAATTCAAACACTTATTTTTCTTATATATGCATCATACTCTCCATTATTACTAGATGTCGCGAGAACACTGTCTTCACTGCCATCTAGTAGCTGACTATATCAAGTAAGCAAATTAAAGAGAATATTTATTTTACTTTATAGCAGTGACGCTTTATCGATGTTATAATTAAATCTTTAACATTGAGCAATGCAAGCTTAATATGGTATGATAAGAAAAATAATGGTAGTGTAATGGATATCACGCTGAGGTACAGACTCAGAGATCCGGGTTCGAATCCCGTCCAGGCATTTATTTTTCTTATCATACCATATTAAGCTTGCATTGCTCAATGTTAAAGATTTAATTATAACATCGATAAAGCGTCACTGCTATAAAGTAAAATAAATATTCTCTTTAATTTGCTTACTTGATATAGTCAGCTACTAGATGGCAGTGAAGACAGTGTTCTCGCGACATCTAGTAATAATGGAGAGTATGATACACATATAAGAAAAATAAGTGTTTGAATTGGATTCGCCTGGTAGTGTAATGGATATCACGCTGAGGTACAGACTCAGAGATCCGGGTTCGAATCCCGTCCAGGCATTTATTTTTCTTATCATACCATATTAAGCTTGCATTGCTCAATGTTAAAGATTTAATTATAACATCGATAAAGCGTCACTGCTATAAAGTAAAATAAATATTCTCTTTAATTTGCTTACTTGATATAGTCAGCTACTAGATGGCAGTGAAGACAGTGTTCTCGCGACATCTAGTAATAATGGAGAGTATGATACATATATAAGAAAAATAAGTGTTTGAATTGGATTCGCCTGGTAGTGTAATGGATATCACGCTGAGGTACAGACTCAGAAGATCCGGGTTCGAATCCCGTCCAGGCATTTATTTTTCTTATCATACCATATTAAGCTTGCATTGCTCAATGTTAAAGATTTAATTATAACATCGATAAAGCGTCACTGCTATAAAGTAAAATAAATATTCTCTTTAATTTGCTTACTTGATATAGTCAGCTACTAGATGGCAGTGAAGACAGTGTTCTCGCGACATCTAGTAATAATGGAGAGTATGATACATATATAAGAAAAATAAGTGTTTGAATTGGATTCGCCTGGTAGTGTAATGGATATCACGCTGAGGTACAGACTCAGAGATCCGGGTTCGAATCCCGTCCAGGCATTTATTTTTCTTATCATACCATATTAAGCTTGCATTGCTCAATGTTAAAGATTTAATTATAACATATATATATATATATATATATATATAAACATTGGTAACAAATCAAAATCATACGGGTCAAAAAAATAAATAAAGATATACCAAACTAAAGATTACAAATCGTGTTACTATGCAGTTTAATGTCTTACGTATTCTCAGCTCTTACTTAAAAAATCTAAATGTTAAAATCTTTAAAACTATATTATTGTCTATTGTGCTCTATGTGCGTGAAACACAGGAACTCATATTAAGGCTCGAAAATAAGTTAAGAGTAATTTATTCGAAAATAGTATCTTAAGGTTAATATTTGTCCCCATAAGAAATTAGAACGGAAAATGGAGGAAACTTCTGAACTAGGAATTACATAATTTATATCATTATACTAATATTCTTAGCGGTTTAAATCTATAGTCTGAGATGGTTAGCTCATGTAGCTCAAATAGTGACAGTAAATATTTTTTCAATTTTTTTATTGGGTAACCTCTTGAGGAAAAGTCATTAGGAAGACCTTGCCATTAGGGATGCAAACGATACATCGATGTGTTTAAGACATCGATGTATCGTTAAAAAAACTCCTAACGTCGATGATATATCGCTCTTTATGAACGATGTTTTATGAACGGTGTTTTATGAACGATATTTTGTCACGCCTAGCGCCTTTCGCTGATATTTCGCTTCCTCAGCCAAAAAGTAGATGCTTTAGAAACATGGGATGACATGAAAGTTTTATTTCCTATGCTGTATAAACTGGCGATGATATATATATTTGCCTATCATAGCAACGCCGGTGCCCTGTGAGCGGCTGTTTTCAAAGGCTGGGGCTACGATTACCCAAGAAAAAAACCGCTTACTGGGCACAAGATTGTCAAAATTATTGTTTTAAATTCTGTTTTGCGAAATAAATAGTTAATAAACATTTTCAACTTTATTTTGTGTTTTTAATTGTATTCCCAAAACATCGATCGTTCACAAACATCGATGATTCGGATATCGATATTTTAATTTTGAAAACATCGATGTTCTAACATCGATGTTTTTTATGAGCGATGTTGCATCCCTACTTGCCATGGGTAGGAGGAAAATATTTGTATAGGTCTTAGAGAAATGGATAGCGGTGAAATGAACTAGATTCGGTTGGCTGAAGATAGGAACCAATAGAGGGTGTCAGTGAATGTAACATTGAAACTGCAAGTCATATGTCATGAAAAATATAGTGAAATAACCAAAGTAAGTCACCTTTTATTTTTTGTCGAAATGAAGTTTATGGTGCCATTAGATTCGACATGCAAAGTACTAACATTTAGAAGTGTGAAACAGTGTAATATACAGCAGGGACGTAAAAACTATGGCCCGCGGGCCGGATACCGCCCTTTATCACATTCTATCCGGCCCCTGAAGGCCTGTAGCATTCAAATAAATTAAAATATGCTAAGGGTAGGCCTATAATATTAGTCCATCAGTAATGGAACAAGAACTTGTGAAATATGTTATAACGACATAACAAGTACAGTAGCAAATCAACGCACACTTAATAAAAAAATAATAATAATAATAATAATAATAATAACCAACAACAGCTATAATAGAGCCTATGGCCCGCACCACATTGATATATCTTCTATTTGGCCCGCGATACAAATAAGTTTGGGCCGCTCTGATATACAGTTTAGTCATCGGTTTATTTACCTCCAAATTTTGTCTTCAGGTAAGGAAGTGTTACTGTTGTGCAACTTAAAATACGTTTTCTAAGTTCAAAGAAATAGTGACTTACCTAGTCATTTTCCTACACCCTTCACATAGTTGAGTATAAAATTTATATTATATTTATTTAAATAAATAAAATGTACTTTTTTCGTACCAAGCAGAGTATAACATTTAAGTTATACTTATCTAAATTTAAAAAATTGTACTTTTTTGTACCACAATAAAGTTGAAAAGAATAGTAATCTTTGGCATTACAAAATAATAGTTCTATCTAAAAATATATAGTCACCTTGGTATGACATAACGGTTATTTCTAACTCAACAACGTATTAGTCAGTATGATTCTCACAAATAGAGGAGGCAGTATTCTATAAAACAAGAAAAACAGTTTCTACAACCATGGTTCCTAAATTTAACGTATTCTTGTTCGGGGGTAAAGGCGGCCTTCACGCAGGGCTAATAACCCGGCTGATATCAAGTGCCGGTTGTCCAAAAAAAATGGGAGCCTTAATCTCCTACTATTCCAAGGGCCTTCTGAGGCCTGTAGTTGGATCACTTTACGTTAATTATTAACGTTACTTTGAGCTCAATTTCTCACTTCATTTTAAGGCATTTCTCATGTTTTTTTTGGGGGGGGGGGAGTCAACATATATATAATAAAAACTTGTTCAAAGCGGAATCGCATGGGACCAATGTTTTTGTCTGCATTAGACAATATTCCGCATTATAGAAAAACAAAAAATATTAACCAATCTTCGATTATAGAGCACCATATATGTCTTTTTATGTACCTTGGATTAATTGTAGTTCTGCTGCCGTTGGAAGGTGAACTATAGTAGGTACGAGCTACTTCGACGGTAACGGGCGAAAAAAAACAGTCCCGTTTCGTCTGTGTTAAAAATGTCTCTTAGGCGCGTATCCTGAAATTAAAGTATGCAGTTTCGGTTTCCACTCGCAAACTATACTTTCGTCCACATCCTTTGATTCCCTGCAAATTCCATTCCAGACTACATTGTTTCATATTTTAAAACTGTCCACAACCAACCTGAAGATGCCTTGAAATCGTTATTCCCTAGGGATATAGGAACAGCTGGAGCTTGACTTTGGCGGCACTATGGCCCTGGGGTCGACTCAGCCTCTAACGGAAATGAGTACCAGACGCTTGTTCTGGGGGTAAAGGCGGCAGTCACGCAGGGCAGACAACCCGGCTGACATAAAGTGCCGATTGTCTAGAAAAAGTGGGAGCCTTAACCTCCTACTACCCCAAGGGCCTCCGGACCTGTTGTAGGATCGCTTTACTCGCTTTTTACTGAGAGTTTGTTTTTCTTTATCTTCAATCGCTTTGACTTTTTCGTTTAATGACAATGATACATACAATTTAACCATCTTTATTCCGTAAATTCAGAACGCTGCCTGTTAAAGATACGTATAAAATCTGTCTCAGATCTTAAACTAATTTAAGATTTTACAGTGCACTGGTTATTGTAAGACAGATGTCACACGCCATTTTTTTTAACGAACCTGTATTTCGCAAAACGGGTGTGCAGTGAGCCAAAAGAAAATTCCAGATACAGATAGAAACTCTACTTCACGCGGCACGGGCGGTAGAAATCACCACTTATTGTTGATTCGCCTAACTGGAATTCAATAAAGTGGAAACTAATTTATTTCTCTCTATCTTTCCGCCTTCATTTTTTTTCATGAATTGTGTAGAAATATCCTTCCATTTCCGCGTTAGACAGATTCCGTTTTATACAAAATAAGTACATATAAAATTACTATTATTTTGCTGGGACCAATAAATTTGTTCACATTGGACATATTTCCGCATTATTCGCGTTCCGGATTAAACAAGTTTTACTGTATATATATATTTCTCTCAGATATCCATATACTTCAACAATAAATTGTATTTGTATTTTTTTAATTTTATTTTATGTAGGTGACAGTATTAACGAGGAAGTTCTCAGCTCAATAAAAATCGGCCTCATATTATATGATGAATCTTGTCAGTTGTTTTAACATTGTTGAACAATTGAATGCTATTATGCGTATGTTTTTGTTATATAGATCGATATAGATTCAATAAAACAAAATGTATTTTAGCGCATATTATCTGCCAGCGCACTATTAAAGTAAGTTTTAAATTAAAAATTTATTGTTTTCGCTTTGAATTTTTATGATACCACATTGCATAGATAATAATAAAAAATAAGACATCTATCGTGTGTATCTTGTTCACACATTTGGTTAGCAATTTATATCGATGAAAATCTTATAGGTTAAGGACAATTTTAACATTAAACTTCAATTTATTCTTGTTTCAAATTGGAATAGCTATATTAAATGTGTCCAGTATTGGTAGAAAATAATGGTTAAGATAATAAAAACCTGTATATCAACTTACGTGAATATTTTGTATGTTTCGCAGTAAAACCTAGCCATTAAGTCGCCGTCTTGAGAGCGATTTCAGAATATTTTCTAGATTTATACGAAACCATTATTTTAATTCTACTTCAAATTGACATAAAATAGGTATTAAAAAGCTAATAAAAATAACACACACTGTTATTTTTGCATTTCGTTTAGAGTAGGTTATTATTAGGTTATCTTTCGGTTAGGTATTTCCCACCACCCTATTGCGCAGTTTATCCGCTTCAATGTCCTTGGCCATAATTTAGAAATTATCTGCTTTCAATGTTTTACATTTTTAATGAAAACATTTACATATATAGGGAGAATATCTGCTACTGTTTATTATTATTATTATTATTATTATCATCATCATCATCCGGTATCATGGCAGCTGCCGCCGTCTTCCGGAAACCAAACGCCATTCCTCTCTATCCATCCATTGATCTTCCTCCATTCCTCTGATATTCATAGCTGCTTGTACCCCTTCTATCCAAGTTTTCTTCGGTCTTCCTCTCTTCCTCCTTTCCATTGGGATCCATTCCATAACAATTTTTGGCAATCTTTGCTCTGGCATTCGTTTGACATGGCCATACCACTGCAATATTTTCTTTTCTATGATGTCTATGATGTCCGGCTCCTCTTGTACACCCATAATTTCCCTTATTTCTTTATTTCGTATTCTATCCATTCTAGATTTTCCAGCTGATCTTCTTAAAACATCCATTTCTGTACTTAAAATTCTTTTCATTTCCCTGGTAGGAATTTGCCAGACTTCAGCACCATATGTTAAAATGTTCTGAATTATGGTTTGATATATTTGTAATTTTCTATTTTTTGTAATATTTTTGCTCCACCAAACAGAGTTTAAAGCATTTATTGTTTGTTTTGTTTGTACGATTCTATTTTTATTATTATTATTATTATTATTATTATTATATTATTATTATTATTATTATTTTGTTTTCGCCAAATGCCCCAGGTTGTCTTTCGACATTCCTGGTGTTCTCTCCTGGCATGGCGTAGTTGTAACCCACTTCTGAGGTTGGGGCGCCCTGTAAGGCGGGGTTACGTTGCCCTGGTGATATGATAGATGATGATGATAGTAGTGCGCCAGGAGAGTCCCTAATCCTAAGCTTAATCTAAGATGAATGAGTGATGATGATTGCGATGGCCATATGATTTCACGGACCGTTTGGGCCTTAAAATTTTCCTGATATTTGTCTTACGAGTGAGGAAAAACCCCGATGAAAACCTCACCCAGAAAAAACTGCCCCGACCGGGGATCGAACCCGGGCCCGCTGCGTGACAAGGCAGCACGCTACCTCGAGACCACAGCGGTTATTATTATTATTATTATTATTATTATTATTATTATATCATTATTATTATTATCATTATTATTATCATTATTATTATCATTATTATTATTATCATTATTATTATTATCATTATTATTATTATTATTATTATTATTATTATTATTATTATTATTATTATTATTATATACCACTATTTGATATCTCAATAAACCATAACTTAGAAGGATAATCTGATAGAATCGTTCGCTCGCTGTATGTAGAATTTTTAAAGGATTTTGATTATTATATTATCATTAGTATTATTATCATTATCATTATTATTATCATTATTATTATTATTATTATTATTATTATTATTATTATTATTATTATTATTATTATTATTATTATTATTATTATTATTATTATTATTATTATTATTATTATTATTATTATTATTATTATTATTATTATTATTATTATATATACTACTATTTGATATCTCAATAAACCATAACTTAGAAGGATAATTTGATAGAATCGTTCGCTCGCTGTATGTAGAATTTTTAAAGGATTTTGATTATTATATTATCATTAGTATTATTATCATTATCATTATTATTATCATTATTATTATTATTATTATTATTATTATATATACTACTATTTGATATCTCAATAAACCATAGAAGGATAATTTGATAGAATCGTTCGCTCGCTGTATGTAGAATTTTTAAAGGATTTTGATTATTTTTTTGTTTCAATGTAACTGGACACGTAGGCCTATTTGCTTCGCGAAGGATTTTATATTCGTATACTTTTAAATTGCGCGAAATTATGTACTGCGCATCCAAGCGATGAGATGTATCATGACGAGGATATTGCATTTTTTAAATGCTAATAGGCTATATAGCATACATAATATAATTATGTGCTATGTATAGTGACGTAAGAATGTTTAGTTCACCAACTCGCCATTCCGTCTCATCGCTTGTAACTACAGTACAATTAGTTGATTTGTGTATTTTTGCTTTGTTTTAAAAATTATAATGTATATTGGAGTTAGATTTTAACTTTTTCGTCTAATTCAAAGTTTTTGAATAGAGTTTCGTATAATAATATTCTAACTTAAGTGTTGGAAATGTAGTTGGCGATAAGAAATTAATTTTTGTGTAAGTTATATATATATATATATATATATATATATATATATATATAGTTCTTCATTTATAACCTGGCGGACACACGGCGTTTCGGGGAGTTTATGTAGGATCAAAGCCGGCACACCCAACCGCGCACAAGCAAAACGCCGTGGGCTCGTTAGGTTATAAATGAAGAACCTTGTATATTAAATGTGGTAGAACGCTAATGGCCATTGACGTTTAAGATCCCTAAAAAATCACTAAGTTAAAAATGCTGTGCTTAAGATATATCTTCAACTATTTTCGTCGTTTTTACACACACACACAAATAAATAATTGTATATATATATATATATACAACCGTTCAGACAGAAGGAAAATAGAAACTGCAGAAATGAAGTTCCTACGTTCAGTAGCAGGTGTGACAATTTTGGACAAGAAAAGAAGTGAGGATATTAGGAATGACTTAAATATTTTCAATTTAACAAATAGAATTGACAACATGAGAAACAACTGGTATGAACATGTCAAGAGAATGCCTACAGATAGAATCCCTCAGCTGTTACTAAAGTACAAACCAATAGGACATAGAAAATGTTGGACGCCCATTTACTAGATGGGAGAATTCATTAAATCCCACTTGATGTGAAAACAGGTCAAAAGGCCTAATTTCATGAAGCAGAAGAAGAAGAAGAAGAAGATATATATATATATATATATACCTACTCTTGTCAAGTTCCCTATGTTTTTAATTGCATTTCGTATCTAAATGTTCATAGAGAAATGTTGGAAATGTAGTTGGCGATATGTAATTCAATTGTTTCGTAAACAAAGTAAAAAAAACCGCGAACAAGTAATCCACTATGAGATTTCCTGTGACAAATATTAATTTTTTTAATGAACGAAAAATCACAGTGGTGATAAACTTTTAAATTCTAGTCAATTAATTTGGCGAATACTTGATAAAAATCCATTTTTATATTAATTAAATAAAAATAAAACTTTAAGAGTTTTTTTAATATGAAATTCATATAAAACTGTAAGTTTTATTTTTATTTAATTAATATTTTAAATTCAGTCCACCGCTGTGGTCTCGAGGTAGCGTACTGCCTTGTCACGTAGCGGGCCCGGGTTCGATCCCCGGTCGGGACAGTTTTTCTGGGTGAGGTTTTTATCGGGGTTTTTCCTCACCTGTAAGACAAATGTCAGGACAATTTTAAGGCCAGAACGGTCCCCGAAATCATATGGCCATCTCAATCATCATCATCATTCATATTAATCTTAGATTAAGCTTAGTATTAGGGACTCTCCTGACGCACCACTACCATCACCATCACCCATCATATCATCGGGGCAACGTAATCCCGCCTTCCAGGCGCCCCAACCTCAGATGTGGGTTACAAGTACGCCATGCCAGGAGAGAACACCAGGAATGTCGAAAGACAACCTGGGGCATTTGCAAAAAATAAAATAAATTCTAGACATAAATATTGGTACGTGATACCATGCGGCAACACTGTAGTCTCCTACAATTGAATGTGATGAAGTGATGATACACTTTAAAGAGATGGTATAGGCTAAAAACCTTGGGATCTATTTATATTATTATTATTATTATTATTATTATTATTATTATTATATTATTATGAACAGTAATATAGAGCATCGTGGTATGAACTTCTTTCTTCGTTCAACATATTCACCTATTTTAGTAGTGAATATCACAAACGTCCCTTTAATTTCTATAATTTTAATATCTACAATAATTATGGAAATAACGTATACTAACATTCAGTCACTATATCAATATTAGATAATTTATAATACTGTGTCAATACCGTGCACAGATTTATAAATGATTTCTAAAGCTTATATTAATATTAGTCTATTCAAGTTGATGTCGGGAAAAACAATCAAGGACAAAAGATAAAAACCTATTTTTCGTGTATATTAATTAATTCAAATGTGTAATTTGCACATGCATATCAATTATAGTAGAGGTCATGGATTTCAACTTTTAAAAACTGAGGATCAAAAGTTCTCTTGAAGAAAAACTTTGGAAATTGATTTTACGCAATACAAAATATGCAAGAGCGTTGTAATGTTTAAAAAATCTGATCACGAGGTCTGTAATGTTTTTAAAAATCTGATCACGAGGTCGAGAAAAGAGTGGGGAAGCGAAACCCGTCAAGTATGTTTTGGAATCTTATAAACCACTTTTTGTCCTCTAGGTGATCACATGATTAGAATCACGCACCACATGCGTATAGTCTTTAGTAGATACGTTTAAGTTAAATATGACTATCTGAAGTGATTAATTTATTTTCTACAGGTGCGGCAGAGCATTTTGGTTTTCAAGTACAAGATTTGTGTCTGCAGTCTAAAATTTCAGAGCGGTATTCCAAATTTATTTTACCATCTTCACTACTTCCATTTTCCTGTTGTTATAGTGATAAAGTGAGGCACAGAGTAGAAAACTGCTGTATCTTCATTAATAGTGTAATACTTATTATTTGTATCCTTATAGATATTAAATATATTGTAAATTATTTTCTCTATCGAAAAAAAAAATTATACTTGAGTTCCACTTTAATTCAAATGTGTAATTTGATTTAGCTGCTATCCAAATCAAAGTGTGAGGATGAGTTTTTTTTATCTTATTCAAACCAAAAAGTAGTTATAAGCTTTAAATTAAGATTTTAAATAGTGTAATTAGCCAGATTTTCATTCGAGCAAAATAGTTTTGTCTATCTGTTGACTCGCGACACTACTTCTCTGGGATTCAATGTTATCAATAGTTCAACAAATATTGAACCCGCCAGGATTACAAAATTATTGACAAGTATTGACGTACTTTTATACTTCAATAATGCTTTGCAATCCATCCATCCATAGTAATTCTGCCCGAAGGCAGGTCTTTCACTGCAAAATAGTATTTTCACGCTATGCGTGCGGCTTTACTAGGGAATTGTAGGTGTGGTAGCTTCCCGTTGCTTTCCACACCGGTGAAGGATGGGGATGATGATGATAATGATAAGGATGGTGATAATGATGATGGCCATATGATTTCGGGGACCGTTTGGGCCTTAAAGATTTCCTGACATTTGTCTTGCAGATGAGGAAAAACCCCGATAAAAACCTCACCCAGGAAAGCTGCCCCGACCCGGGATCGAACCCGGGCCCGCTGCGTGACAAGGCAGCACCCTACCTCGAGACCACAACGGTGGATTGCTTTGCAATATTGTTCAAATAATGGCAGTGCTAATTTACATTTGTAGTATGTTTAAATTAATAATAAATACAATATTATAAGTGTACAAAAATCCCACTTCATGGTGAAAAATAATTTTCTGGAATCCGGGTAGTCATATATTTATTTAAAATTAAATATTTTCTATTATTCTTAATATTTTTAGAAATGTTTAAAGTACAAAAAAAATATTTGTTGTTTTCTCAAGAACGAAAATGCTTTGTGTGATTTTTTCGAGAATTTCCTGGTTCAATCTATATTGAGGTATAGGCCTATGGTTTTTCAGGATTAAAAAAAAAAAGAAGTATTTTGAATATCTCCAAATTAAAATCTACTCCGAATATATTTGAAATATCAATATACGCTACAATTACTTAAGTAATTTTGATAAAAGTATATTTTATAAATATATTGATGTATTTTAGTTATTTTTCTTATGGCTCAGATGTAATTCACTACTAAATTTTAGTAAATTTCTTAGTGATATTCTGTATGATTTATTTCCATGCAGCTTACCGATATTTTGTTTTTTTCAGCTGAGAAACTGTTTGATATGAGAAGTAACAAAAATCCGGTTAAGAAAATTAAAACTAAGGTTGAGGAACGTCATGTTAATCATTGACTGTCATTTACTGCGTCACGCTAACCACACGACTCCTTGTACATTCATCTGTTTATCAGTAATAGCAATATTTTCAAACTTCCTTAGCTCTTCTGAGCTGTCGTACCATGAATTCTTCACTATTTATTTTCTATTCGACAAACCATTGCTTAATCTTTTATGACTCGATAGCTTACAGTAGCCCTATTATATTATAATATGCTTTTCTATAATTTGGCCTTTCGGGGAAAATATGCAGTTCCATCGAAAATACTTTTTAACGATGAAATTATCGAACAAGTACAGAGTTGTAAATATTTAGGATGTCACGTATCTTACAATATTGGGAAAATGATATACCGTACATGAAAATATATATATACATTTCAAAGTATGTGTGGGACTATTAAAAGAATATTACAAACAAAAACAACAAAAGAAACAACGCTAAGGTTTTATAAGGTAATGGCAGTTCCCATTGTGACATATGGATCAGAGAATTCGGCCATGAATAGATCAGACAGAAAATTACTAGAAACGTCAGAGATGAAGTTCGTCAGATACGTTGCAGGATATACTCTAAGAGATCACATTCCTAGTGAAACAATTAGGCAAGAACTCATAATTTTTAATCCAAATGAAAAAATGCAAAACTACGATATAAACAAAAATGACATGAACATATTTTAAAAATGGACTCTTCTAGGCTAACAAAACAAGCACTGTTGTATCAGCCTCAAGGCTATAGAGATATGGGACATCCTAGGAGACGATGGGAAGATGAATTCTGAGAGCGGAACAGGCCGAGAGCCTACCATGAAGATGATGATGATAATTTTGAATTATAATAAAAAGAATGAGTATCACAGCTATAATGATGTATTTCGCCACAAAATTACAATTTTTTCTGAATACTTGGAGAGATTTCCTTAGAATTTGAACTTCTTTGTCTAAGTAGTAATTGGACTACTTTATGTGACTAGTTATTTGTTTTGTATTTCTGATATGACGTCACATCGGTATATTTTAACTCTTAGATTACATAACATACATGGACATGTTACTTCCAGTTTCATGCAAATGTCACAAAATTCGATGGTTGACAACGTCTTAGGTCCACTGTCCTAAAGCTGTTTATCTCGCTGCATGCTAATGACATTTTCAAGGACATTCTGTACCGAATAAGGATAACAATACATTTCCTTTTGCATTCTTAAATTGAGACGCATTATTATGAGCACAATAAATATTTCATTCCATAAGCGATTCCGTGTTACGAAAGCATCTGAACGTACTCTGCAAGAATAATATGACAACATAATAATGGCTCTTTTCAGTAAGTCTTAGAAGAGTGAATATATTTTACTGAGAATTTCATGTAATGCATTTTACATTTCGAAGCAGTCTTGTTGGCTAATACCAAGAATATGTATGATGACCTTTCTGCGCTGTGGAAATACATATGCTAGACAAAAAATCCCGGCAGTATACGTATTCCAATTTCTATTCAACATCCCTAACTTTATGATTATAAATGAATCCATGAGTTTCACAGGAGTTTTATATATGCAAATCTGTCTTGGCATGATAGTTGCAAAAATTCAAGCCTGTCACTGGGTGGCAGATGATGTTCATATGACTAGCCTGATACAATCCTACATCGTTAGTTTTTAAACCGAACTTCGACTTTTTTATTCAAATTACTAATTACTAAGAAGATCCATCTCCAAACCCTGTATTCAAAGAAGGCATTTTTATTAGGTATTCACAGTCCAGAAATGCAACCTGGGGCTCTGGACGCTAATTATTATTTAGATATGCTAATCGTTAAACCACAGAAGCGGTATATTTTTCGTGAAATTTCAAGAAGACTAACTTTTTTTTTGGTTCAATGCCACCTGTTTGTCATTCGACATTTCAGGTATTCTCTCCTGACATTGGCATATTGTAACCCACTTCTGAGGTTGGGGCGCCTGGAAGGCGGGGTTACGCTACCCCAATGATATGATGGGTGATGACGATGGGTAATGATGCGCCAGGAGAGGCCTTAAACCTAAACTTAATCTAATGAGGTGAATATGATATTGATGGCCAGATGATATTCGGGGACCGTTTGGGCCTTAAAGTATCCTGTCATTTGTCTTACAGTTGAGGAAAAAACCCGAAAAACCTCACCCAGGAAACTTGTCCCGAGCGGGGATCGAACCCGGGCCCGCTGCGTGACAAGGCAGCACGCTACCTCGAGACCACAGCGGTGGACTGAAGACTAACATATTTTCTATTAAAATTTCAGTCAAATTATAATCTCTAATTACTTGTCAATAGAAATTCTTTTTCCAGGCGATGAAACGATGTATGATGGAATTTTACTAAATTAAGACATGCTGCTTCCGATAATTCAACTTAAATTCTCATTAAAGACATTCAAATCTAGGCCAAAAATATAAATTAGTATATTTCTAATAATCATTAAATTAATCAGATTTTACGCCTGACCTCAAGCAGTTGATAATGAAGAGTAGACTCATCAAAAATATATGAGGTGATGTGTGAATCTGATTAGTTTAATGATTACGAAACAAAATCTCATTGTGTTACTTCCTAAAAATATACATAGTAAAAGTAAAGTAAAGAAATCCCACTACAGGCCTCGGGGTAGTGGGAGGTTAAGGCTCCCACTTTTTCTAGACAATCGGCACTTGATATCAGCCGGGATGTCAGCCCTGCGTGACGGCCGCCTTTACCCCAGAACAAGCGTCTGGTGCTCATTTCCGTTAGAAGCTGAGTCGACCCTAGGACCATAGTGCTGCCAGAAGGTTTTGGTCAGTTTAAAAATCCTTACCCCACCGAGACTTGAACCCTCGACCTTCCGACTTGTAGCGCAGTACCTTAACCACTACGCTACGGCGTGCCCTAAATAGTAAATCCCTAATTATCCTCTTTAATATACGTAATAACGGTATATGTACGAGTATGTGCAGGGTAGGATTGTTGGGAGATATTGGAGAAGAAAATACGAGCTCATATATTTTTATTTTCTTTTTACTATCTGCTTTATTTATAATTATAAAATAAATCTTCGAATTCTAATTTTATATTTTACTCTGTATGTATATTGTTATCTATATGTATATGTCTTGTGCAAATGGAACTTCTCGATTGTTTAGAATCATACTAATCTAAGCCCATGTTTCAGAATTTTTGTAGATTTCCACATCGCATGTCAATGGACACTGTGAGAATAAAATAGAAAGTAAATGTTTCAATTACTAACATTAAATTATTAAATAAAATGTCGAATTCGTTTTTATTCTCAAAGTAAACATATACACGGGACATGGAGTATCCACCTCATAACAAAAATTCTAAAAAAATTGACTTAGTATGATTCTAGAGATTATTTTGTTTAATTGATGATAAAGTGATGATTTATTATGAAATGAATCATGGTGACATTTCAATCTAGCTTATGAGTCTTGAATACTGAAGATATCCACAATAGAAACTTCAGCCAAATTAGTCGTCACTGAGATTTAAACTCATAAATTCCCGAACACGAGTTAGGAACATTAATCTCTGAGCAATACGATTTTCCAATCTTAATTTTATTTTATTTTTTTTCACGAATGTTAATTATCAACACCTTTGAAATTCATATTAAAGCACCGTTGAGGTTATGTAATAAGATATTAATTATAAAAGTGATACCTGGTAAGTCAGTCATCCTCAACTAAATTATTAAACTTCATTAAGTTATTCCAATGTGGAGGCCTTTCAGAAACAATGTTTCATCTTCTGCAGTAGCAGTTAAAATGCAGAAGATGAAACGTTGTTTTGAAAGGCCTCCATATTGGAATAACTTGATAAAGTTTAATAATTTAGTTGACGACGACTGACTTACCAGGTACCAATTTTATAAAAAATATTAATTATTCAATGATAATTCTTATACTGGTTAATGCGTGAATGAATAATTGGAAGTTTCTTGTATATGGACTACGGTAACGCATGTTTATTTTTGATACCTAGATAGCATTTTAATTAAATATGTTCGTTTCAGGGAGGCGAATGCGATGTCAGACACAGCGGTGAAGCCGGAAGTGCCCAGAACAATTCAGCCTCAACAGTCTTCACTATGGACACGACAACAGCAAGCGGTATGCGTTCGGCATGCCTACAAGCAGTATGGTACCAAGAAAAAACCAAATCACATCCTCATCAATCTCAACATGACTGTCGCCAAAGGAACAATGTAAGTACATTTCAAATCTAAAAACAAATTCACTTTTACCTCGTCACAGTCAGTGGAAAAGTCAGATTTCATTTGGTTCTACAAGGAATCCATTTAAGGATGCTCGGAAGTTGTGTAGTCAATCCCCGCCAATCATTGGATTGTTGCCACGATGATCATGCTCGCCTGTCCGATACTGTTATAGGCGAAATCCCGACGCTGTTCGATGGACGAATAATACGTAATAATTTGTGATCCGCCCGTGTTCCAAATCTAATGCAAGCAATGTTTTATCTGTGGATAGACTTAATATTCAGATTATGCAACAAATAAAAAAACTCCTGGCGCGACAAGCCTAGAAGGCCCTTAGCCTACCGGCCGACTGCTGGCCTCACATCCACATGTGTCAATCACAGAGATAGATGATCATCAGCCAGTGTAGGGGTGACACATGGTAAGCATGTCGTGACCCCCAGCCGTTATAGCTGGTTTTCTCAACCTGGAGCAGTTATGCACTCCAAAAATTAAATTATAGAAAATATAAGAGCTGAAATAAATCATGTATTAAAAGACTTCCAGGAATAACTGATAATTTCGTAAGATTGTATTAACTTATGTTGAAGCGAATGCAGGACAATTTGAGTAATGAAATGAATTCTTAAACTTTTGTAAGCAACTTCAGAGAGTCCTTAGTTGGATTTCCTATGATACTCGTATATGAAGTTTCCAGGAAAATAAATAACTAATTCTGTTTTTTTTTAACTGTATCTTCTTGTGATTTTATGATACAGGTCTGATATTTTTTTTACAAATATTTTGGAGTGGAAATTAGAAGAACAGATTTTGCGAAACAATTGCTATACTTATGGACATAAACAGATTAAAAAGGTAACCCTACACTTCAAGTCATTGTAACGTTCCGATACACATGGTTTTCACTTACGAAAGTATTGAGAAGTGATTTATGTATTAGTACTATCCGATTTCCGGCGTTTCTCGAATATTTATTTGCCTCAAATTTATTGGCACCAGTCAGCTTAGTGACCCGACGACTGTGGACACGACACTATTCTCGGTCAATTTGGGCATTTTATTTATTTTTTACTTTTTTTCGTCCCCGTATGCAGATGGGATCTGAACTTGCCTTAAACGGCATCGGGAGTGTCACTATACATTTCAGTAACCCCGAAAAATATGGATGGATTCATATTTATACATCTCGCTATGTAATCTAAGGATCAAACTTGGGCATAAACACCGGGACTGTGATCAATGTATTAATTAGACACTAATAACGGTAATTTAAGACATGCTATATTCTGTCCCTTCTCACCCTCTCATTCTCCCTTAGGAGTACTAAAGATCAAACTTGGGCTTTCATGATATCTGAACTGTCATCAATGAGCATAGCGACCCCGAAAAATATGGATTAGACACTAATATAAATTAAGGTAGAATATACCTCATAGTGAGAATTCCTAAAATAAGTAGTTACTAATATAAATATTTTTTATCCTTTCTCACCCCCTAGATCTGCTTGTACTTACGTGTCGCCTGCATTGTCATCAATCAAATTAACTACCTACGTAAACTATGAATTCATCACTAATCGTGATCAATAATGTCGTTTTATTTTTCTCCCCTTCTCTTCCAATTTAGGGATCAAACTTGAGTTTAAATTATATTATTTTTAGTCTGATCATCTTACCTCAATAATGTTGATTTGTTTTGAAACATGTTCAAGAACAAATCAACATTAATATTGAGGTAAGATGATCAGACAAAAAATAATATAATTAAAATAACCTCAAAATATAACTTCCTAAAATTAAATATTGAGTTTAAATGTTATCGGGACTATGACCATTCAACATAGTGACCCCGAAAATTATATGTTTGACTCTAATTTTGGTCATTTCTTAAGATTTTATTATTAAACCTTCTCACTCGCTTCCACTTAGGAGTGTTATGGGTCAAACTTGAGCATAAATGTCATCGAGACTGTCGCAAACCAAATAAGCGATCCCCGAAAACTATGGTTTCGAACTAATCTCGGTCATTTCTGGCATTTTATTTTCCACCCTTTCTTATCCCCTTAGGGTAAAACTTTGGGCTTAAATTATATCGGAACTCGCACCAATCAGTTTAGCAATTCCGAAAATTATATTCGGCCACTTTTATATTTTATTTTTCACACTCTTTAACCGCTCAGGTATTACATTTCGGCTTAAATACAATTTGGGCTGTTATCAATAAATTTTGTGACTCCGAAAACTATGTTTTCAACACTAATCTCGGTCCCTATTCTCATCTTATTTGTTACCCCTTATCACCCCCTCATCATCTTCGTGGTGCTACGGGTCAAATTTGGCTTTAATGTCACCGTAACTGCCACCAATGTGCTTAGCAACCCCGAACACTAATATTGTGTATTTCAATTAATTTTAGTTGTCGCCATCTCACCGCTGTCATTGGGGTGCTAGGGAATCAAACCCACAAAATCTTTTCCAGATTGTAGGTTATATGCGTACCGAGTTTGGTTGAAATTACTCGAGGTGTTCTGAATTGTCCTGTAACATATAGCCCATAGGTCATTATCGACCATTTTCCATTTCAACCCTCTCTCATCCCTATAGTACAGCCACATTCTCAAATTGCAATTTATGTAGCCAAAATTAGGATGAAATTGTTCTAGGCTTTCGAGTGTTATGCCGGCACATACCCACCATATATATATATATATATATATATATATATATACTACCTGATTGCGCGGCGTTGCTCGGGTATTTATCCCAATCTTCTTGGCATCAATTAGTGTAGTAACCGTACAAAAACTATGGATTCGACTTCATTCTTGGTCAATATGTGAATATAATTTTTTGGCCCTTCTCATTCCTTTTCGTTAGGGGTGCTAGAGGTCAAACCTGGGCATAAACGTAATCGATGCTGTCACCAATCAGATAAGCTATTCCGAAAACCATGATTTTGGCACTTTAATTTAATTCATTTCCACCAGTTTGTCATTTCGACATTTTAGGTATTCTCTCCAGGCATTAGCGTATTGTAACCCACTTCTGAGTTCGGGGAGCCTGGAAGGCGGGGTTACATTACCCCATTGATATGATGGGTGATGCTTATGGTTATGATGCGCCAGTAAAGGTCTTAATCATAAACTTGATCTAATGAGGTGAATACGATAGTGGTAGAATTAATGGTCAAATAATTTTGGGCCTTAAAGTATCCTGATTTTTGTCTTACAGGTAAGGAAAAACTCTGAAAAAACCTCACCCAGGAAACTTGTTCCGAGTATATATAAAGTAAAGTAAAGTGATCCCACAACAGGCCCGGAGACCCTTGGGGTAGTAGGAGGTTAAGGCTCCCACTTTTTCTAGACAATCGGCACTTTATGTCAGCCCTGCGTGACGGCCGCCTTTACCCCCAGAACAAGTGTCTGGTACTCATTTCCGTTAGAGGCTGAGGCGACCCCAGGACCATAGTGCCGCCAGAGGGTTTGAGTCAGTTTAAAAATCCTGACCCCAACGGGACTTGAACCCTCGACCCTCCGACTTGTAGCTCAGTGCCTTAACCACTACGCTACGGCGTGCCCCTCCGAGTATATAGTAATATTATAATAATTAACGTTATCGTCAATCATTTTGCTAAAGTACTTTGTTCAGTGGGGCACGCCGTAGCGTAGTGGTTAAGACACTGAGCTACAAGCCGGAGGGTCGAAGGTTCAAGTCCCGTTGGGGTCAGGATTTTTAAACTGACCCAAACCCTCTGGCGGCACTATGGCCCTGGGGTCGACTCAGCCTCTAACGGAAATGAGTACCAGACGCTTGTTCTGGGGGTAAAGGCGGCCGTCACGCAGGGCTGACAACCCGGCTGACATAAAGTGCCTATTGTCTAGAAAAAGTGGGAGCCTTAACCTCCTACTACCCCAAGGGCCTCCGGGCCTGTTGTGGGATCACTTTACTTTTCTTTGTTCAGTACACAATTTTATGTCCGAAACCACTGAATTTATATACAAAGATTCAATTTAGAAAGGTTAATAAACAAACATTGATTGAATTAGAATTATTTCTCTTCAGAAGTTGTGAAATTTGACTTTTTGATCTTAGACCAGTTTTTAATTTGGAAAAAAATATTTGTAATATTAGAATGTTTTATTGCCCTCAGGAATTTAGCACTATTTAACAGTTAGGTTTTAGCATAATTGGAACAGTTTATTTATCACAGAGATGAGTAATGTCTGTCGCAAATTAATTTACCCTACCGAAGATTGCTAATTGTTAATTAATAGGACAAATTAAAATAACGAATACATTGATGAAATATAAATACTAGTAAATTTCACATAGATCTGGAATCGACCAATTAATTAATTTATTTATTTATTGAGTTAAGCATAAACCATTGATTTAATTTTTCCTTGATAGACACTTGTAATTTTCTTTCAGAAAAAAGGTTATGCAAGTATATCCAGTGTCTGTAGTGTAATTGCAAGTCAGAGTGTAAACATGGGATTGTTCACTAGAAAGCGTGAGCAAGTATTTCCGCTAACATATAACAGGAAGTGATACATTCTGACACGAAAATATTATACCATATGCACATTGCCAATATTGAATATCAGTATTTAATTTTAGGAAGTTATATTTTGAGGTTATTTTAATTATATTATTTTTTGTCTGGACATCTTACCTCAATATTAATGTTTATTTGTTCTTGAACATGTTTCAAAACAATTCTGTTTTATCATCAGCTTTTCCAGACTGGTTTTATGTATGTTGCATTATGTTGCACAACCTGGATGTCGATGTCAGCTCCATCCTGTGGTTGGCCAAAGAACCTCCAAACAAGGCCACGCTCCATCGGTATATCAAAATTCATAACTCTGTTTCTGTTCTTCTCAATATAATTTTTTTCCCAAATAGTCAGCTCTTTTATATTTTCTAACTGTTTTAATAATTTAGTGTCTGAATTTATATTATGCTTTTCAGACCAAACATGAGCAGCAACTGCAGATATTTCAATTTCACCATTTTTAATATTTCTTATGTGTTCTTTGGTTCTAATTTTTAGGTTTCTTTTTGTTTTTCCTATATATATATATATATATATATATATATATATATATATATATATATATATCTTTTCACAACCCATGCATTCAATTTGATATTCAATTTGAATATCCAATTTGAATATCAGGCCTATATTAATAAAATATCATTATATAGATATAGGTGTAATACCACGAACAGAAGGGGTATCGCCGAAATCCTAATGGTATAGTGAATAAAAAAATGTAAATTGGGAACTCGAGTCGGATTTTTTATACAGCATATCTTTATTTACATGTTTTTTTTTCAGAAATCGTTACAGCTAAATACAATTTTATAATTACCGAGTCCCGGATTTTTAAAATAACTGAAATTAAGTTCTTTGAATCGATGTTTTCATATATCTCTAATAACTCCCATTTAGGAATTTACATATTTTTGCGAGAAAAATTTAAAACGTGTATCATCTGGTACACAGATGAGTTCTCTATGTAATAAAAAGTGAAGGGGCTCTCACCAACAACTTATAGAAATTTTCTTCTTGATACCCACTCAGGTAATGAACTTAATGAGTCCATGAAGTGACCAAAGAAGCTAACCGATGGTAGCAAAGGGCACGAAAGGACGTCCCTCTGTTTATTATTTTTGTATTCCTGTATACGAAATGCATAGCTGGAAAGTATAACAGTTGCTACCTATAAAGGGAATTTGAGCAAAGCGCTAACTAGTTCAAAAGATGTAGGTGTTGACCTCAGCGCCGCGCAGGTACACCTTCAGTACGAAATGGGCTGTGATCCTTCAATGAAATGTTCCAGCATTTGCTTTACAACCAGAAGAAACCACAGAAAACCCTGAACCAAACAGTTAACTTTCCTTTTATGACAGCCTTAGATATCTAGCTGGAATACCATACAGTAGGTGTCTGAAATTTGTGGAGGAATGGCATCCCATTCGTTTTCCAGAGCTGTAAACAGAGATCATGACGGGGTCTTTAAGGTCTGAAACGAAACCTATATTTTAAATCTTCCCACAGGTATTCCATTGAATTGAGGTCGGGACTCTCTGGAGCGGTCAGTCAATTTTGTAAATCTTATTGTCTCCAAACCACCTCCTCTATATATCTTCCTTTATGACCCGAAGCATTAGTCTGCAATGCTGATATGAACAATAGTCACCAGACTGGTCCTCTACGGTAGTCAGTACAAAACTATTTACAATGTTTTCATAACCCTAGCCTTCAGTTTTACTAGAGGATCAATCCCCTTGCCATGAGGAACAGCCCCATCTCCTTCAAATTTCACAGTTGGCAAAATACGGACTAAAGTCCAGCCACTGAGTCTCCGGCTTTGACGTTTAGGTTGTACGAGGGGTAAAGGGAAACTCGCCCTCTACTGCCAATAAGGAAATAGATGAGTGGGAGTGGACGTCTGCTACAACCAATCATTGCTCTTGACGCCTCTAGTGAGATTTCAAATTGCTGCGTTTTTGTCGACTATATTTCTACTAACCGCGTGATACATAAAGTGGCCCCTCCACCGAATATCCATATCTGCAACACTGTCGTGAAAACGTCAGGGCCGGCGACTGAGCGGCTGAAATAAAGCATACATCGTTCCCCTGGCATTCTACACACCCAAGTTCTTCCACCAGACCGCCACATTGTAAAGCGAGACTCAGCGATAAAAATCACAGATTTCAAATGGCATTCTGTTACACTGTCCAGTACGGCATTCTTTACACCATTGCAGAATAAATGTTTGGTTTGTGTGCAGCCACAATAGTCAGATTTCCCATTTCACGACGAATAATCACGATTCTAATTTCACTACTGGTAGTACGGTTGAATTCTTGGGTGATTGATTCACCTAACAACCGGCAATTTTTAGACATCGCCCTCTTCATAGACCAACGATCCTTTTCGGACATAATATGCAGTTTACCAGGCTGTTGTTTAATTATGTTTCCACTCTGTAACATTTAAATGGTTCATTTTGGCAGCTTCAGAATGGCTGAAATATCTATGGTAGACTTACTGCTTAGGTGACACATACAATGCCACATTGAAATTCATCGATCTCTAAGATCTAACCATGTTGCTGTTATTTGTAATACTGAACAATACATGACTTGCTTAATTTTTTGTGGATAATAATTGAACTTTATAATCTTATAAACAATGTAAAATGGTTGACTATAATGAAAATTTATTAATTACTTTGCACGACGGAAAACCATAAAAAAAGTCTTAATCTAACTGGCCTACACTCGAATTTAAACTCGGGAACATTCAAATATGAGTCTCGAAACATTTTTTTTTCTGATTTATAGAAGACTTCTCAGATGTTTATCTCATCTCCGGGCTAATACAGTGCGATCAGTATAGCACTGGACAGCAGATGCGGGGATTTCACTATAGCCTACACCGCTGACGCACTCGCGGCGGGGAACGGACAGCGTAGGATTGCGGTGATACAACCACACACATTTTCGTAACTATGTTACAAATTGTCGTATTTGCCAACTTTATTGAAGCAGGTGCTGGAACCGTCCACTTCGTATTCCACACATTTTTGATACTCTTTATGAAATTTCCCATAACTCGCTGTAGTTCTCTTCTACTAATGTTAATTTCGTCACGGATATTACGTTTCAGTTCTTCCAGAGTGCCTGGGTTTTTCTTGTACACAGCATTTTTCAATCTACTCCAGAGATAAAAATCGCAGGGGGTTATAACGGGAGAACGAGCAGGCCATAAATCCCTACTAATAATTCTGTCATGGAACACGCGGTGAATTTCGTGCATTGAAATATCAGCTGTATGAGCTGTAGCACAGTCTTGCTGGAAGAATGCGAAATCACGCTCCATGTCGGTTAATTCCCTGAAGAAGGGTGTCAGAATGTCATTCACATATGTACGATTAATCGACTGTATTCCGAAACAAAATAGGGCCTATGATTCTTTCGCCACTAATGGCGCACCATACACCAATTTTCGCATTATGGAGGGGCACTTCATGTACGATATTAAGGTTCTCAGGACCCCAATGACGATTGTTTTGCAAAACCATGTAACCGTGAAGATGAAACAGTCTCATCCGAAAAATATATTAAACGTGGGTCTATTAGGTCATTATGAATATTTTGAACCTTTATAGAAATTAATCACTATGAGGTTTAATTTATGATAAAATCAAATGTTTCCTACCTCTCCTCATATAAATCTTCTAAGTAGATCGCGATTTCGAGACCATAACGGTCTCATCTTCAGTACAATCTTGGCGACTGATGTTATGTCGATTGGAAGAATCGCTTCTTCTTCCCTCTGTTGGTGGACCGATGAACCTCTGGATCAGGTCAGGATTCGCGGGAATTTCGAAGTTCATAAGTTTTCTTTTGTTTTTCTGAATGTGGATTTTTTCCCTAACCTTGAGTTCTTTTTGTTTATCAATTTGTTTAATTACGCTGGCTTTTGATTCAATTAAATGTTTTTCGGACCAAGCATGAGCAGCTATTGCTGACTTTTCCACTTCTCCATTTTTTACTTTTCTAAGATGTTCTTTCACCCTTGTTTTCAAATTTCTTTTTGTTTTCCCAATATAAATTTTGTCGCAATCCCTGCATTTGATCTGATAAATTCCTGATTTGATTTCTTCTTCAATTATTTCATTTTTATTGGTTTTAATTATCCTATTAAGGCTGTATTCGTTCTTCGGTGCCAATCTTATATTAAACTTTTTTATTTTTTTAAACTGGTGTTTGAATGGAATGTAAGTGAATTTCTTGAATTTTATTTCTTCTGTTTGTTTTATAAGTGTGATTTCATTAATTATATTTTTTTGCCTTTTAAGTTAATTTATTTTCTTGTATACAAAATTAATTGATGAAAGCACACTTATAAAACAAACAGAAAAAATAAAATTCAATAAATTCATTTACCATCCATTGAAACACCATAGAGTTTTAAAAAACAAAACGTATAATATAAGATTGGCACCGAAGAACAAATACAGCCTTAATAGGATAATTAAAACCAATAAAAATGAAAGAATTGAAGAAAAAATAAAATCGGGAACTTATCAGATCAAATGCAAGGATTGTGACAAAATTTATATTGGAAAAACAAAAAGAAATTTGAAAACAAGGGTGACAGAACATCTTAGAAAAGTAAAAAATGGAGAAGTGAAAAAGTCAGCAGTAGCTGCTTATGCTTGGTCCGAAAAACATTTAATTGAATCAAAAGCCAGCCGAATTAAACAAATAGATAAACAAAAAGAACTCACGGTTAGAAAAATATCCACATTCAGAAAAACAAAAGAAAACTTATGAACTTCGAAATTACCTCGAATCCTGACCTAATCCAGAGGTTCATCGGTCCACCAACAGAGGGAAGAAGAAGTGTTTCTTCCGATCGACAAGATTGACTGAAGATGAGACCGTTATAGTCTCGAAATCGCGAACTACTTAGAAGATTTATATGAGGAGAGGTAAGAAACATTTGATTTTATCATTATGAATATTATTTAACATCCACTCACAAAATGCGCGCCTACAAATAGGGTCGCTCGATTGAAGAGCCTGTGTCTTGATTCTTTTATATGGATGCAACTTTAACAATATAGTAGATTTTTGTACAGGGCCATAAGATATCCTACTTGTTGCGAAAGGCCCCTAAATGATTTTCTAGGAGACTGCTCCAATCAGTAACCAATGTTATCTATTGTTTCTTCTGTGAAAATAATATGCGGCTTTGTGGCTTCTTAGGCTCGACACTTCCCGTTGCGTGAAATTTGTTATATAGATTATGAACTGCTGAACGTGATGGATTTTTACACTCGGGAATCGTGTTTCAATGAGTCTTCGTACTTGGCTGGCAGACTGAGTTAACAAATACTGATCATAAATAAATACACGTTGTTCAGTAAAAAAATAATTAGTCATTATACAGTTTACACTTATACACACGCCATTTAGTTCACAAGGAAAAGCGATCGAGCAACTTATCTACTCGAAGCACACTATCTGACTGTGACCATGAATGCATGGGATGTACTCATATACTGCTGAGTCAGCGCACATTTCAAGTCCCGTGCCCGCACGTGTAAGCCTTCGTCATCGCACAGCACAAACCCCGCGTCTGCTGTCCAATACTACACTGATCTCACTGTATATTTTGAATTAAGTAGTGTATTGACTTGAAATTGGTTATTCTGAAAGAGCGAGTTCTGTGGCAACTGAAGTAAAACTCAACATAATAAAATAACATTTTTAGCCTGCAGATTTATAGGATACTACTTTTCTCTTCAAAAGTTTTCTATATAGGTTTCAGTCTAATAGAACATATGTAGTTTCTGTCCTTAATAATTGTACTTAAATTGTACGTTTTTTATATCGGCAACTGTCGTAACTTTAGAGTGACATCATGTTTTACAAAGTGAGGGTAAAATAATAATCTCTGTGAAGTTTTCAATTTCATTTCAACAAGAATTTATGAATGTAGTATAAATAGGAGGAGTTACAAAATATGCTACATGTTTTGAGTTTTATGTTCCAATAAAATTTAATAATTATACAAAATAAAGGTAACATACGCAACAACTAACCGCATCTGCGTGGTGTAAGAGTTTTAATTAAAATAAATAATTCGCTGTTACTTATGAATTTGTTCATATTATACAATATTTTTGGATGTAGGCACTTGAAACTATTTTTAATAATCCACATAGGCCTACCACTTTGGGAAGCAGGGAATAGACTGTAATTTTCATGTGTTATGTCAAATTTTACTAGAATTCGCCAAGAGCATGAATATAACTGACATTCCTTAACATAGGTATAACCATGTGCATTACATTTATTCTGACCTATAAAAGTACAAAGAGAAAGTAGGAGATTGCATTTGTAAATTACATCAATAAAATATGTTAAATTAATTTAATAAGTAACAGAACACAAATTAATACAAAGCTCCCCTAGCGGGGAGACTCAGTTATGGTTATTTCCCTACAGATGTCAGTGAGTGACAAGTGGTCAACACATCGCCATAATGAGACATCTTGTAAGCGAGTAAGGTATTACTTGGATGGGAAAGGCCGGTTAAATTTGCTCAGAGACACTAATTTAGGCTTGAGTTTATTTTACGAACTCGAGTAATATTATTATAGACTTAAATTCGTATTATATTAATTTTGAGTTAATCCAATGCTCTTATCTCTCAGATGTTTATTTGAATATAAATTAAATTGTTATTATTATTGTTATTATTATTGTTATTATTATTATTATTATTATTATTATTATTATTATTATTATTATTATTATTATTATTATTATTATTATTATTATTATTATTATTATTATATGGATATAGAACATTTAATTAAATTAAAAAAGACAAGTTCAAATAATTTTAAATGCTCGGCGGTACTGGAACTTTAGAAAGTGTCCTTAACCCAGGACATGCTTATTGACAAGGATGACTAATTTGCCTGGAATTAAATAAACCTGGTCAGTGGAACTTGACAAGGCCGATTTAAAAAAATAAATAATAATATAAGCTGTAGTGGGCTGATAGGTTGCATGTCCTAGCTATGCAATGAAGCCTTGACTCCTTACCTCGCACGTAGGTTTACAGATTCCACATAATATGGCTGGTGGTCATTTATGAACCGTGACTATTATAAACACGCGTTTTTTTATTATTATTTAGGTTACCAACTTCCTAGCCTGTATATGGCATTTTATTACAAGTCCGCCGCTTTGGTCTCGGGGTAGCATCGCTATCTCATACGTCCGGGTTCGATTCCCGGTCGAAATAGGTTTCCTGGGTGATGGTTTATTTCGGGTTTTTTCCTCTCTTATTAGACAAACGTCAGGAAACTAAGGCCCAAATAGTGTCCGAACATCATTTGGCAATGGTAATCACCATTATTATATTCAACATATTCGGTATGAATGTGTGAGTGAATTGCGCGTTTCTTCTTAAATATTTGTGTTACGGAGAAAGCTATGGATTGAGCTGATCACTCATTCGGTGAGGCCATTTATGTCCTTGTATGGTTAAGAAAAGTATGTGTGTGATCCAAACTTTAAAATCCTCCCGCGACAAGTCGTGCTACTGTAAGGTCCGTCCGGCGTGGGTAATGTAAATTAACCCTTAAGATGAAAGGTTAAACTATGATGGAGAAGAAGAAGACGTTAAATATGTAATGAGTAATTTTTATAATTGAACTGACTGGACGATTAGCAATAAAAGTCGCATTTTTCATCTTTATAAGCGTTTTCTATTTAATTTTCATTAACTATATATGTCATTGAAGTGAAATATGTGTCATTAGGCAATACTTACTTACTTACTCGCTGGCACTATCGAACCCGTAGGTTCATGGCCGCGCGGACATTAGGCAATAACTTACAGAATTAAAAATTGTAGGATTTCCCGAGGCATAAAATGATTAGGCTCCTGTACCTCAGAAAATTTAATAATAATAATAATAATAATAATAATAATAATAATAATAATATTTTTAATGCAGATTTTTAATGTTTGCACATCTTTCTGTGCCTGAAGTTTTATGTATTTCTTTTTTCTCCACTCGTCTCTATCCTTCCACTTCATATCCTCCAGTCCTCTTGTCCTCATTCCCGTTCTTATTTGTTGCATCCACGAGTTTCGAGGTCTTCCTTTCCCTCTTCTTCCAGGTGGACACCATTCCAATATTTTCCTGGGTACCTTTCTTCTTGCATTCGTCGTACGTGTCCATACCAATTTAATTGTCTATATCTTATATAATCTACTAGTGAATATCTAATATAATTTTTTCTCGTATGAGAGTATTTCTTATTTTTTTCTAATTTTTAAAATCTTGCTGCTCTCCTCAAGAAATTCATTTCCGTCGACATAAGTTTTTGTTCTAAGTAACAGTATACCTCTCACTATTAAATTATTCAATAATAATAATAATAATAATAATAATAATAATAATAATAATATCTTAAACTCGTGTCAAACTCACATTCGAGTCGAGGGATGAGATCAGATGAAGCCCCTAATATTATGTAGGTCTGTGAACGACAAGGGTTGTCGCCCGAGCACGCCTGACGCACCGTCAGATGAGCAGATAAACGAAATGAATGAGATGAGTATGGAGAAATCCATCCATCCATAGTAATTCTGCCTGAGGGTAGATCTTTCACTTCAATCATAGAATTTCCATGTTATGCTTTGCAGCTTTACTAGGGAATTATAGGTGTGGTAGCTTTCCGTTGCTTTCCACACCAGTGAAGGATGTTGATGATAATGAGAAGGATGATGATTATGGCCGGATGATTTTCGGAGACCGTTGGGCCCTAAGCTTCCTGACATTTGTATCATAGGGAAGGAAAAACCCCGAAAAAACCTCACCCAGGAGCCTATCCCGACCGGGAATCAAACTCGGGCCCGCTGCATGGCAAGGCAGCGCGCTACCTCAAGACCACAGCGGTGGACTATGGAGAAATTATGGAATGAAATTTGTGGCAAGGGAAAACGGGATAAATCCTAGAAAAAACATGCCCAAACTTCGTTTCGTCTATCACGAAACCCACAAGGAGAGGCCGAGACTCAATCTCGCGACTCCAGAGATGAGAGGCTAGCGTCCAATCCCTTGCGCCATGAAATCGCCATCTGAGAAAATGTAATGTATTTATTCTTAATCTGCAAACCCCATTAATTTAAAATCCCTATGACTTCATTAATGTTCAATTATAGCTTCTTACTTGTACTATTAGTGAATTACCGGTAACAGAAATGAATGTCATATTATCATCATCTGCAACAGCACAACCCTGGGTGGATCAATACTTCCTTCAGAATTTTTCTTCAAACTTTTCTATCTCTGGCAACCGTCCACCAATTCTTGAGTTTTAAAGATTTGATATCCTTTATCCATCCATCCATTTCAAATTAGGTATTCCAGTTCTTCATCTTCCTTTTGGCTTACCATCTATTTCTTCTAACTACTTCATTTTAGTCATCCTCTGCGTGTATCCTGCCCATCTTAGTCTGTTAACTTTAATATATCTATTTATAGGGTATCTAATGATTTATACAAATGATATAATATATCTCATTCTCCATTCTCCTTAATAGGTCCATATATCATTCTAAATATCTTTCTTTCAAAAACAGTCAATCGAGATTTGTCATGTTCAGTCAGGACTCAAGTTTCACTCCCGTAAGTTAGCAGTGGTTTAATTAGTGTTTTATACAATCTGGTTTTTGTTCCGTGTGTCAGATATTTTGATATAAAATACTTTATTATTGCAAACTAACATTTATTGGCATAATTAAGATATTTGGTTTGTGTATTCTTACCTCTTATGGTGTTTTTGTTGAACATAAGTTTCAAGGCTTTGCAAGCTACATCTTCAGTCTGTAATCCCTGTAGATAGGGCTCACAAGCCGTGAAACATATGTTCAACAAAAACAACCGTAAAGGCTCGTTTCCATTCTGACAAGTTCCAGGCACATAACGCGCAACATGTCCCGGAACATGTTGCGCGTCATTGTTTCTACTGTTTCCAATTTCCTGCGGCATCTGCAATATTAGTGAAGAGGAGTGCAAGACCATACTTTCAGATTATACAATGAATCAGATACAGTGCTATGCAGTGTTTTTTGAGGTTCAAATATTTGAGTGATATGGACAACTCATCTACTTCAGCTCTTGTGGTAATGGCAGGCGCATACTATGAACTTCTAAAAAAAAAAAAAAAAAAGCGAAAACGACCGAGATGGTGGACTGGAAGTTTTCTACCGTAAAGACATTCGGAAGGAGCCTACAACTCGTTGATGAGAGACTAGCATCTCCAAAGTGATTACAAAAAACAACAGCTCTGACGCCACTGAAAATACTACAACCACAAACAAGAGAGCACGTTTGAACTCACAGAGCACTCTGTGGTTTGAACTTATACTCGCAGCGCAGGGTCTGGAAGACAGCTAATATAGACTGTACTGCGCATGCGCATGTATTTGGAACATGTTACAGTCTATGATGATCTTGAAGAAGATTTTCGGGCTGTAGGTCGTGGTAGTTCCCCAACGTTTCGCCACAGACTGCGTCTGGCATCCTCAAGGGTTATCTTATCATCATAGCAACTCCGGCCGTGAAAGTCTACGTCAATACATGTTGCAGTCTGTTTCCATTTTCTGCGTCACATGTTGACCGCCGCAGTCGCTTGGCACATTTTGTCCCCGGCACTTGTGCCGCAACATGATGCATACTTACTTATTTTAGGAATTCTCACTATGAGGTATATTCTACCTTAATGATACATACTGTTTCCATTTCAAATTTCGGGCACATGTGACGGCACATGACGCTCAACGTGTTGCGGGACAAATTTGTAGTAATGGAAACGAGCCTTAAGAGGTAAGAATACATAGGCCTGTGTATATCTTAATTATTAAATAAACCACTTAATGCTACTTCCTATTGTATTTTTAAAACTGATTAGCATAATCTATTATTTTGTTTATTTCTTCCTGAATATTATTTTATTTATTAAAACTCCAAGGTATATTATAGTATTCAACTAACTAACTAACTAACTAACTCACTGGCACTATCGAACCCGTAGGTTCATGGCCGCGTGGACATAAGCTCTCTATACATCCCTATCATGAGCTAATGTTTTCCAACCATTCCCTGTATAATCTACTTCCCTCAAATCATAGTTAATGTTATTCTCCCACCTCATCCTTGGTCTACCAACTGGGCGTTTTCCCTCTGGTTTTCCTACAAGAAGCTTCCATGCACCTCTTTCATTCCCCATTCGTGCCACATGTCCTGCCCATCGCAGTCTACGAGACTTAACTGTTCTTATTATATCTGGCTTCCTATAAATGCCATGTAGTTCACTGTTACGTAGTTTTCTCCATTCACCTGTCTGTTCATCTCTCTTTGGTCCAAAAATGTTCCTAAGAACTTTATTCTCAAATACTCGTAATCTCCTTTCCTCCCTTAAAGTAAGAGTCCATGTTTCGCATCCGTATAATATAACTGGTAGAATAATAGTTTTATATATTTTCAGTTTAACGTTTTTTGAAATGAGTTGGGACGTCAAGAGTCTCTGCAATGCATAATAGCACGCATTTCCAAATTGAGCCTATGTTTAATTTCTTTGTACATCTCATACCTATTTGTGATTATTGTTCCTAGGTATTTGAATTCAGCCACTTCCTCACAATTTCCCTCATTTTTCACTAGCTGTCCATTTCCATTATGTAATGTATTTCAATGCGTGACCATATATTTAGTTTTATTGATATTTACTTCCAGTCCCAACTTCTTAGTGTTACTCAATAGTGTGTGCGTGTATCTCTTCGCTATCGCCCAATAGTACTACATAATCAGCATAAATTACACTCTAATTCAACCCAGGAAGTTACTACAAACCTTATTATGCCAGTGTGCCCCTACCTACAAAGGGTAGATATTGCCAAACTCATAATAACGGTATTTGTTTGTTAAGGAGGGGTGGAGCGGCATGGTTAGCAGTACTTTTTTCAAATCTATGTACTATACATTTAAAAACATAGTTTTTCTTTTACGGCATGCAATCTAGTTTTATAGTAAATATGAGAGTCGACACTTTCACACAGGATAGTACAGATCCGCAAGAGCTCAGTGACAAGTGGTAACTGTTTATTTTTTCTTTAATAGGGGGTGGCTTGGACGGCTACAACTTACAACTATGTACCTGCTGTGTTGCAATCTTCAGTTTAATGTAAGGATTTCTCTCAAGAAAATACTGTTAAAATGACAATCCAGTTCCCTATTCCAAACACACAATAACTTCCTGGGTTGAATCTGAGTGTAAGGTATGTGAATAATTATAGTTTGTCCAAAATTTTACAAAGTCCGTGATTGTTAAATTCAAGATATCGTTCCAACATACGATTTAGATCTTCTCTCCACGAAATATTAAGTGTAAGTGTCGTTGGTCTGTCCTCGTGAGTATGGTATCGAAGTCCGGGCCTTTTTATTTCCTTAATATGTCTTAACTCTAATTTTTATTGGCTATAATTGTTATTCCATACATTTTAGAGGCGTTATTTGTATATAAGTTTACAGCCACTCATTTCTCTTTCGCAGGATAAGAAAGCATCTTTAGCTTAAGTTTGGATTTTCCAGAATTGTAATATTTGGAAGCTTGAATTTTCCCCCAAATACTCTGAACGTGAGGTTTGAAGAAACCAAGCTCAAGAATCTTTACCCCAATTGTCAGTTACAATGTTTTATGGCACCTACATAAAAGGGTGGTAGACCTACTATTACTTGCTCAAACGAATTTGCTTTATGCCCATACTCTCTCTCTCTCTCTCTCTCTCTCTCTCTCTCTCTCTCTCTCTCTCTCTCTCTATATATATATATATATATATATATATATATATTAATTTATTTTATATTTCTCAAATTTTACATTATTCTTATTTATCGTTTATTTTGTTTATTTACCTTATATTTATATTTGGGGTCATATAGATTTGTCACAAAATATGTTGTGAAAATGTTGATGATAATATCATAAATATTAGTGTCCATAAAAAAAAAAGATACGTTTTCATTTTAATTCATTTTTTGAGTGCGATGAACGTTTCATGCATACAGTTGAAGTAAACTTTATATACTAAGCAGAAGCAAGAGATTTAAACATTTCATTTGCAGAATGAAAACAAGATTTTCCGAACAAGGGTTCCTATTCAAAACATTATCTACTCAGTCCCCTCTACAAGCCCTCTAATTTTTCAATGAGAATTTCCGAACACTCTGTGTGTGTGTATATATACATATATATATATATATATATATATATATATTCGGGGTTTTTCCTCACCTGTAAGACAAATGTCAGGAAAACTTTAAGGCCTAAACGGTCCCCGAAATCATATAGCCATCATCATCATCATTTTTATCATTATCATCATCATCTTTCACCAGTGTGGAAAGCAACGGGAAGCTATCACACCTACAATTCCCTAGTAAAGCTGCAAGCATAGCATGAAAATGCTATGATTGCAGTGAAGGACCTGCCTTCGGGCAGAATTACTACTATGGGTATATATATATATATTTTTTTTTGTTCTGTATCATCTGTTTGTCATTCGGCATTTCAGGTATTCTCTCCTGGCATTGGTGTATTGTAACCCACTTCTGAGGTTGGGGCGCCTGGAAGGCGGTGTTACGCTGCCCAATGATATGATGGGTGATGACGATGGATAATGATGCGCCAGGAGAGGCCTTAAACTTAAACTTAATCCAATGAGGTGAATATGATATTGATGATAATAATGGCCAGATGATGTTCAGGGACCGTTTGAGTCTTGAAGTATCTTGACATTTGTCTTACAGGTGAGGAAAAACCCCGAAAAAACCTCACCGAGGAAACTTGTCCCGAGTGGGGATTGAACCCGGGCCCGCTGCGTGACAAGGCTACCTCGAGACCATAGCGGTGGACACATTCTCTGTATTGGATTTTGTAATTTCAGTTACTTGGATTGGATTCATTGCTGGCAATATAAACATATTAAATATTATAGTGTTAAATACTATAATTGCAGATACTCTTTAGACTTTATGTTAATGACAGAGTCGATTCTTATTCAGTTTTGTCAATATTGACACGAATTTCAAAACCTTGTCTCTATACATAAATATCATTATTATCATCCGTCAAGAATTAGGTCTTTGTACACCTGTTTCGGCCCCATCTAGCAGTCTTTTAAAGGGGTCTTCTTAGTCGACTATGTCCTTTGGGCTTATACTGGATCATAATTTATTGGGATTCTTGAATTATCCATTATTTTTACATGGTCTAGCCAGTTTAATTTATACCTGTTGAATTTTTCTTCTCTGATTCTGCATCTAATTTTTTTTTAATTTCTTCATTCTTTTTTTCGAGCTAAAAAAGTATATCCTATTGTCCTGAGAAATTTAATTTCCGTTACTTTGCCCCTGTCTCTTTTTCTTAATGTCCAAATCTCACTTCCGTATAGAAGGGAGGGAAATGCCAAAGTATTATACATTTTTCTTCTTGTGAATTTTTCTACTAATTAGCTTTTAATGTATTGTCTATTATTCCTAAGATTTTATCTAAATATAATTAGTGTTTATTGAGAGAATGCACAATATTTTATTTGTCTATTTATAAAGAGACGTTCAAAATTCCTACACACCTCTGGAGTTGTAGAAGATAATTAGTTGATAAAGTTTTGACGAGGAACTATGCCTAGAAAAGTACTGTTCTAATGATTCAATGATAAGAACTAATGTCTGTCTAGAAATGTAGTGTACTATTCTAATGTTATAATGATAAAACTAAAAGCTCCATGGCGCGACTGGCGTCCTTGGTCCAGCTACTGCTAACATCACGCCCACACGCATTAATTATGAGGTGAACGATCATGCAAGACGTAGAGGGGTGACACGCGGTCAACATTTCGGATATCCTAGTAATTGTAGTTGATTTTCTCAAGTTACAGGCGCTAATTATCGTAGCTACCAAAGTTTAACGAATCTGGATAGGCACTGGTCCCATACGCTAACTGAAATTCTAAGAAAAATTCTTATAGAATGGGGAGTCGAACTAAACCGCAGTCCGTGGCTCTGCGCCAAGGTATGATAGCAAGATCAAACGAGACACATTAAATGATACGTCAGATTGTAAATAGAAGAAACACGACATCAGATAATTTCACACGTCTCTATTTCCAGTGCGAGTTGTCTATGGTAAAGTAAAAAAAATTAAATTTTTATTTTTGTCTTCTTATTGCACCAAGAACGGTGTATTTCCGGACATCAATATTCTTCTTTAAAATTTTATCTACTGACCCCCCCCCTACAATTCCCAGATGTACATATGTAGGTCCCAATTCACTTTATATCGTTGCAAGGATCTAACGCATCATGTCTTGGCGCAGAGCTATGGGATACGCGTCCCCATGGGTGATGAAATTTTCTCGTCGAATTTCAGTCATTATATGCAACTGGTCCACCGCTGTGGTCTCGAGGTAGCGTGCTGCCTTGTCACGCGGCGGGCCCGGGTTCGATCCCCGGTCGGGGCAGTTTTTCTGGATGAGGTTTTATCGGGATTTTTCCTCATCTTTAAGACAAATATCAGGAAAACTTTAAGTCCCAAACGGTCCCCAAAATCATACGGCCATCATCCATGCCATTATCATTATCATCATCATCCTTCACCGGTGTGGAAAGCAACGGGAAGCTACCACACCTACACAATTCCCTAGTAAAGCTGCAAGCATAGCATGAAAATGCTATGATTGCAGTGAAGGACCTGCCTTCGGGCAGAATTACTATGGATGGATGGATATGGAACTGGTGCCCATCCAGCATCTTGAGGAATTTTAGATAACTGTGACAAGTAGCAGTTACAGGTTCAGAGATCCAGCTATGACAGATGGGGGACTCAACGTGCTGATCAATTATCACCCCTATACTGTCTGGATGATCATCCGTCTCTATAATTAATGCATGTGACTGGCACCAAGGACCTTGAAGGCCAGTTGCTCTATGGAAGAGGAGGAGGAATTATATATATATATATATATATATATATATATATATATATAAATGAATTGTTGTTTGCAGATGATCAAACAATTGTTGCAGGGGATGAAGATGTTATGAAATATATGATAAATAAACTAATGGAAGAATATCAAAAATGGGGACTGAATATAAATTTACAGAAAACAGAATATATGTGTTTGGGAAAGGATGTGGATGACCTCATACCGGTACTCGAAACAGGGAAAATAAAAAAAATGTGAATTTTTTAAATATCTTTGGTCAATAATTACAAGTTCAGGTACCTGTGAGAGAGCTGTACAGACTAAAATTGCAATGGCAAAAAATGCAACTAAGACATTACATGGAATAATTTGGAACAAAAATATTACAAAGGAAACTAAAATGAAAATTTATAAGAGCATAATACAGAATATTTTGTCATATGGAAGTGAAACTTGATATTTGACGGAATTACAAAAGAATAAAATTAGAACAGTTTAATTTGATTATTTTAGAAGAAGCCTCCAAAAACAAGACAGGATAAAATAAGAAATGAATGTCACCACATCTGTTGTTAAGAGGATTGAAAATCAAACGCTTAAATGGTATGGCCATGTACAAAGAATGGAAAATGAAAGATGGCCAAAAAATATGTACCAGTGGTCACCCCTGGAAGAAATAAACGTGGCAGGCCAATATGGAAATGGAAGACCTACGTCAGAACTATAATGAATGATAGGAATTTGGAAGAGGGAGATTGGAATGATAGAGATAAATGGAAACTGAAGACGGCAAACCTATAGCTAAGTGGGGGAAAGCCGAAGAAGAAGAAGAAGAAGAAGAAGAAGATAAAAATGAATGTGAGTTTGTTTGTCTGACCTTTATGGACTTAAAAAACTACTTGGTCGATATGAATTGGGTTTTTCCATCATTTAGAGATTTTTTTCTGGACAAGTAACGTACATAACGTATTACCCCACGTACTACATGGCCGGAGCTAAAAAGAAAAAAACATCGGTGCACTAAAAAAGTCGCTTTATGGACGCTTAAATGACTTAAGCTGCCTCACTATATCAAATACAACAAATCAATGTACACCGAATTGAATATCTCAAAAAAAAATCTACAAAATAGTCCGCGACAGCATATGTCTATCTTTTACGGATAAACTCACAATGACCATTTTTGTCTTTCAGCTCATTGATGCGAAGAAGATCGGGATAAGTAGATTCCCGGGCAACGCCCGATAATCAATACGGGGTATCTAAAAGTAATTACGATATAAATTTATAATTATTTTACTTTTTACTTATTCAACTAAACACAAAAACACGTTTAATTGATTTAGACGTAGCAGCGCACGCCGGGTACTAGCTAGCTTTACATAGCCTAAATAATTTAACTTTTTGTACTATGTTGCATATTAAATATACAGTTTTAAAGTTATAAAATAATAGCATGAGAACGATGTAGTGCCATATTTAATATAATTTATAAATGTATGAATACGATATAGTTATCTTCAATATAAATTATAAATGTTAGGCTGAGAGGACTGTATTGTACAAATAAGGAGAAGGGAACAAAAGAGGAGAATCTGTTGGCACTGGAAATCATAAAGCATGATTAAAATCGCATTACGTGCAGTTAATCTGAATGATTGTCCTACATTCGTCAGTTTTTGTGCAGATTGACACAAATCCTCACTGTCAGGTGGTCACTCAGTGTTACATAATCCTGACGTCATAATATTGAACTTTCTTCTTACATCACCTGGAGAAAAGTGAAAGGGAAAGTGGAACTATTGCTTTCACGGTGCAATAACACATGTAATCAATTCGTTACTTAACACTTCCCTCGCCGGATATACCGAGGGGTGTTTTAAATTGAGTATATCCGGACATTCCTCACAAATTATTACATATATTTAAATAACTTATGTAAGTTAGGGCCTATATATAAATACTATAAATTGACCACTACTTGACTTCGGTTATACTTAAGCGTTAGATAGATCCAGTTCGTTAGAGAACACCAATAGATTTATAGTTTTTATTTATCTGTAGGATTAAATGAATCAGTTATTTTCTTTTCATCGACAGAGATAATATGATAGTGTATTAAAAATACAATTAAATACATAAATATAATTAAGTAATAATAGATAGATCATCGGTTGATTAATGTATTTGACATCGTCCGATTCCTAATAGCCAATTTTGTCGGTCCATCCGATCTCCTGGTTGTAGATGTTTCTCCGTCATGTATTCCCTGACTCCAGGAGGTTTTAGGTCTTCCTCTGCCTCATCTTCCCTCAGGTTTCCATTCCAAAACACATTTTGGCAGCCGATCCTTTTCTATTCGCTGGACATGTCCGTACCATCTTAATATAATTTAAAATAGTGTCTTCATTTTCCCTTATAACCGAGTTTCTAATTTTTTCTCTTCTTGAAATTCTTGCTGCCCTTCATATAAAATACATTTCCGTTGCCAAAAGATACTTATTTGTTTTTGTTGTTAATGGCCAAAGTTCTGCTCCATAAGTAATGATGCTTTTAACAATTGTATGATACATATTAATTTTATTTTTATTGCTTATATTTTTATTCAACAATGGAATATTGAGGCAAGCAATTGCAAATTTTCCTTTATTATTTCTATTCCTCAGTTCCTCTTCATAACTTCCATTTTTATTAATTTTAATTCCTAAATATGTGATCTCTGCTATTATGCATTACGGAGACTTTTGATGTCCCAACTCCTTTCAAAAAACGTTAAACTGAAAATTTATAAAACTATTATTCTACCAGTTATATTATATGGATCGAAAAATGGGCCCTTACTTTAAGGGAGGAAAGGAGATTACGAGTATTTGAGAATAAAGTACTTAGGACAATTTTTGGACCAAAGAGAGATGAACAGACAGGCGAATGGAGAAGACTTACATAACAATGAGCTACATGGTCTTTATAAGAAGCCAGATATAATAAGGACAGTTGAGTCTCGTAGACTGCGATGGGCAGGACATATGGCACGTAAGGGAATGAGACGTGCATGGAGGCTTCTTGTAGGAAAACCAGAGGGAAAAACGCCCAGTTGGTAGACCAAGAATGAGGTGGGAAATAACATTAACTATGATTTAAGGGAAGTAGATTATAGGGGAATGATTGGAAAGCATTAGCTCAGGATAGGGATGTATGGAGAGCTTGTGTCCGCGCGGCCATGAACCTACGGGTTCGATAGTGCCAGTGAGTAAGTAAGTAAAATACGTGATCTCACTACAAGATTTTATTGTTTCTCCACTCTCCAAAATTAAATTTTGTTCTGGTTTACCATTGATAAATATTTTGTTTTCTTCATGTTCAAAATTAATCCCCATTTATCATATTCTTCTATTGTATTAATTTTCTAGTCATGTATTCTAAATTTTCATAATCTTGTGCAATTAACAATTGATAGATAGATAGATCATCGGTTGATTAATGTCTTTGACATCGTCCGATTCCTAATAGCCAAGTTTGTCGGTCCATCCAATCTCCTGGTTGTAGATGTTTCCCATTCATATATAAACATATTCCCTGACTCCAGGAGGTTTTAGGTCTTCCTCTGCTTCGTCTTCCCTCAGGTTTCCATTCCAAAACAGATTTTGGTAGTCGATCCTGAATATTGAACAATTGATCATCTGCAAAATGTAAGTTGTATAAAGTTTTATTGTTTGAAAAAGGAATTCCCATGCTTGAACATTTTCTCATCCAATTCTTTAATATTTCAAATGCATATATTTTTAACAGTTGGTGATAGACAACAGCCTTGACGTAACCTTTATTTATCGTAAAACCATGTGACAATATTTACTGCCAATTTTAATTTTAGATTTGCAATTGTCATATAAATTTTGTATAGCTTTAATTACTGTAGTATTAATTCCCATATGTCTTAAAGCAATCCATAGTTTCTCTATAGGGACATTGCCGTATCTTTCTCAAGATCTACAAATAGTAGGTGCAAAGATTGTCCATATTGCATTTTCTTTTCTATTACCTGAGTAATGCAAAATAAATTGTCAGTTGTGGAATGACCTGCTCTAAATCCTGATTGTTCCTCTAATTCCATATCACTATAGTTTTATTTTTCCAAATAATATTTTAGTATACGTCAATAGAGTCTACTCGTAGTACTTGTTACTGTTATACCTCTATAATTTTCACATTGGTATTTTTTTTCCTTTTTTATGGATTGTGAAAATGTATACTAGTTTCCATTTTTTGGTAACTTTTTCACTATTCATACATTTTGCAAATAATTTTCTCAATCATTCAAATAAATGGTCGGATCCATATTTTAATAGTTCCGCTGGTATTCCTCCTGGACTACTAGCACTTTTATTTATTAATGATTGAATATTCATTTTAATATCCTCTATGCCAATTGTATATGTTCATCTTCATTTATTTCTGGAATATTTTGAATGTTGTCTAATTTAAATACCCTGTTTTTTGATAGTAATATTTTAAAATAATTTTCCCATTCAGTCATAGGTATGGTTTGTACATTTGTTTGTCCACTTCTTTTATTTCCAATTTTTTTTTTTTAATTCTTCAAGATTCAGTACTTCGTTTTCCTCCAATACATGTTTGAATTTTTAAACAATTTTGTACCCAGCTCTGATTTTTAGCTTCCGTAATTTTCTTTCTAATTCTTGCTTGAGTTTCTTTATATTTCATTTTGTCTTTTAGATCTTTGATATTCAACCACATTAAATATTTTTCTTTTTTGTTTGCTATTTCTTTTGCTAAGTCCTCATTCCAAAAATATTTGAATTTATTTATTTCTCTATTTGCTTCTCCTAAAGCTTCTATTGCTGCCTGTGAATACTTTTAATTACATAGTTGTACTCTTCCTGAGTATTGTCAAGTGTGGAGATTAATAACTGATTATCTAACCTCTTCTTATACAGAAATGATGTGCTCTCATTCTTAAAACTATCCAAGTTATATAGAGTTGTTGGTAAGTCATGAAAACTGTCTTCTTCATTTTTATTTTTATTTAGCCAGTTATTTTTACTTTGGAATGTAGGTGCAAAAAATATTATTTTTGCATTCAATAAGTATTGATCACTTCTGCATGATAATCGTCTGCATGCCCTTACATCCTGGGTCTTTAGAATTGAATTATTCTTAATTATTACAAAATCTATTATCGTTTGTAGATTAAGAGTATCTTGGTGTCAAGTATACTTATGAATATCTCCATGTTGGTAAAACCCATTTAGGATTTTAAGTGAATATTGTTCACAAAATCTTATCAGTCTTCTACCATTGTCATTTTTTTCTCCAATTCTCCATATGATCCAACTACATCATTATCTATCTCTTTGCCGATTCTGCTGTTAAAATCGCCAACTAATATAATTTCTCTTGAGGTCCCTATCTCATCCATAATAGATTTTAATGTATTATAAAATGTATCTTTTATTAAATAATGTTCAACCTCACGATTACATATATTCCTAATATAGAGCATGTTATACCAAAAAAAGAGAGATATATTAATTTTAATTGTGTTTTGATTTATTGCTTCCCAGTTTTGATATATCTCTTATATTTCTTCTTGATAAGTTCAGAAACCCCTCTTTTAGCTCTTGCATTCGTTTTAACACCACTGTAAATATACACAGTACATATGATCCTAAAGTTTCTATTCCTTCCCCTTTCTTAAAGTAATAATAATAATAATAATAATAATAATAAATAATAATAATAATAATAATAATAATAATAATAATAAGAAGAATAATAAGAATAATAATAATATAAATAATAATGTTTTATTTATTCTGGCAGAGTTAAGGCCATAAGGCCTTCTCTTCCACTCAACCAGCACAAATACAAATAAATATTTGACAAATATAGATATACACTATACTAATTATAAACGGTTAAAGATATATTTAAATTAATATTGGGAAGTAAACATTATGAGGTTGTATCATTAATAGTGAGTGGAGAACATATTTTTAACGACTCACCTCATATAATTTCAAATCTGAAGACGGACAAGATATTGTCTGAAACCGCCGGTATCAAAGAAATTTGAAATTATATGATTTGAGTCGTTAAAAATATGTTCTCCACTCACTAATAAGTTAAAGATATATTAACTGTAGCAATGTAAATTTCATGTACAAACAATATTTTATACGATAATAATAATAATAATAATAATAATAATAATAATAATAATAATAATAATAATAATAATAATAATAATAATAATGGTGATAATAATAATATAAATATGATAAATTATACGAGAAACACCAATTAATATATGTACCTTACACTGGGTAATGATGAAGTCGCGGCTAGAGCAAATATAAATTTAGCTTTCTTTTAAAAGATGCCAATGTCCGGCAGTCCCTTATTTCTTGTGGTAGGGAATTCCAGTTGCGAAAAGTGAAGATAGTATATGACATAGAGTGATGTGATGTCCTATGTTGCGGTATATTAAGCAAGAGACTATGTTGTGATCTTGTGTTTAAGTTATGGTTTGAGGATAGATACTGGAAACGAGATGGTAAATAATTGGGAATCGAGGTATGTAGGCTCTTAAATAAGAGAATTACACAGTGCGATTTTCTTCTCTCTTTTAGATGTAGCCATGACAATTCGTGGAATAATGGAGAAATATGATCGTATTTTCGAACATTAAATATGAATCTGATACACATATGTATGGACACGCTGCAGTTTGTCCGACAATCCGTCATTTATGTCAGTTATTAGAACGTCACAATAGTCAAAATGTGGCATCACTAAGGTTTGAATTACAATTCTTTTAAAAGCTGTAGGAAGAAAATTTTTGAGACGCTTTAGGGAATGCATTATGGAGAAGATCTTTTTAGATGTTTGTTTTACTTGGACATGCCAATTTAAATTAGAATCTAAGTAAAGTCCCAAGTTTTTAATGACGTCGATATAAGGAATTTGTTCGTTATCTAATATGACAGCCGGCATATTGCCATTGTTTATGGAGTAAAATAGTCTTGGATGTCCGATAATTATTGATTGTGTTTTGTTTACATTTAGTTTTAGCCCATATTGTCTGGACCATAAAGATATATGTCTGAGGTCAGTGTTTACTTTGTCAATGTATTCATTAATTTCGTCAGATATTATGATGGTGTCACGTTTCAAATGTTCTATCTGTTTAAGAATTTTCTCCATTTTATTTCCTATACCTTATACATTCCATGTTCCAATTAGCAGAGTTCTTTTCCGTAGCTTGATTGGTCTTCCTTTTAATCTGACCAGCTTATCTCTATTAGGTTTTTCAGCATTGTAATTTTTTTTTCTGATGGGAGGGAGCTGGCCTACCACATTAACCCCAACCTGGAGGACCAGGGACTTTTTTTCAGGTGTCCATCCTTAGATCAGTTGATTTCACTATGCTAAGAGCCTGATCTGCCCTTAATAAGGATGAATTTGACAGAAAAGATAAGATGAAATGATCCCCTAGGCCTCGAATACTCTAATACCATTGGGGTTGGAAAACAAGTGTTCAGTCCAGAGAGACTGAATAGGAAAGATAAAGAAGAGATATGATATGGAAGTGGAAGTAATACCATATCGGTCAATATCTCACAATGCTGACCAATGTGATTGGTGACTAGCCCATCCCATCCGTTCACCACATTTTTCCCATTAAAATATAATACATAATCCCTCTTATTAATTATTCCATCTCCATTTCATCTTATTTCTTGCAAAGCTATAATATCCACCTTTATTTTATTAAGCTGATCAACTAATTCTTGCATTTTACCAGGTTTCAGTATTGTCATTACATTCCAGGTTCCTTGGTATATTTTATTCTTATTCCGGTTGACTCGCTTGTGTCTAGTACCATTAATCTGTCCGACTGATTCATATTGAGACTTGAAGGCAAGGTTTGTTTTTACTGTGATAGGGAACTAACTTAATGCCAAACTCCCAACCTAGAGAACCAGGTCTTGTTACTCCCATTATGTTTTTAAATTATTCAACACTAGAAACAAGACTTTTTTTTTGTATAAAGATAATGTTAGTTGATCACCACCCTACAGAGAGACCCCCAAAATAAACATTTTGTTTCTCGTGCAAGATTAAATTTCTGTTATGGTACTGGCATTTTAACTCTTCTTCTTCTTTTTCTTCCTTTCATGTGATAGACCTAGTGGTCTGTTACGGTCTCAATCCAACATTTGAAGGGTCTGCCCAAAGATCTCTTGCCTGGAGGCTGGTAATTTAAGATTTGGCATGGTATTCTTGTTCTGCTCATTCTTCTTACGTGAGACTTCCAGTTGTTTCTGTATTTTTGTACATATTCCATGATTGATTCTGTTTGTAATTATCTGAGAATCTCAGAATTCCTGTTATGGTTTGTTCTTGAGTAACCTGTAGTACGTCTCATAAATTTCATTTCTGCCGCAGTTAGTCTTTGTTCATCTACACTGCGAATTGTCCAGGCCTCACTGCCCTAACATAATATGGGTCTGGCCAGTGTTTTATAAATTTTAGTTTGTGTGTTGCTGTACTATGTTTGGCTTGAAAATATTATTTATAATTCCTGTTACTCTATTAAATGTTATAATTTTGTTTACTAAAATATTTGTCCTCTTCGTATGTAACTTGGTATCCGAGATAGTTAAATGTGTTAGTTTGTTCTAATATCTTATTATTAATAACAATTTTACTGCGAACTGGGTATTTTCTTAGGAAAGCCATAACTTTATATTTTTCTGTTGAGATTTCCATGTTGTAGTTTATCGCAATTTGGTGAAAAGAGTGGACTGAAAGTTGTAGGTCATCTTCTGAATTCGCTATAAACACAATGTCATCTGTAAATAGTAGGGTGTCTAAATTGTATAATCTATTAAGTGGTATTCTGCCATGTAGTTGTAGTCTCCATTCTTTAATTTTAATTTTTAACTCTTCGGATATAAATAATGAGATAAAAACATTTTGATTAGGAGAAAAACATACTGAGACTGCTGATTAAAGCATGTAAACAGGAAGATAAGAAACCAGTTAAATATAATCTTCAAGGTAACCAGGAATAGGCAGATCAAGAACAACATGGAATCATAAAATTCCTGCAGAAAACCTAAAAGTAGAGGCAAAACATGCAGTGAGTTTAAGGAACAAATCACTGTCAGATGGAGCAGTTTTCTGGGACCTCCATGTACCATTCAAAAATTTTTCACATTAATGTTTCAAACAGGAAAAGCCAAACTGTGTTCACTGTGTGTGTCTTGCAGGGATGAAACTTTCTTGTTTGCTGTTTGCTGCACAAGCCCTTTATTGTAGGAAGACCAAATATCATTTACTTGTTTAAATGTGTTGCAGATATGGACTCCTGGGAGCTAGTGGATGTGGTAAAACAACTCTGTTGAGCTGTATTGTGGGGCGACGAAGACTTAATTCAGGAGAGATTTATGTGTTGGGGGGCAAACCAGGTACAAAAGGCAGTGGTGTTCCAGGGAGAAGAGTTGGTTATATGCCACAAGTAAGTTTTAAAATTGCACTTCCTTTTAATTATATTAATCACAACCATTTTTTAACCCTTGGTATATTGTAGGATATTGATTTTAGGCTAATTATACACACTTTACCAGTTGTTCTGTTATAATCATTTAGTTCTACATTTCACAATTACACACTTTTTGTAGCTTTATATCAACTGAATAGTTATTAATGTTGGTGAGAATCCTAAAAGGGAGGGTAATCCACAAAACATGTACATTTGCTATATAAATGTGATTAATCTTGGTTTTATGATCAGTTGGTGCAGATTAAAGTGACATTTCAATTTCATTTATTGATGCTCTGAAGTTGGCATCATTTGAGAAGATGAGTTTATATTTGAAGAGAAAAATTATACGCTCAGACTGGGACTTGAACCCGGGACCCTTGGTTCTCTAGACAAAAAAAATGAGTTTATATCTGCCTGTCATGTTTATATAAGAATAATTGCAAATGGGTTTTACCTCTTCTATGGAGATAATTTTGGAATTTTTTTGATTTATCAGGAACTGTATTATAAGGACTATTTAACTCATGCCGCAAATGGGAGTCAATGACCAATCACATTTCAATGATGTTTTATTTACAACCAATCACAGTCGTGTTTCGCTTAAAATTTACCAACTAAAGTTTATCATAATAAAGAAAGCACCTCCTTTTTAACATTCTGAATAGGTCATAGCATTGTTTTGCAGCGACTGACCCCACAAGAAATACGGCTACCAGATTGTATATATACTGCATGAATGTCAGCAGAAACCGCATGCGATAAATAATATTATAAAAACATTTGTAACAATTGATTATACCACATAAAAAAGAAACCACTGTTTGCATTTTCTTAAATGAATTATTTTCCAGGAAATGACGTTGCAGAAAAATATAATTGACATATTTACATCATAGGACATCAAATTAGTTAATACCTATAACGTTGGTTATAAATTTCTCCACTAGGGTGCATTCTTACAACATTGCGAACCTTTGGCAATAAATAATATTATGATCTGGTTGCAGTGATGAACAAAAGAAGCAAATGAAGCGTACCAATCATTTCTCATTTGTTTCCAAACATCGCCGTTTACATTATATATATGAATATTTTAAAATAACTATAGTTAAATAATGATTTGTGAGTAAACAGCTTAATTTCATTCGTTAAATAGTCCTAATAAATGCCACTCTTGATTTCCAAATTCTCTAGATAAATTGAAAATCAGTCGTGGCATTACTTATGATAAATATTAGGAGAGTAATTGGTGTATGCTCGTCAGTGGACTGGGATAACTTATTTTGAATAAAGGGCTTTAGAGGAGGTTGCATACAATTGATTCTAAAGTTTTATGTACTATACTCTGGGGTTCTGTTTACAAAGTGATAAAGTATGTGAGTTGAACTTTAATTATGTATATTTTATTATTTTATTAAATCAATTTTTTTTCAAAATAAAAAGTAAACTGATCCTACTATAGGCCTTGAGAGCCCCTTGGAGTAGTTGAACATTGAGGCTCCTACTTTTTCTAAACAATTGGCATGACATGTCAGCCAAGTTGTTAGCTACGTATGATGGCTACTTTTACCCCTAGAACTTAGCCTGATACTCATTTCTGTTAGATGCTGAATGGTCTATAAGGCCATAGTATTGCGAGAAGGTTTAGACCACTTTTTAAATCCTGACCCATCGAGACTTGAAACTTTCTGGCTTCTGATTGTTTTACAACTATGCTATGGCATATCTCTTAATCTGCTTATTCACCACCACGTTCAGTATGCCTTAAGATCCAGTGAAATACTAGTTGATTTGGGGTTATATTCTGAAGCACTGCGCTACAAGTCGGAAGGTCGAGGGTTCGAGTCCCGGTGGGGTCAGGATTTTTAAATTGACCAAAACCTTCTGCCAGCACTATGGCCCTGGGGTCGACTCGGCCTCTAACGGAAATGAGTACCAGGCGCTTGTTCTGGGGGTAAAGGCGGCCGTCACGCAGGGCTGATAACCTGGCTGACATAAAGTGCCGATTGTCTAGAAAAAGTAGGGGCCTTACTTAACCTCCTACTACCCCAAGGGTGCCCCAAGGCCTGTAGTGGGATTTAAAAAAAATTATATTTCCAGTTGTCCTATATCTAGCTTTTGTTAATTTTCATTACCTGATATTAATATATAAATTATATTGTATAAGATTAGTTTTATTACAAACACTCCATATGACAAAAAATCAATTCTTAAAATTTCCATAATGTCTATTGTTGCCATTCTTTCACCTACCTACAATTGTCAGCCAATACGGAGGGTTGTTTCTGATCTCTGATAACAAATGATTTTTAAGTTTTACCTTAAGAAAAGCCGTGTCTTCACCATCGATCATGCTCTATTTGATGGTCCTTCACCCGAGCTATGGCTCGGCATCGGAGTTTCTACTGCAGAAAACTCTTACGCAGCACAGCCATGTCTAGAAGTTCCCACTCCTCTTTACATGCTTTCCAGAGACTGTCTATTGTTCTAGGACATCTGTTTCCTAGTGCCCTTTTGAAGAGTCCAAAGGCACAAAATTCCATCGGTGATGCATCAGGAGTCTTCACAGGGATATTGCTGAATGGAATAGCATGTATTCCAGTTTCTTGCTCCATTCTCTCCAGGAATGCCAGAGTTGAATCCGAAGTGTGACTGGATGCCTTGTCTTGGTGCACCCAGACTTGGTTTTTGTCTGTACCATAGAGAGCTGGGATTTTGGTCCGGTAAATTGGGGTGAGAACTTCTTCCTGGTAGTACTGGGAGTTGATTTTGGCCTTTTTAGCTACTCTACAAACGGTCAGTTTTCCATTGTAGCAATATCCCGCGATGACCATAAATCCCTTGGAGAAACTTTCTCTGCATTCGGCATACTACTTTTGAAATTGTTTTCACCCCTTTCTCTATAGTAAATTGTCCAGAGTTTATTGCAGTCTCCTAGATAAACATATGCTTCATCAAGTATGACCAAAAAGTCAATTTTTCCCCTGCCAGGCGCTTTTCATAGAGTTTCCTGCTGTTGATGCGGCATTCGGCAATGTGACAATATGAACTCTGCTTTTGTAGCGCTTCTCCATGTTTAAATTTTTGTTTATTATGGTGTTTACAGTTTTAAGGGATATTCCCAATCTGTTTACAATCACCGTTTGTGTGGCAGGGTTACGACCAGAGATAAGGACCTTGATCTTTCTGATTACATCTGGGGTGCGGGTAGTAGCAGGTCGTGGATTTGCCTGTTTTTTTTTTCCCCCCTTTTGGAATTAATCCCAAGCAACCATTTCCCATTTTATTAAGCACTGAGCTAATTCAACACTTTGACACCACAAAATTATGTTTTTTGCAAGCCTCAATAATCGCGGAATAACTATAATTAGCGTCGGAAAGGGCAGTAATATACCCTTCCCAAAACGGGTCTATCTGCTTAGGCATCATGAGAACAACACGCGTGCGAATGTAACAGAAGCAGCACATTGACTGGTTTGATCACCTCGCACGCTCCTGTCCTGATGACTCACACTCCAACGTCACAATCTACTTGGCAAATCGTTCTCAGAGATCGGAAACAACCCCCCGTAGCAAACAAATCTTTGATTATTTTTTTTTTCGGGAGTAGCATTATACGGGTTTATTTAACAATAATTAAATATATCAGATTTAACTGGTCACCTCTTATTTTGTATACACAATCTGATTCATTTAATAATCAATAATTTATTGCCTCCTACATATTTTGCTGGATGGAGCAAAGGGTAAGGGAAATGCCACTAGATATTGCAACATTGTATTCTAGACATCTGACTTACATGTTCTCTGCTCAGAATGACATAAATTGCTTCTTTCATTAAGATGACTGTAGTTAAATCTGTAAGATATATAATAGGGGACATACTAACAATTAATTATGATATATGGAATTTTGGCTAGTGTATGAGACCAGTACCCACCCAGAAAGTGGGGTATTTGGGTAACTATGATAAGTAATAGCTCCAGGTTAAGAAAATCAACTTTAACGGCTCGGAGATCTGACAAGCCTACCACATGTCACCTTTATACTAGCTGTAATCGACCACCTTTATGATTGACACATAGTACTGTTAATAATAATAATAATAATAATAATAATAATAATAATAATAATAATAATAATAACAGCAATAATGATAATATTATTATTATTATTATTATTATTATTATTATTATTATTATTATTATTACTACTATTATTATTTTTTTACGAGCCTGAAAATCTTCAGACTCGGGACCCACGGCTTAAAGTCCCTCCCGGAGGACTTGCTCCTTGGATTTTTCTGTCCTAAAAATCCATCGACCCCGGCCGGGATTGAACCCGCGACCCTCGGGACCAGATGTAAGGCGCATAACCACTAGTCCACCGCGACCGACCCAAAAAAATATTAAGGGATAAAAGAATAATATTGGTAATTTATAAAGGAAATCGTATTTTTACCAATTGAGATTCTAACATTTATGAAATGAAGATCTTCAAAAATGTCCAAGTGAAAAAAGTATTTTATTAATTTCTGTGTCTAGGCCTTTATTAAGTGAAGCATCATAATTATGTATCCCGCGCCGTAGCCGAGTGGTTAAGACTCGGGACCAGATGTAAGGCGCATAACCACTAGTCCACCGCGACCGACCCAAAAAAATATTAAGGGATAAAAGAATAATATTGGTAATTTATAAAGGAAATCGTATTTTTACCAATTGAGATTCTAACATTTATGAAATGAAGATCTTCAAAAATGTCCAAGTGAAAAAAGTATTTTATTAATTTCTGTGTCTAGGCCTTTATTAAGTGAAGCATCATAATTATGTATCCCGCGCCGTAGCCGAGTGATTAAGGCAGGAAGCCTTGGCGCAGAGCTACGGGACTTAGCTGGTTCGTGTTTCCATGGGGGAAGAAATTTTCTCATGGTATTTCGGCCAGTATGGGACCGGTGCCCACCCAGCATCGTGAGGCATTTGGGTAGCTACAATAAGTAGCAGCTCCAGGTTGAGAAAACCAGCTATAACGGCTGGAGGACTCGACATGCTCACCACATGTCACCCCTACACTGGCTGATGATCATCTACCTCTGTGATTGACACATGTGGATGTGAGGCCAGCAGCCGGATGGTAGGCTAAGGGCCTTCTAGGCCTGTCGTGCCAGGAGTATTTTTTATCATAATTATATTTATTTTACATAAAATAAATAATTAATTTTGATTAAAATATAGGTAATATTACATTAACATGTATATTTTTGTGTCATTGCAGGAGACTGCCTTATTTGGGGAATTTTCTATACGAGAAACTATGATGTACTTTGGTTGGATATTTGGTATGAAATCCAAAGAAATCAAAGAACGATTACACTTCTTGCTCAACTTCCTAGATCTGCCAAGCCAGAATCGATTGGTCAAGAATCTCAGGTATGTAAGTTAATAGTGACTTTTCAAATTTGTCCAGAGTAATCATTAACCTGTTTATTTCAGTTTTAAATGTGACATGCCCTCTTCCATAAACTGGTAAAATAATATTATGTTGAATTTCTCTCTATTTTTAGACACTCAATTAAATAAAAATTAATGGTATAAGACTTAAAAAAACACAAAAGGAAGATGTCTTATGTAGATATCCTGAAATTTCCAGAGGCAGCCTACAGTATACTACTGGTCGCCATTAGAACAGTTGTGAAAGTGATTCATATGGAAAACATGTTTGTGAGTGCACACAACCAAAATCCAAGTTTCTAGTGTTTTATAAGGCAAGATCTAAATCCTGCTGCCACCAGCAAAATTAAAAGTGGTAATTTGAGCAATGGATCAACAATTCATCACATTGCTCCCAGCGGCAGCCAGTCCTTAAGGGCACAGGGGCATATGCGCCTCCACATCATCTTTCATTTATAATTTATGTATTTACTGATTATCTTGCAATTTATCTAGTTTGTATAATCTTTATCATATTATCACCTTAGATATAGGTAATTTATTTTTAATATAGTGTTGAGAATAAAAAAAAATGTGAACTACATTACCTTGTACACAAAAGGTTTGTATCTAGAATCTCTCTATAAAGATGGATCTTGTGTTTTTTTTTTGCTGTTGGTAAAGTTCTCAGAATATAAGCTTTCAATTATAAGTGAGATCTGGGACATATGCTTAGTGTGCTTAGTGTGCCTTCGTCTCAGTGACCAAGCAATACAGATAGAAAAAATGGAGTTTAATGTTTTATGTATGAAAATAATATTTTGAGGTTCTTTTAATTATATTATTTTGAGTCTGTTTATCTTACCTGATTTGTTCTTGAACATGTTTCGATTGGATATCAGTCATCTTCAGCATATTGCCCAGACTGGTTGGATTTATGTTGTAAATCCTGAATGTCGATGTCAGCTCCCTCCTGTGGTTGGCCAAAGAACCTCCAAACGAGGTCACGTTCCGTCGGTATTTTGAAATTCATAACTCTGTTTTTGTTCTCCTGAATAAAGATTTTTTTTCCCAAATAGTCGGCTCATTTGTATTTCCTAACTGTTTTAATAATTTAGTGTCCGAATTTATATTATGTTTTTTCAGACCAAACATGAGCAGCAACTGCAAATTTTTCTATTTCCCCATTTTTAATATTTCTTATGTGTGTTCTTCGGTTCTAATTTGTAGGTTTCTTTTTGTTTTTCCTATATATAATGGAGAATATAATACATATATAAGAAAAATAAGTGTTTGAATTGGATTCACCTGGTGGTGTAACGGATAACACGCTGAGGTACAGACTCAGAGTTCCGGGTTCGAATCCCGTCCAGGCATTTATTTTTTTTATCATACCATATATATATATATATATATATCTTTTCACAACCTGTACCTTCAATTTGATATATCCTGATTTTTTATTTTTATCAGTTTTTTCATCAAACTAATTAAAACCAACAAAAATGAAAAAACTAATAAAAATAAAAAATCAGGAATATATCAAATTGAATGTATGGGTTGTGAAAAGATATATATAGGAAAAACAAAAAGAAACTTACAAATTAGAACCAAAGAACACACAAGAAATATTAAAAATGGGGAAATAGAAAAATCTGCAGTTGCTGCTCATGTTTGGTCTGAAAAACATAATATAAATTTGGACACTAAATTATTAAAACAGTTAGAAAATACAAAAGAGCTAACTATTTGGGAAAAAAATCTTTATTCAGAAGAACAAAAACAGAGGTATGAATTTCAAAATACCGATGGAACATGACCTTGTTTGGAGATTCTTTGGCCAACCACAGGATGGAGCTGACATCGACATCCAGGTTGTGCAACATAATGCAACATAAATAAAACCAGTCTGGGAAAGCTGACGATAAAACAGAATTGTTTTGAAACATGTTCAAGAACAAATCAACATTAATATTGAGGTAAGATGTCCAGACTAAAAATAATATAATTAAGAGAGAAGTGTGCTTAGATGAGAATGAAGCCTGAATAGCTCAATGGTAGAGAATCACCAAATAAAGCTTAAGGTTTGGGGTTCAAGTCCCAGTTTAGACAGACATTTTTCTACTTACCATTAATCTTCCAAAATGTCTAAGATTTGCTTTTTTTTCAATGCCACCTGTTTGTCATTCGACATTTCAGGTATTCTCTCCTGGCATTGGTATATTGCAACCCACTTCTCAGGTTACATTGTCCCAATGATATGATGGGTGATGATGATGGTAATGATGTGCCAGGTGAGGCCTTAAACCTAAACTTAATCTAATGAGGTGAATATGATATTGATGATAATGATGGCCAGACAATGTTCAGGGACCATTTGGGCCTTAAAATATCCTGACATTTGTCTTACGGTGAGGAAAAACCCCGAAAAAGCCTCACCCAGGAAACTTGTCCCAAGCGGGGATCAAACCTGGGCCTGCTGCATAACAAGGCAGCACGCTACCTCGAGATCATAACAGTGGACCTGTCTAAGAAATGTTATATAGGATACTTTTTATTCTTAGTTCCATAATAGAAACATATATTTTTGCTGGATTTTTCAACACAATATGTTATGAAAATCTATTTTGTAAGATAAATCCTTGTATTAGCTTGTACATAAATATGAAGCACATCCAATTAGTAGATGTTGAGGAGACATACGTTTTCTAAGCAGTAGTTTAACATTAGCAGTAATGGACATTCTGTCTGCCATACTGGCTCAGGTGGTAGCATGCCTATTTCCTGACTAACAGATCCACATTCAATTTCCTTTGGGGTTGAAATTGTTACATAAATAAATAAAATTCTTCTTCTTCTTCAGCTTTCCCCCACTTATAGGTTTGCCATCTTCAGTTTCCATTTATCTCCATCATTCCAATCTCCCTCTTCCAAATTCCTATCATCCATTATGGTTCTAACGTAAGTTTTCCATTTCCATCTGCCACGTTTATCTCTTCCAGGGGGTGACCATTTGTATATATTTTTTGGCCATCTTTCATTTTCCATTCTTTGTACATGGCCATACCATTTAAGTGTTTGATTTTCAATCCTCTTAACAACAGATGTGGTGACATTCATTTCTCTCCAAAGGAATTCATCTCTTATTTTATCCTGTCTTGTTTTTTGGAGGCTTCTTCTGAAATAATCAAATTCAACTGTTCTAATTTTATTCTTTTGTAATTCTGTCAAAGGCCAAGTTTCACTTCCATATGACAAAATATTCTGTATTATGCTCTTATAAATTTTCATTTTAGGGTCGTATGCAAATACATTAGTCTCTACTCAAATTACTTCCAATCACTAGTGAGCTGACTCACCGTGAGCAATTGCTGAGATCGAATTAACGGCCAGACTTACCGGTCATGCATGAAAGTTGATGTTTTCGTAATATTGGCAACGAATTACCCAGAATTCTCAGCGATAAAACCACTTCTGTTATTTTCGTCTGCTATAGAGGAACGCATTTACGTTTGCATCCCGCAAATAATACCGTATACAATGACGTCTGCATCGCGCAATATTACGCCGATTCTCCTGTTCTTCCAGTTGAATTCTTTGGTAGACTCTATCAAATTCCTCTTCTCCGCGTATACCGAAAACATGATTGAAGTCTTCAAGGTCCGACATCTTGGATAAAGCTGCAAAGATTTCAAACTATATCGGTTACCATCGGTTCCCTTTGGGATTTTCACGATAAGTTTCTATCTTGAGCTATGATCTTAAGGTACCTCGTCAGGTAGCTTACAATTATTATCGCATGAATAGATTTCTGAGTAAGCAAAATGTATTTGGATAAAACTTTCTCAGGAGAGAACGCCTTTTACTGTCTAATGCGTTCAAACATTTGACCCTTAGTTTCCTTTGTAATATTTTTGTTCCAAATTATCCCTTGTAATCTCTTAGTTGCATTTTTTGCCATTGCAATTTTAGTCTGTACATCTTACTCACAGGTACCTAAACTTGTAATTATTGACCCAAGATATTTAAATAATTCACATTTTTTTTATTTTCCCTGTTTCAAGTATGAGGTCATCCACATCCTTTCCCAAGCACATATATTCTGTTTTCTGTAAATTTATATTCAGTCCCCATTTTTTATATTCTTCCATTAGTTTATTTATCATATATTTCATAACATCTTCATCCCCTGCAAAAATTATTTGATCATCTGCAAACAACAATGAATGCAGTACTTTTCCTCCTATAGGAATACCCATTTCAGAACATTACATAAATTAAATTAATTTAATTGTAAAATTTTCAATTTGGGGCCAGGATGGATGGTGGTGGTGGTGTATAATTTATAATCACTGGATTGTTCTCCAGTTTTCTGCATTAATTTGAAATCTCTCCACAGTACTGATGATAGTGATTTGTTCATTGGATGGAGATGTTAAGGCTGGAGGCCTCCTTGGTGTTTTTTGGCAGGAGTAGGCTGGGCTGGCTCTGGGTTTCATCTTCTCCCTTTTCTTCATCATTACACCACACTCTACACCACATAAACTCATAAACATTTGCTCTTTCTAAACTCCTCTCTGTACACAATGTATAAGAATATATCATCTATGCAAAATAGTCTGTCAAAGTGGTGCATAAATTGAAAATGGACCACATTAATGCCACCTATCCGATCAGCATAGAACCCGAAGCACATAAAGTGCAGTGAGTGCCATTAGAACTCACACTTATTGGGCATTCTGGATCCCCTTAATGAGGTATTATTGTTACAGTGGAGGTCAGCAGCGACGAGTGTCATTTGCTGTGGCTCTCATGCATGATCCTGAACTGTTGATTCTGGATGAACCAACTGTTGGAGTAGACCCACTCTTACGTCAGAGCATCTGGAACCATTTGGTGCAGATCACCAAAGATGGAAACAAGACAGTAATTATTACCACGCATTACATAGAAGAAGCCAGGCAAGCACACACTGTAAGTATTTTTACTTATAATAAATTTAATCAACGTAAAAAAAAATTATATTTATGAAAAAAGCATAAGAAAATACAAAAGGTGTAAACAGTTTTCTTGTTACATTAGACATGAAGTGCTCTATAAAATTATAATATATGAACCAGTTGCGGCTCCTGCCTAAACTGACTGGGGGTTCAACTGTACAACTCTTAAAATTAGCTTTAAAATCAAGTTAATACACCACATAAACAAACTGAAAGACTCAAATAAATACAATTGTAATAATTAGAGACCGGATGTTAGGAAAAATGCCTATAGTTATATATTATAAATATTATAAAAGTGACTTCACATAAGTTCATACCAACGACCCTAGAGTTGTTTTCCATGAAGTTAATTTTGCCTATAAATGCCTATTTCAGCTTATAATGCCTATAAATGCCTATTTGCAATTTTTTTCTCGAAATTAACTCAGTATTTCAATGAAATCAATTGAAATGGACAAACTTCAAATAATTTCATAGAAGTTCTCACGTGTTCTTTTTATTAATTTCTTTAGAATATTTTAGGATAATAGTGACAGTAACATAGCAGGTAGATGGTTTCCCCCTCAATGCACCCCGTTAGATAAATATTGTATTTTTCCACCTCATGCATTCCCGTTAAGCAAAATAGCCCTAAGATATTGCCCATTGCATTATGTTCTGGCTCTAAGGCTTGGAGAAAAGTTCTTTGCTTCTTATCAATACAAACATTGCTGAGTGAAAAAGAGGGTAAATGGCTCAAGCTTTCTTTCTCTGTCTCACACCTGGTGCTGAAACCAGCAATATTATTTTTGATGTTGGTAACACTGAATTTAGTCTGCAGTCCTCATTCACAGACAGGTGATTCAAAGATAAAGTGGGCTGCAAGTGTTTATATATATATATATATATACCTTTAGAACGGCTTTTTTAAGATACCTAAAGAGCAGACAACGGTAAAATACAAACTGACCAATTTCGTGAAATTTTCATAATTTGGCGCGAAAATATTCTCAAGTGACGGTTCTGTTTTTTGTAAAAAGGCAAAACAAATTCCAAAATCATCTCTGATATCTTCGCTTGCTATTGATAGCATATGTTTATATTCTTAATGTAAGACTGTAAAATGTTATGTTGTTGTCCATTTTTTGTAAGAGCCTATTTTGAATTTTTAGTGCCTATATTAATGATTTTTTCCCCTGTTTTGACCACTTTTACATGGTCTTTCAATTAAGATTGATATTCAGCTGTGAATTCTCGACAGAATTCCTTACTTTATCTTTGGATTGCTTGATTCATTAACATTGAAAACACACAAGCGTGATATAGATGCAAACGACTCGCCAACGCGTATAAACAGCCAAGCTTTCTATAGTTTTTACTTTTAAAAAACGCAACACTAGCGTTTTTTTCTTTTCGGTACTACTTTTTCTTCTTTCCTTTTACTTGACATTATAAACTGTGAACAAATCACAAGAGAACAAACCCGTGTTATTCCAGTCAAATTAATTGTAATGACAAGTTGAAAAAATAATACACCGATTGTGGCATTGGAAGCATTTATCAAAGTGCATATCGACACGTGAAATACGACAACAGCTTTTACCAATGAACTTTAGGGTTAGTGTTAATAAGGTTTGTTTTGTTTTATACTGTCCTGTGCCGTAGCCGAGTGGTTAAGGCAGGAAGCCTTGGTGCAGAGCTACGAGACTTGCGCTGGTTCGAGTCTCCATGGGGGAAGAAATTTTCTCATGGTATTTCAGCCAGTATGGGACCGGTGCACACCCAGCATCGTGATGCATTTGGGTAGCTACAATAAGTAGCGGCTCCAGGTTGAGAAAACCAGGTATAATGGCTGGGGGACTCGACATGCTGACCACATGTCACCCCTACACTGGCTGATTATCATCTACCTCTGTGATTGATACATGTGGATGTGAGGCCAGCAGCCGGCTGGTAGGCTAAGGGCCTTGTAGGCCTGTCGTGCCAGGAGTTTTTTTTTTATACTTATTTGTCCATTTGGTTTAAATCATTATTTGTAAAAGCTGCCTTGGTACCTGCCTGCAGTTAAAAAAACTGCTAATGGTTAATAAAGGACACTAATCCTTCTAATATACCGACTGGATCTGCGAATAAAGAAATTTTTAGCCGTGAATATAGGAACTGTGTCGCAATTTTTTAATCCATGAATAATGAAACTGCAAATAAAGGAACACAAATAAGGAGCTTTTACTGTATTTAAATTAATATTGGGAAGTAAACATTATGAGGTTATATCATCAATAATGAGTGGAGAACATATTTTTGTCGACTCACCTCATATGATTTCAAATTTCTTTGATACCGACAGTGTCAACAATCACAGAATTTCATCAGTGGAAGCCATGACTGAAGAAGGACATGATATTGTCTGAAACCGTTGGTATCAAAGAAATTTGAAATCATATGAGGTGAGTCGATAAAAATATGTTCTCCACTCATTATTAAGCTTTTACTGTAATTAAATTATTTTCAGTCTGATCATCTTATCTCAATATTAATGTTGATTTGTTCTTGGACATGTTTCAAAACAATTCTATTTTATCATCAGCTTGTCCAGACTGTTAGATTTATGTTGCACACCCTGAATGTCGATGTCAGCTCCATCCTATGGTTGGCCAAAGTACCTCCAAACAAGGTCATGCTCCGTCGGTATTTCAAAATTCATAACTCTGTTTTTGTTCTTCTGAATAAAGATTTTTTTCCCAAATAGTCAGCTCTTTTGTATTTTCTAACTCTTTTAATAATTTGGTGTCAGAATTTATATTATGTTTTTCAGACCAAACATGAGCAGCAACTGCAGATTTTTCTATTTCCCCATTTTTAATATTTCTTATGTGTTCTTTGGTTCTAATTTGTAGGTTTCTTTTTGTTTTTTTCTATACATATCTTATCGCAACCCATGCATTCAATTTGATATATTCTTGATTTTTTATTTTCATCAGATTTTTTCATTTTTGTTGGTTTTTATTAGTTTATTTAGACTGTAGTTATTTTTCAGTGCTAATTTAATATTAAACTTCTCAAATATCTTTTGGAATTTATTGTGTACCCAAGGGTGATATGTGAATTTCCTATATATTTTACTGTACTTCACTTTTCAAAGACAGCGGAACTGCAATTATCCAAGATCCATAAAAAGACATACACGGTACTCTATAATCTAAGATTATTAATAAGTTTTAGTTTTTTTTATAATGCAGAATTTTGTCTAATGTGGAAAAAAAAAAAAAATTGGTCCCATACGATTCCGTTTTGAGCAAGTTTTACTGTATTAGCATGCATGATAACATAATTACCAATTGCTCAACTTATTATCCATTTTGATAGTCCATTCATAGTAATTCTGCCTGAGGGCAGGTCTTTCACTGCAATCATAGCATTTTCATGGTATGCTTTGCAGCTTTACTATGGAATTGTAGGTATGGTAGCTTCCTGTTGCTTTCCACACCGGTGAAGGATGATGATGATGATAATGATAAGGATGATGATGATGGCCATATGATTTCAGGGACCATTTGGGCCTTAAAGTTTTCCTGACATTTGTCTTATAGATGTGGAAAAACCCCAATAAAAACCTCACCCAGAAAAACTGCCCTGACCAGGGATCGAACCTGGGCCTGCTGCATGACGAGGCAGCACACTACTTCGAGACCACAGCATAACCAAAATATGACACTAATTGTAATCTATCTGCACCAATTAAAATGTATGCAGTTAACTGTGAACTAATATATAGTGAAACCCAGTGACAGCTGCTCATTATGTGCTAAGGTACTGGAGCTCAGTGTTAATTTTGAGGGCAAAAACTAATGGAAAAAAACAAGATTCTTTGTATTTTAAACTACTTGAGTTTCTTTATTTTTCCTGTTTCTGCATTGGAACAGTTTCAATTTTATTAAAAAATATATAAACTAATCTCATATATTTGGAGAAAGAACAAATATCAACACAATGTAACAATGGACTAATTATGTAATTTACAAAAGGGTGGCATATTATATTGTGCCAACTGTAGACCAATTGTTTTATTAATTAATGTGTACAAAATATTGACTATCACAATTAAAATATTTTGTCTGTTCATTCTTACCTCTTAGAGTTGTTTTTGTCAAACATGTTTCAGAGCTTCTTAGCCCCATCATCATCGCTGACTATGGGACTAAGAAGCTCTGAAATATGTTTGACAAAAACAACTCTAAGAGGTAAGAATGAACAGACAAAATGTTTTAATTATTAAACAAACCTCTTAATGTTACTTCCTATTGTATTTTTAAAATAAATTGACTATCATATTAAATACAGGACTAAACCAAATTATAGAAAGAAAATGATGGCTTTCATCAGAAAAGATTTATCATAGGTAGGTAATTACTTTATAGTCAGATAAATATTTTAAAACAATTAATTGAATTGTGTAATTCCTAAACAATATAAATGCCATTTTTGGTCAAATACAAGTTATTAAAAAAAATTTATTGTAAATACCATGTTTTATATTTGCAAAGTAGATTGTTTGCATGCTACAATCTATATATAATTTTCTTATGTTGTAAATAAATTTAGTTTCCATAGAATTGAGTTATTTTATTTCTTCTGTAAAATTTTTCTTTGGCACTCATAATGTTTCAGAAATGCACAATTCAGTTTACATAATTTGTTCATTGATTTTTGCACGTGCCTTTGATTAAGTCCATAGAAATAAAAAAAATTGTTGCAATATGAAGTTCCTCATAAATTAATAAAATACACAGACTCAATGATCGTCCACCTCTGTGATTAACACTGGTTTAAGCCAGCAGTTGGCTGGTAACCTAAGGGGCTTCTAGGCCTGTTGTGTTAGTGGTAAGATATATATAGGAAAAACAAAAAGAAACCTAAAAATTAGCACCTTGGAACACACACAAAATTTTAAAAATGAGGAACTAGAAAAAGGGGATAGTCCACTTTAATTCACCTGATATATTTTCAAAGCCCTATAGAACAACAGTGCTCGTGCACCAGAGTTTATAGAGCCAGCGATAACCCACCATCGAACCTCATATTGATTATTATCTTTTTTTTTGTTTTATGTATTTACACACATTTAAAATGTAATAAACCTAAAAGCTAACTAACTAATTCACTCTTAACCTAATTCAATTACTCTAACCTAGGGTAGATCCCATAAAATGCCCTTTTTTTCACTCTATAATAATCGCAACCATCGATAACCCACTGGTTCCAACTATATAATATGCTTTATGTTGAGTTGTTTTTGACTCACCTCATACTTCTTAACTCCCTTGCAGACCTGAGAGTTTCTTCACTGCATTTGTGACATTCTCAATGCTGTATCACGTTCACAACTGAGTGCAGCGTTGAGAATGTCACAAATGCAGTGAAGAAACCGGGTCTGCAAGGGAGTTAAGAAGTATGAGGTGAGTCAAAAACAACTCAACATAAATTAAAGAAACCTCATAGTGTTATATCCTACCTACATAAATATACTCTCTGGAGAAAATAGCAAGTCATCATCACAATATGTGTATTTGAATAATTACTTAAAAATTCTAAATTTAAGTTATAAAAATTGATTTAAATATTTAAAAATGTTACTAAATACAGAAAAAGAGTTATAATTCACAACAATAAACTGAAAAATCAAGGATAAGTGTTTCTATACTTGAGCCTAGAAAAATTTGCAGTTGCTGCTCATGTTTGGTCCAAAATACATAATATAAATCGAAACACTAAATTATTAAAACAAGTAGAAAATACAAAAAAAAAACTCACTATTTGGGAAAAAATCTACATTTAGAAGGACAAAAATAGAATCATGAATTTCGAAATTCCTGCCGAATGTGACCTAGTTTGGAGGTTCTTAGCCAGCCAGAGGAGGGAGCTGATATCGGTATCCAAGGTCCACAACATAAAATGTAACAGTCTGGGCAAGCTGATGATGATATAGAAGATTATATCGAAACATGTTCGAGAATAAATCAACATTAATTTGAGGTAAGATGTTTCCCATCTCAAAAAACTTGATTATATCTTGGTCTTGATTAAATCATTTTCTTGTTTTAGATTGGTTTAATGCGGAGTGGCAGGTTGTTGGCAGAGGAATCTCCTCAAGTGCTTCTGGCAACATATGGTTGTAATTCACTAGAAGAAGTGTTCTTGAAACTAAGTCGTAAACAAGCTAGTGAAACAGAATTGGACGCTGCAAATTTGGTATGTACATATAATAAGAGAAATTTATATCCCATGATTCAATTATCCAATTAAATTCAGGCTAACAATAGTAAATTGAGTCTTCATGAAGATAGGGAACAATCCACTGCAAACGATAATATTTCTCAATTTTTATTTGATAAATCTTTGTTGGAAATCTCAATATTTTTAGACTTTATGAAGCCATTATTCACTATTATTACAACAGGAACATTGTGAACAGAAACAGTTCTGTCAAATTAAATTAGAAAAATAAGAATAATGAACAGTTTGACATTACAGAAGATGAAATAAAAAATATATTTTGCTCTGTGGTATTAGTGTCTCAGTTTTACAAACCACATCCTAAACATAGCTCTTTATTAAGGTAGAATTTTTTATCACTCACCTCATATTGTTCTTAATAGCTCTTTATATTAGTTCTTTCCCTTTAAAAGAAATGTATATGTCATGGAAATTCCACCTATTAACTTTACTTTTCACTACTTAATATTATATTAGCTAAATTGAAATAGATAATAAAATTATTTTTGACATCAGTTATACATTACAGTCCACAAAAGTGTTCAGCTCTCTCTTCATTGGACATCCAGTTGATCTCTTTTCTCTAGATTTATAATGAAGGATTGCCTTAGAGATTTTAATTATGGACGTATACTCGACATGCTGCTGCTACAGTTCTCTTTATAGTGACATATATGTCTATGAATATAATATTCATTCTAATTTCCTTTAAGATGTCTTCATTTATTTCATGGTTCCACTTAGTATAACTTTATTTTCATTCTGCATAATATATTTGAAATGATTTTAAACATTAAAAAGTAAATAATTAAACTGTTTATAATTTTCCTAAATAAATTATTATTCTTTTATTCCTCTACCTTTTTTAAAGAAAGTCTTAAAACTTTTTTTTAAACTTAATACATTCCAAAGTTTAGGGGATGAGGTAGATTAATGAAGAAACTGACTGATGAATTATGAAACTGAAAATAGGTAATATTGGACTATGTTTATGATAGTGTTGATAATGATAATGGATTTTACTAATTTACAGGCATCTTTACATTGGAGTCACAAAGAAGACACAGTAAATGTGTCAGAGGAAAGCGGAGTTATTGGTCTTAATTTTCACCAGTCTAAGGAAGTTCTTATTTCAGATAGCACTAATGGATTGAATCAGGTATTATGCTAACATTACTTAATATCCTTCTAGAGTAAGAAATACATTGAATGGAGCAGAATGTGGTATAAATAATATAATTGTGTCCAAGCAAGAACATTTGCCCTTTTACATATTTCATAATTATAGTTTTATCATATATACATGTAAAAATAAATAAGTTTTGATCATCACCATTTTTCAAAATATGTCTAGATGAAGTGTAAAGTTTTTAATTTATTTTTTTAATTTATTTAAGTTTATTTCATAGTATTACTTCCCATTCCTTTTAGCAAATTCCAAAGTAATGAAGCTATTGAGATTGTTCTCATAAAAAGATTTTTTATAATTTTTACAGATCTTTACCAATCCTATCTAGTAGATATCAGCCGCGGTACACTAGTGGTTATGCTCCTTGCCTCTGGTCCCAAGGGTCGTGGGTTCTAACCCGGCCGGGGTCGATGGATTTTTTTAGGATGGAAAAATCCAAGGAGCAAGTCCTCCAGGAGGTACTTTAAGCCGTGGGTCCTGAGTCTGAAGATTTTCTGGCTCGTAAAAGATCCTTAAGCCTGAATGAAAAGGCCTCTAAGCAAAATTTACCGAATTTTCCCGTCCTAGTACTACCTTGGTTTCCTAGATGTCAGTATGAGGCGGAACGCTGACCATGGACCACTCAAATGATATGTATATGAAAACAAGTGTAATTAAATTAGTATGGTTCAAATTCTTCCCTGTAGGGGAAGAGCACCTAAATCTCTGTTTAAGGGAAACATGGACTTACAAGATACAAGAAGATCTAGTAGATACCAAAAATGACCATGACCAATTTTTTTTACATATACATAACTTTACATATATTTTATATATATATATATATATATATATATATGTGTGTGTGTGGTGTGTGTGTGTGTGTGTGTGCATGTGTGTGTGTGTGCATTAACTCTCTAGCAGATGCAATTTTTTATCGAAATCTAACTTGGCATATAGCAATTAATTTAAATAAGTAATAGTTTTAAAAAACTAAAAGAACACGCTTTATTAGAAAACTAAAAAAATGAAAAATAATTTTAATTTCCAATACGCTTGGTATAAAATAAAGTGGTCAACAAAAAAATCATCTCCAACACATATAGAATAAAATTAGAGTTATCAACAAAAAGAAAATAATTTTACCATCAAAAGCGTGGGGTGCTCTATATCAATTAATATATTTGATAATAAACAGATATTGGTAAAAGTAAGCTCTCTAAGAAGAAAATGTAAAAATCATAAAAAGCACCCCACGCTTTTGATGGTAAAATTATTTTCTTTTTGTTGATAACTCTAATTTTATTCTATATGTGTTGGAGATGATTTTTTTGTTGACCACTTTATTTTATACCAAGCGTATTGGAAATTAAAATTATTTTTCATTTTTTTAGTTTTCTAATAAAGCGTGTTCTTTTAGTTTTTTAAAACTATTATTTATTTTTTATTTTTTAGTTTTAATATTTTACAGAGTAAGATAAAAATGTAAATATCTTTAAATTTGATACTATTGTAGTATGAGCTAGAAGTAATACTCTTCTATAAAAAAAAACCCTCCCAGCCGGATTTGAACCAGCGACGTATGGATTACTGAAATTATATACCACTAAGAGTTCACTGCCTGAAATTATATACCACTAAGAGTTCACTGCTCTACCAACTGAGCTCTTACAACGATTGACTAAAAACTCGACAAGTCCGCAACCTATTATACCAGTTTCCATTTTTTTGATTTTCGGATGATTCTGGCCAGGATTTTAAAAACAAAATATGAAATTATTGTATTGTCACGGGTCCTCTACATGTATACAAAGTTGCAAGTCGATCCAATGTTTCTAAGTGGGTGAAAATCGCGTTGAAGGATTCCGTTATATTGATACAAAAACACTTTTTTTGATTTTCTGATGATTATGGCCAGGATTTTAGAAAATAAATCTGAAATTATTGTATTGTCACGGGTCCTCTACAAGTATGCAAAGTTTCAAGTCATCCAATGTTTCTAAGTGGGTGAAAATCGCGTTGAAAGATTCCGTTACATTTATACAAAAACACTTTTTTTGATTTTCTGATGATTATGACCAGGATTTTAGAAAATATATATGAAATTATTGTATTGTCACGGGTCTTCTACAAGTATACAAAGTTTCAAGTCGATCCAATGATTTTAAGTGGGTGAAAATCGCATTGAAAGATTCCGTTACATAGATAGATAGATACAGGTCAAGCTAATATAAAGCGTGTAAAAATAAGGTGGAGTTCGTTAACCAGCAAAATTGGACTATTAGGTGTAGGAGTTTACCTGAAACAAAAATTTTAAAACTGCTCTAGTGATTGCAATTTTCATTTTTTCGCAACAAATCTCAGTATGTGTTATTAAAGTAAACAAAGAAAGGTATTCTCCAAAAATCAGCAAAATCTATTATAAGAGAGGATTTACCTAAAACCCAAAATTAAAACTTGACTCTAGAAATTGCCATGTTTGGTTCATCAGAATGCATATCATACAATTTAATTAACACCTTAATTAGCAATGTATCCTATAAGATAGATTAGTTTAATTTATTTATTTGAAATCTTAATTAAGTAATGGAAAAAGAAGTGGTAATTTAATATTTAAAGGAAGTGACACTATGAGGTTTATTTTAATTAATAGGAGTTAGAATATTCACAACTCGCCTCATATTTGTATATTTCTTGAAGAACAAGGTATCGATACACTATGTATCATTATCAATTCAGCAAATTTACAAATTGGTCTCAAGAAATCTACAAATATGAGGTGAGTTATGAATATTCCAACTCCTATTAATTGAAGTAATAATTATTATTTTAATTGGTGTCAATTTATACAACAATATGTAAATAGGTAATAAGTTATAGTTTTGCATGATTTGTATTTATTGCAGTATGACACTTTTAAATGAGCTAGCATTAAACAATGAGTTTCTCTGTTTTAACAAAATAAATATATATTCTGTAAACCAGCAAAATGGGTCCATAAATTTAACTTGCGGAGAAATTCACTTAGTTTATGAAGTTCCTGGGTGCCAGACTTTGTACACGCCTTATATTAGCTTGACCTGTATCTATCTATGTAACGGAATTTTTCAACGCGATTTTCATCCACTTAAAATCATTGGATCGACTTGCAACTTTGTATACTTGTAGAGGACCCGTCACAATACAATAATTTCATATTTATTTTCTAAAATCCTGGCCATAATCATCAGAAAATCAAAAAAAGTATTTTTGTATCAATGTAACGGAATCTTTCAAAGCGATTTACACCCACTTAGAAACATTGGATCGACTTGAAACTTTGTATACTTGTAGAGGACCCATGACAATACAATAATTTCATATTTATTTTCTAAAATCCTGGCCATAATCATCAGAAAATCAAAAAAAGTGTTTTTGTATCAATGTAACGGAATCTTTCAACGTGATTTTCACCCACTTAGAAATATTGGATCGACTTGAAACTTTGTATACATGTAGAGGACCCGTGACAATACAATAATTTCATATCTTGTTTCTAAAATCCTGGCCAGAATCATCCGAAAATCAAAAAAATGGAAACTGGTATAATAGGTTGCGGACTTGTCGAGTTTTCAGTCAATCGTTGTAAGAGCTCAGTTGGTAGAGCAGTGAACTCTTAGTAGTATATAATTTCAGTATTCCATACGTCGCTGGTTCAAATCAAACTGGGAGGGTTTTTTTTACATGCTTTATATTACCTTGACCTGTATCTATCTATCTATCTATGTAACAGAATCTTTCAACACGATTTTCACCCACTTAAAATCATTGGATCGACTTGAAACGTTGTATACTTGTAGAGGACCCGTGACAATACAATAATTTCATATTCATTTTCTAAAATCCTGGCCATAATCATCAGAAAATAAAAAAAAAGTGTTTTTGTATCAGTGTAACGGAATCTTTCAACGCGATTTTCACCCACTCAGAAACATTGGATCGACTTGAAACTTTGTATACGTGTAGAGGACCCATGACAATACAATAATTTCATATTTTGTTTCTAAAATCCTGCCCAGAATCATCCGAAAATCAAAAAAATTAAAACTGGTATAATAGGTTGTGGACTTGTCGACTTTTTAGTCAATCGTTGTAAGAGCTCAGTTGGTAGAGCAGTGAACTCTTAGTGGTATATAATTTCAGTAATCCATACGTCGCTGGTTCAAATCCGGCTGGGAGGGATTTTTTTATAGAAGAGTATTACTTTTAGCTCATACTACAATAGTATCGAATTTAAAGATATTTACATTTTTATCTTATTCTGTAAAATATTAAAACTAAAAAATAAATAATAGTTTTAAAAAACTAAAAGAACATGCTTTATTAGAAAACTAAAAAATGAAAAATAATTTTAATTTCCAATAGGCTTGGGATAAAATGAAAGTGGTCAACAAAAAAATCATCTCAAACACATATAGAATAAAACTAGAGTTATCAACAAAAAGAAAATAATTTTACCATCAAAAGTGTGGGGTGCTTTTTATGATGTTTACATTTTCTTCTTAGAGAGCTTACTTTTACCAATATCTGTTTATCATCAAATATATTAATTGATATAGAGCACCCCACGCTTTTGATGGTAAAATTATTTTCTTTTTGTTGATAACTCTAGTTTTATTCTATATGTGTTGGAGATGATTTTTTTGTTGACCACTTTAATTTTCTCCCAAGCGTATTGGACATTAAAATTATTTTTATTTTTTTAGTTTTCTAATAAAGCGTGTTCTTTTAGTTTTTTAAAACTATTATTTATTTTTACACGCTTTATATTAGCTTGACCCATATCTATCTATCTATCTATCTATTTATCTATGTAACTGAATCTTTCAACGCGTTTTTCACCCACTTAAAATAATTGGATCGACTTGAAATTTTGTATACTTGTAAAGGACCTGTGACAATACAATAATTTCATATTTATTATAGAAGAGTATTACTTTTAGCTCATACTACAATAGTATCGAATTTAAAGATATTTACATTTTTATATTATTCTGTAAAATATTGAAACTAAAAAATAAAAAATAAATAATAGTTTTAAAAAACTAAAAGAACACACTTTATTAGAAAACTAAAAAATGAAAAATAATTTTAATTTCCAATACGCTTGGGATAAAATAAAAGTGGTCAACAAAAAAATCATCTCCAACACATATAGAATAAAATTAGAGTTATCAACAAAAAGAAAATAATTTTACCATCAAAAGCGTGGGTGCTTTTTATGATTTTTACATTTTCTTCTTAGAGAGCCTACTTTTACCAATATCTGTTTATTATCAAATATATTAATTGATATAGAGCACCCCTCACTTTTGATGGTAAAATTATTTTCTTTTTGTTGATAACTCTAAGTTTATTCTATATGTGTTGGAGGTGATTTTTTCGTTGACCACTTTATTTTATTCCAAGCGTATTGGAAATTAAAATTATTTTTAATTTTTTTAGTTTTCTAATAAAGCGTGTTCTTTTAGTTTTTTAAAACTATTATTTATTATAAATTCTGATCTTTTCTTCAGATCCATGTTAATCAGTGTTATTTAATTTAAACTCTGCTAGTAATTAAAATATAGTCACATAAAATTTTCATCACACTGAAGCCTTAATGTGCAAATGTACCCAACCAATTACTCATAAAGTTCATCATAAATCAAAATCATCATCATTATCATCTTAAGGCACTACAACTTCAAAATTGAATGTTTTGGCCTCCTCAATAATCTTCCTCCAGACTCTTCTATCTCCTCTCAATTTCAGGTTTGTCACCCTCATCTTCTTCAAATCCACCAAACATCATCCTGCCATCTCATCCTAGGTCTACCAACAGCTCTAGTTCCTGTAGGCTTCCATTTATATAGTTTTTTAACTAATCTCTGTTGATCCATTTTTATCAGAAGATCAAACCATGCAATCTTAACAAATCTGATATGATTTATTATTATTTAATTTTAGGAAGTGATATTTTAAGGTTATTTTAATTAAATTATTTTCAGTCTGATAATCTTACCTCAATTTTAATACATTAATACTTATATTGAGGTAAGATGATCAGACTGAAAATAATTTAATGATTTATTATATTTTAATTTTTAATTATATTATTTAATTTACCATTTGTTTTGATTTTACAAATTTGATCTGTCCTTTATTTTGACCATAATTTTTTCTAAGTATCTTTCTTTAAAAAATCAACAACTTTGTTTGTTTGTTTGTTTCTTTGAGAGTATGTAAATTCAAATCTGATATTTGTATTTAAATTTATATTGGGAAGTAAACATTATGAGGTTATATCATTAATAGTGAGTGGAGAACATATTTTTATAAAAATATGTTCTCCACTCACTATTACTGATATTTATACCTTAAGTATATATGGAACTGCTCCTTACAATTTCACAGTTAAATATGGGAAATAACATAACGAGGTTCTTAATTCAATGAATGAATGAGTCATTTCTTATCTTACCTCATAGTTTATGTTTTCCTCTTGAAAACTGCAGTTCCCATCTTTAAGAAAACATAAACTATGAGGTAAGATAAGAAATGACTCATTCATCCATCCTTAAAATATATTTAAAATAACTCTAATAAAGATGCTATATACTTCTATATATTAGTTTGGTTTTTAATATACAAATATAATATTATAATGGTATTGTGAAAAGAAAAGTTAATGTCTGAACCAGGAATCGAACCGTGGACCTCTAGTTCTCCAGACTAGTGTGCAGCCCACTACACCATTCGAGACTTGCACAAACATTAACAATTCTTTCCACATATACAACTCTTTAATTCTCGTTTCGTCCGCTGCCAGGTAGGTGACACTACCATTGCCATTGGCCGGCTTCGCATAGAAGTATTTATCTTTGAGAATTTTACATCACCACTTTTATAAGCAGTAAACAAAGTGAGTTGGAGCTCCATCGTGTTGCAGCCACCCATCACAGGTTCTGTTCCTATGAGTTGTTATCGAGAAATGAGTCTTCAAATCTTTCGAACTAACAATAATATTATAATATGATCCATTATTGGAACTGTGTTAAAATAACAGTATTGGAAAATGTTAAATAATATACAAATAGATAACATTTTTTTGTTAAACAGATGAATGGTGGAAGACCTGCGAAAGAAATGAAATCTGTGAAATCTGCATGCATTGATTGTATGCATATCACTACTCCTGGTAAAATGAGAGCTCTTCTACAGAAAAACTTTCTGAGAATGTGGAGAAATGTGGGGTAAGTAAAGGACAAGTTTCTTTAATTCATATAATGCATTGCATGGTGAAAAAAATTAATTATTTTTATTACAAAACACAATAATTTATTACCAGGGTTTTAGTTGGAAAATTGTAACTGCTGATACTTGTCCAACCCTTTGGTTTTATTTATTTTTTTATACATATAGCAGAGTATTTCTGGTGACTATTTAACTCATGCCCCAAATGGGAGTCAATGACCAATCACGTTTCAATGATTTCTGTTTTACAACCAATCACAGTTGTGTTTCACCAAATATTTATCAATATTAAATTTACCACATTAAAGAAAGCTCCTCCTTTTTAATATTCTGAACAGGTCTAACCATTATTTTGCAGTGACTGACTCTGTAAGAAATACGGCTACCAGATTGTATATATAGTGCATGGATGTCAACACATAGCGCTTGCAGGAGTTAATATAAAAACATTTGTAGCAATTGATTACACCACCAAAAAAAGAAACCACTGTTTGCACTTTCTTAAATGTATTTTTTCCCAGGTAATAATCCAGAAAAATATAATTGTCATATTTACATCATACGACATTAGAAACGATCAGAAATGAATTAATATACAGTTTGATGTGTTTCATTTTTTCTCCACTAGAGAGCATTCTTACAATATTGTGTTCTTTTGGCAATAAATTGTATGATCTGGTTGCAGTGATAAACAAAAGAAGCAGATGAAGCATACCAATCGTTTCTCATTTGTTTTCAAACATCGCCGTTTACATTAAATATATAAATATTTTAAAATAACTATAGTTAAATAATGATTTGTGAGTAAACAGCTTAATTTTATTCGTTAAATAGTCCTAACAAATGCCACTCTTGATTTCCAAATTCTCTAGATAAATTTGATATCACTCGTGGCATTACTTATGATGATTGAATCCCAGTTGACTGGATTTCACATATGCTTTAGTTAAATTGATAAACATTGGATCAGCTATATGTTTCACCAAGAGGGCATTTCTGTTAGGAGTTACAGTCTCATTTGTAATTTTAAATGACCTTTAACACTCATCTATCGATATAGCAATTGTAAATAAAGAGCAAAGAAGTAGTAATAGATCCTTTGACTTTTTTCACAATTTCTACATTCTTTGTACTTCCTAAAGGTTCTAATAATTTTTCTTTTCCGACATACTAAATAATTAATTACAGAGGTTCTTTTTAATTTGTTCCCCTGCATTATATGTAGCTTCTGAGGCCATTTGGATGAATATAATACATTTAGGTTAAGTGACAGAGAACATTATTTATAATTAATACTATTTTGAAAATCTTTTTTCATTCCTCTGTGAGCTGACTAAGTAGTTAATAATTTTGATTATAAATTAGCAGCATCACTGTTACCCAACTGTCCTGCATTAATGCCAGACAATTCAAAGAAAATTTTTTATGCCCCAGGTTGTCCTTTTTTTTTTTGACATTTCTGGTGTTCTCTCCTGGCATTGCCATAATTGTAACTCACTTCTGAGGTGTTGGGGCGCCTGGAAGGCAGGGTTATATTGTCCTGACGATATGATGGGTGATGATGATGATGATAGTGGTGCACCTGAAGAGTCCTTAATCCTAAGCTTAATCTAAGATGAATATGAATGATGATGATTGCGATGGCCATATGATGTTCGGGGACCATTTGGGCCTTAAAGTTTCCTGACATTTGTCTTACAGGTGAGGAAAAACCTCGATAAAAACCTCACCCAAGAAACTGTCCCGACCGGGGATCGATCCCGGGCCCACTGCGAGATAAGGCAGCACGTTACCGTGAGACTACAGTAATTTAAATTAAATTGACATAAAATAGACTATGTATCTAAATAATTTCATAATAAGATAAATTGTTTAAATACAGGCACATAAAGCAATTCTATATAATCTCAATAAATACTTTTGATTTTTAATATACAGTGATAATTTTTCTATATTCTAAAGAATGTTTGAGATAGTGATATAATATTATTTGGGCGACCAGATGTACTATTTTTAATGGAATTGTCTTTTTACACGCTTTATATTAGCTTAACCTGTATCTATCTACATAACGGAATCTTTCAACGCGATTTTCACCCACTTAAAAATATTGGATCGACTTGAAACTTTGTATACTTGTAAAGGACCAAGACAATACATTAATTTCATAAATAATATATAATAAAGTTGCGGACTTATCGACTTTTTAATCCATCATTGTAAGAAATTAATATTATATCCTCTGATAGCTCAGTTGGTAGAGTGGTGGACTGTAGTGGTATATAATTTCAGTAATCCACATGTCGCTGGTTCAAATACGGCTCGGAGGATTTTTTTTTAGAAGAGTATCACATACTACAATAGTATCGAATTTAAAGATGTTTACATTTTTATCACGCCGTAGCGTAGTGGTTAAGGCACTGAGCTACAAGCCGGAGGGTTGAGGGTTCAAGTCCCATTGGGGTCAGGAGTTTTAAACTGACCCAAACCCTCTGGCAGCACTATGGCCCTGGGGTCGGCTCAGCCTCTTAATGGAAATGAGTACCAGACGCTTGTTCTGGGGGTAAAGGCGGCCGTCACGCAGGGCTGACAACCCGGCTGACATAAAGTGCCGATTGTCTAGAAAAAGTGGGAGCCTTAACCTCCTACTACCCCAAGGGCCTCCGGGCCTGTTGTGGGATCACTTTATCTTATTCTGTAAAATATTAATGACAATTTTGTAAACTTACCACATTGTAATTTTTCCAAAAAAATGTGAGAAGGATACGATTAACTGTAACTATTTATCTATATTAAAATATTAAAAAATATTATAATAATGTTAGATAATAATAATTTTTAAAAAAATAATTATATTTGTGCCTAGATACTAAAAATATCATAAGCAATTAAATTTTCATGGGATTCCGGTTTATGACAATCAAACTAAAAATTTAAAAAAATAAATAATAGTTTAAAAAACTAAAACAACACACTTTATTAGAAGACCAAACTAAAAAATAAATAATAAATAATATAATTTATCTTTCATTGAGAAATGTTAAATCAATAATAAAAACATCATTAGAATCCTTACTAGCTTTATAAAGTAATGTTAAATTCCCAATAGATGTCTTCTTAACTAAGAAGCCGCCATTTGCAAAGATAGAAGCAATGGTTTCAAAAGCATTTTGGCAAGAGGGAATTACAATGTATATAAGAGAAAAATTTGCATCTATATCGTAACTCGCCTTGGTAGCTCAGTTGGTAGAGCATTTGGTCCGGCAAGCCAAAGGTCCCGGGTTCAAGTCTCGGTCTAGGCAAAAATTTTTCTCTTCAAATATAATAAATAATACTTTAAAAAAAACTAAAACAACACGCTTTATTAGAAAACCAAACTAAAAAATTAAAAATAATTTTAATTTCCAACACGCCTGGGATAAAATTAAAGTGGTCAACAAAAAAATCATCTCCAACACATTAGATTAAAACTAGAGTTATCTACAAAAAAAATAATAATTTTACATCAAAAGTGTGGGGTGCTTTTTATGCTTTTTACATTTTCTTCTTAGAGACTTTATTTTTACCAATATCTGTTTATTATCAAATATATTAATTAATAAAGAGCACCCCATGCTTTTGATGGTAAAATTATTTTTTTTTGTAGATAACTCTAGTTTTATTCTATATGTGTTGGAGATGATTTTTTTGTTGACCACTTTAATTTTATCCCAAGCATGTTGGAAATTAAAATTATTTTTTATTTTTTAATTTGACTTTCTAATAAAGCATGGTGTTTTAGTTTTTTTAAACTATTATTTATTTTTATGATTTGACCTGGGTTCCTGCCAAATTTTTAATGTTTTTATTCCAAATGGTTATGTAATTTATAATAATCATCTTTTTAAAACATTCAGTATTTATGATATGACATTATTTTAATCAATTTTTAATCATAGATAGGTTTCTCAAGACGAAAAACCCAAACAGGTTCAGAAAATAAAGTTCAGTTCTTTCTTTATAATTTTTTAACAATAATTCTCCTGGTTATCAGCAGATAGTACTTAATATCCTGCTTTCTGTTCCTTCTACAGCCTTTATTTCTTCACATTCAACAGTAAGTAGTTTCATTTTGCATCTGATTTTTTTTTTTTTTTAGTTATCTGCAAACCAATAAATTCTGATATGTGAAAAGGAAAAATTAAAAAAGATAAAATCATATCTCATAATATTTACTTCCCAACATAAATTTAATATAGATAAAATCATTTAAAAATTATAAGTTTGAAAACAATGTGTCAGGTATTGAAGGAACTAATAAATAAGTTTAGCCTGTATTCATCTTATCTCATAAATTAGTTGTTCCTTTAAGACATGTTTCAAAACTGTTTAGTTTTGTCAGTTGTTACAGACTGATCCTTTCCAAGTTTCCGGCCCTGGATCTCAACTCCTGCTCCCTCTTTTTGTGATCCAAAGAAATTGTTTATTAGGTTCCTCTCCCTGAGAATTTCAAAATTCATAATTCTCTCCTTGTTCTTCTGTATGTAGATTTTTTCCCATATGGTGAGTTTGTTTGTGTTGAGGTGGCAAAAGAAAATGGTTTCGAGGAAAAAATGATACGCAAAAAAATTGATAAGTACAAAAAACAAAAATTGAGGAATGAAAGCACTCTTCAGGTAGAAAACAAAAAAGAAAAGTAATACAGGAAATTCACATATCACCATTGGGCACACAATAAATTCCAAAAGATTAAAAAAAAATTTAATATCACTTTTTATAACCTAAATAATAAAGACCAACAAAAATAAAAGGATTGATGATAGCAAAAAATCAGGAATATACCAAATAAAATGTGCAGATTGTGATAAGATATACATAGGAATAACAAAGAGAAATTTAACCTTTGGAACCAAAGAACACACAAGAAATGTAAAAAAAGGAGAGGTAGAAAAATCTGCAGTGGCTGCTCATGTCTGGTCAGAAATACGTTAGAAATGTAAACTCAAAATTATTAAAACAGAAAACACAAACGAACTCACCATATGGGATAAAATCTACATAAAGAAGAACAAGGAGAGAATTATGAATTTTGAAATTCCTGGGGAGAGGAACCTAATAAACAAGTTCTTTGGACCACAAAAAGAGGGAGCAGGAGTCGAGATCCAGGGCCAGCAACTTAGAAAGGATCAGTCTGTACCAACTGACGATGAAACTAAGAAGTTTTGAAACGCATCTTAGAAGAATAACTGATTCATGAGGTAAGATGAATACAGCCAAACTTATTTATTAAGTAGAACTTCACATTGTTACTTCCTAATGTATTTTCATAATTGAAGGAACTAGTTCATATTTAATAGGTCAAAAGATCAATATGCATATATGTATGAAGTAAATATAATTGTTTGGTGGTTTTGAATGTTAAAAAATTTATTCATAAAAAATTGAATTGCGCTTTTTTATTCAATTGTTCTGTTCTGTTGTCCTGTTTTTAAAGCCAAATTTTGTAAAATGTTCTGTTTTAAAATTTATAAATCTGGTTTCCTTAGTATATTACAAAACATATTAAATAAAATAACTGCAATCACTATATTTAACATCACAGTTTATGTTGTCAGCAATGAATTTGGCTCAAGATGTAGAAAATTGCTACACTTGATTAAAAAGTTTTGTAATCAATGTTAACACATTAGTGACCGACAGTTGTGCGTTCCACCCACCCCTGCTTGACTGGAGATTTCTGTCAGTGGGATGGACTTTTAAATTTTAAACTGTGCTAGCACAATGTGGCTTTACATCAATATATTTACAGTCAATAACAATAATACATAAGTAATTCTTTATTAGTGTCTTACCAGACCTTCTACTAGAAATTGAGGGTTGGAAACATTCCCCTTTATGTAAAGGCACAGTGCAAAAGAAGCATATTTAGCGAGTTTCTTTTCTTGTGTTCACTGCAAATGCGGCAAGTTTTGGAGGGGTATTTTTTCTTTCCAGTCACAATTGATGTTAATTTGTGTGTCTTAATGTCTGCTGACAGCCTATCTGGTGGGTCTTGACCTGGTGTCCTAGAAGTGGTTTCCTTTTCTCTATGTGTTTCTTCCTCTTCCCTGCCATCTGTTCCTAATTTCATGACTGCCCAACAAGAGGCTGTTTCAAGCAAAAAAAATCTGTTTGACATTTTGTTGTTAAGATTTTGAAATTTATAGACCCTGAAAGCATTAAAGAGTGCACAATTCAGAAGCCACAGTACAACTTTCTTGCTCCATTTCACTGTTTTTCTGTGGTGAAACAAGAGTGGCATTTGTGATAGGTAGGCTACTAGTCAGCCCTGTCTACGCCATTCACATACTTGTTATTTTGAAGTAATCAATAGGGCATTTTTACAACTTTACCCCTCCCACTCTCGTGTTGCCTGATGCAATGTGCTAACCATTCTTATGTCTCTTTTATCTCTCCATGTTTAAAGCAAAACTTTGCCCTTACTACAAAATACACTTTCTCCTGGTTTGAGATTATTTCCTGCTTCCACAAATGATTTTTGAAGCCCCCTGTTAATCTGTATTGTTCCACAAACTCTCTTCTTTCTTTTGAGAAAATTTTCAGCTATAGCCACACTATTATAATAATTATCCTGGTAGACATGGTGCCACAGATATAAATTCGGGTCCAGAATGCAAAATAGTGTTTCTTCTAATTTATTCCCCTCTGCAACATATATTTACAGGTTACATATGTATCCCATAACGCCTAACTACCTGCACTAAAATTCCATATTTCACCAGGCATCTGTCTTGAAACTGTAAACTACCCTTTCTGTAAAGATGGAAATTTCATTAAAGAGAAGAGAGGGGTACAAATATAACTAAAATTTATTTCACAACGAGAAAAAACAAAATTGCATACCTCCTTGAAATGCGAAGAGGGAGGAAAACCATACAAAATGGAAATCTCCGTGACCGGTCGTCTAGCGCTGGACATTTAAACATGGAGATCTCCATGGCCTGTTACCAATGTGTTAAAAGGGGAAAAAAAATATTTTGAACAAAAATTATGATTTTTAAACCAAAAATTGTGATTTTTAAACCAAAAATTGAATTTTTTAATATAAAATTTGTATATCTTGCAAATCTAAACCAATTGGACTAAATATTTTCTCTGTTTAAACACAATGTAATTTTATTTTCAGGGTTATGCTGTTCATCTTTGCATTGCCAGTTATGCAAGTAATTTTGTTCTGTCTTGCTATTGGACGTGATCCTACTGATCTCCGAATTGCAGTTGTTAATCATGAACTGAATAGCACAGATGTGCCATGTCCAATTAAAAAAGGTTGTCATTTGACTTTTCTCAGTTGTCGATATTTAAGCCATCTACCAGCAGGCACGCTGGAACAGGTATGACTATAGTTTATTTTTATTTCATTTTAATATGAGGGTGATTTGAAAAATAAGTTTCTTTTTTTTTCAAAAAAACTCTATTGTGGTACCAGTGAAAGGTACACCTTTCAATTATTTTTCAACATAATTTTCGTTTACATTCAAACATTTGTCATAACATTTCACGATCTTCAAAATCCCTTCTGCATAAAACTATGTTACCTATAACTGTAGCCACCCATTAATGCTCTTTCTGAGCTCCTCATCTGTTTGAACTGCTACAATCCGAGCCATTTCTTCATGTTTGGGAAAACATGGAAGTCACTCGGAGCCAAATCAGTACTATATGGTGGGTGATCAAACACCTCACACCGAAACCATTTCAAGAAGGTTTTGAGTGCTGCAGGCAGAATGTAGATAAGCATCGTCATGGAACAAATGGATTAAACAATCCCAGAACTTAACATGCCATGTCTTTTTTCTGAATTTCCCTCCTCAGTTTGGTTGTCTCACAGTACACATCCACATTTATTGTTGTCTTGTTACATGAAATCCACCAACAATACACTTTTCCTGTTCTAAAAGAAAATTGCCATGAACTTTTTGGTTGAAAATATCTTGAGTCTTTTCTGTCATTTCATAGGGGAATTGGTATCATCCTATGTGTAGCAGGGATAATATATACTTACTACACATACAGGTTAATTGTTCACGGAACTTTATTTCTAAACCTGTAAGTAGCTATAAAGTTCTTCTCTCTGAAGTGGACTGTATATTTAGGAATTACGGTGACACAAAGAATTAAACATATGAAACTAAGACTATATTTCAACTAGATAATCATATACATTAAGGTTACCACGTGCTCCCGTCGTGTTCAGTTCTCTCACAACTCACTCACACAGAGCGTACCACAAGACACGTCTGCTCCTTACGAGCCACACACACACACAAGACCGCTCTCTAGGAGCTACACACGCACAAGACCGCTCTCTAGGAGCTACACACGCATAAGACCGATGCACACACCACGCCGTTCAATCCATGAGAAGACTCAGGTTAGCCAACACTGACATATCTCGCTAACCACTCAATGGCCGCTAACCTGAGGCGTCAACACTATGCCATACATACATGAATTTACTTCTTTACTTACAACGATAATTGTAACTCTTGCTACAAGTTCGCTAAGATGCAACATAACTTTACAGAACAATGATGATTGTATCTATTCATAAGTTAATTATGGGAAATAACATTATGAGGTTTTCAGTTAATGAATCAATTCTTATCTTAACTCATACTTCATGTTTTTAACACGGGAATTGCAGTTTTCAAAAGATGTTCCTCTCATCTTCAGTCAAAACCATGACTACCGGATTTTCATTGGAATTTTAATCTATAATTTTGCAATCTGGTGTTGATTTGATGAAACCTGATCAAGTCCTGTTCACCGGGAATTTCAAAATTCGTGGATCTGACTTTCTTCTTCTGAATATGTATATTTTCCCAAACTGTCAATTCCAAAGATTTTTCCAAACTAACTTTTAAAAGTGTTAGGAAAAACCTTGGAATTGATAGTATGGGAAAATATACATATTCAGAAGAACAAATTTAGATCCTGTTGTAAAAATATTATTATAGTTTGTTATTAGGGGAATAAATGAAAGTAAGTTAATTTCTAACTACTCAGAGCTGCCTACTATTACATTTTAAAAATTACTAATTCTAACGTGACAGACTAGTGAATTTTGAAACTCCCAGTGAACAGGACTTGATCTCAAGGTTCATCAAATCAACACCAGATGGCAACATTATAGATTAAGATTCCAGTGAAAATCCGGTAGTCATGGTTTTGGCTGAAGATGAGACGGACACCTCTTGAAAACTGCAGTTCCCATGTTAAAAACATGAAGTATGAGATAAGATAAGAATTCATTCATTAATTGAAGCTATTGCTACAATATTTTTTTTTTAATGCGCATTACAGCCTTCACTGTAGTAACCCATGCAGCGGGGTTGACAATAGGCGGGGCCAAAAGGGAGAGTAATGTTCACAATGGCATCCATCATATTTGTAGGTGGAACTAGATTGTACCAATCAGAATACATAAATTTAGGCTACAAAGCCATTACAAGACAATTATAAAGCCAATATGGCTGCCAAGTGTATTACACAAACTTTAACATAGAAACAGCTGAGGTCAACATGCTATAGTAGCTTATATGCTGATGCTAGCACTAGAGGAATTCCCTTTAAGTAAAAGCTCATGATACAGTGATATTATTGAGTGAGAAAATATCTTGAACTTTTATAGGAAGAAATCACTATGAGGTTTAATTTAAGATTAAATTTAATGTTTCTTACCTCTCTTCATAACCAGTATCATCCATTTTGTTTCCTATTCAGACTTGAGTCGTTACTTATATTGAACTTTTATAGGAAGAAATCACTATGAGGTTATGGATATGAGGAGAGGTATGAAACATTTAATTTAATCTTGAGAAAATATCTGCCTATGAGTACAGGTGTTCATTCCAAAAGGAATGTGTGATTCAATAACATCCATGTTGCCACTAAAAGTGAATACAAAAGTGATACATTTCGCAACAAATGCCGTAACGTTTTTATCTCTAACTAACTAACTCATTGGCACTATCAAACTTGGAGGTTCATGCCCATGTAGAAAAAAGCTCTCCATACATCTCTATCCTGAGGTAATATTTTTCAATAATTTCCTGCATTATTCACTTCCCTCAAATCATGGTTAATATTTTCCTTTACTTCATTTTTATCCTTCCTATGGGGCACTTTTCCTCTGATTTTTCAAGCTCCTCTTTCATTATCCATTCATGCCATATGTCCTGGCCATCACAGTCTACTATATATAACTGTTCTTATAACGTTTGGTTTCCTGTAATGATCATGTAGCTAACTTTTATGTAATTTTCTCCATTTGCCTATCTGTTCATCTATCTTTGGTCTAAAACTGTTCCTAAATACTTTGTTCTATTATTATTATTATTATTATTATTATTATTATTATTATTATTATTATTATTATTATTATTATAGTGCTAACTAACTAACTAACTCACTGGCACTATCGAACCTGTAGGTTCATGGCCGCTCAGATATAAGCTCTCCATACATCCATATCCTGAGCTAACGTTTTCCAATCATTCCCTGTATAATCTACTTCCTTCAAATCATAGTTAATGTTATTTTCCCACCTCATTCTTGGTCTACCAACTGCGTGTTTTCCCTCTGGTTTTCCTACAAGAAGTTTCCATGCATGTCTTTCATTCCCCATTCATGCCACATGGCAGTCTACAAGACTTAACTGTTCTTATAATATCTGGCTTCCTATAAAGACCATGTAGTTCACCATTATGTAGTCTTCTCCATTCACCTATCTTTTCATCTCTCTTTAGTCCAAAAATTTTCTTTAAGCACTTTATTCTCAAATACTCCTTTCCTCCCTTAGAGTAAGAGTCCATGTTTCACATTCATATAATATAACTGGTAGAATAATAGTTTTATATATTTTCAGTTTAACCTTTTTTGAAAGGCATTGGGACGTCAGGAGTCTCTGTAATGCATAATAGCATGCATTTCTAGAATTGAGCCTATGTTTAATTTCTTTGTGCATCTCATTCCTATTTATGATTATTGTTCCTAGGTATTTGAATTCAGCCACTTCCTCAAAATTTCCCTCATTTGCCATTAGCTGTCCATTTCTATTATATAATGTATTTCTGTGTGTGACCATATATTTAGTTTTATTAATATTTAGTTCCAGTTCCAATTTCTTAGTATTACTCAATAGTGTGTGCGTGTTGGCCTTTAGTATCTCTTCACTATCACCCAATAGTACTACATCATCAGCATAATCTAACAGCTTATTAATACCATTGAGTTGTAGGCCTTCTTCATCCTCTAAAGATTTGAGGGCATGCTCTAGTACAAAATTAAATAGCAGAGGAGATAGTGCATCTCCTTGCTTCAACTCATTGTGGATATCAAAAGTATCCAAAAACTGTTTGCAAATGTAAGCATATACCATAATAATAGTACAGTATATGTAATAGTAATATTATTATATTTGAAGAGAAAAATTTTCACCTAGACCGAGACTCGAACCCGGGACCTTTGGCTTGCCGGGCCAAATGCTCTACCAACTGAGCTACCGAGGCGAGTTACAATCTAGATGCAAATTTTTCTCTTATATACGTTGTAATATTATTACTAATGTAATGGGGCATGCTGAAAATTATCAATAGATAACACTTTGTTCTCAAATACTAACTCCATAATTTACACATATTATTAAAATAGAGTTTATGCTCAATTATTGTTATTGCTATTTTTTTAGTTCTCTATATACTAATAATTTATTGATATTTTATTTACAGAGATATTATAATAGTACAGAAGAGGCAATAAATAGTGTCAAAGATGGAAATGCATGGGGAGTTTTATATTTTACAGAAAATTTTACAGATGCACTGGTAGCTCGAATGTCTCTTGGAAAAGATTCTGATGAGGAAACTTTGGATCAAAGTGAAGTTAGAGTCTGGTTAGACATGTCAAGTAAGTCAGTTTTAAATTATTTTATATTCTTATTTTAAATTATTTAGAATAATCTGAAATAACAATTTCTAATTGTTTAGTTTTGCACATTCTCAGGAGGAGTGAAGGAAATAAATCCTCGCTATTCCACATAAAAAAACAATATAGACGTGAACAAACAAAATCCTAATTTATTCGAAAATACAATAGGAAGTAACATTATTAATAGTGAGTGGAGAACATACTTTTATCGACTCACCTCATATGATAAAAATATGTTCTCCACTCACTATTAATGATATAACCTCATAATGTTTACTTCCCAATATTAATTTAAATATAAGTAACATTATGTCTGTTTAATTCTTACCTCATATCATTGTTTCTGTGTGACATATGTTTCAAGTATTATGAGTTAGTTATTTTGACTCACCTCATATTTATTTATATTCTGCAGACTATAGTTTTGTTGCATCTATGCGACATTGTCGATGCATTCTAACAGTTGTGTTTGCAGTTGTCATCCTGTAAGTTTATTTCTACTCCCTCTGTTGACTGACCAATGAACTTCCAAATCAATTTTTTTTTTTTTCCTTTTCCCAGGAATTTCAAAATTCATAGTTTTCTCCTTATTATTGTGGATGTAAATTTTCTCCCAAATTGAGAGTTCCTTAGATTCATATAACTGTTTCAGTAATTTGACCTTTTTTTTTATTCTGTGGTGTTTCTAACCACGCATGTGCAGCTATTGCAGACTTTTCTCTTTCTCCATTTTTAACATTTATAAGGTTTTCTTTCACTCTTGTATTCAAGTTTCTTCTTGTTTTTCCTATATTTTTTCACAATCTTTACAATCAATTTGAAAAAAATATACATAGAAAAAATATAAGAAAGGAACTTGAATACAAGATTGAAAGAATACCATTAGAAATGTTAGAAGTGGAGAAATAGAAAAGTCTGCAATAGCTGCACATGCATGGTCAGAAAAAACACAGAATCAAAACACAGGCCAAATTACTGAAACAGTTAGATAAATCTAAGCACTTCACAATTTGGGAGAAAATTTACATCCACAGGAATAAGGAGAAAACTGTGAATTTTGAAATTCCCAGGGAAAGGAAAAAAAAAAAAAATTGATTTGGCAGTTCAACGGTGAGCCAACAGAGGGAGTAGAAATCAACCTACAGGATGACAACTACAAACACAACAGTTAGAATTCATTAACAATGTCGCATAGATGCGACAAAACTATAGTCTGCAGAATATATAAAAAAAAAAATGAGGTGAGTCAAAATAACTAACTCATAATAAATAATATTAAAAGAAACCTCATAGTGTTATTCCCTACAGATATTAAATATATTTCAGCGTGTGTTAGCCTCATCTTCTACAGCCTGTAACTACTGAAGATGAGGCAACAAATCTTGAACATATGTCCAACGATATGAGGTAAAAATCCTGATCAATGATCATCAACAGTATAGTAATGAAGGAGGGTATCTTATAAAACAAAATAAGAAAGCTACAAGTCAAGAGCAGTTCCAGGACAGATTTTCAGGGGTGGCCATGTAAATTTGGGGGGGGGCATGGATCCGTGTAAATTAATAAATACATTAATTTGTAAATTTTAACGTGCTAATAATGTGTTTTTAAACTATCATGAGTAGTTTTTAAGCAGTATTTAGTCATTACAGATATTATCACAACTTTTATATTGTAAGTTGTAAGACCAAACAATAAACTAAGCTTTCATTGAAGCTTCTGTACTTCAGTGACTGCACCAAAAGCTTCAGAAGACATTACAGTACAACTGTCAGTATCAATTCCTACACAGTTGTTTAAGTCTAGGGACAGTTCTTGTAGTAACATTTTTGCAAAGTCTCTCCAGTTAGGAGTTGTTCACTATTTTGATTTTGATCTGAATTGACAGTTGTAATGCTCTCATAAGCATCAATAAATTTGACGAAGTCATCACGAATCTCATTTTATTCAAATATCTCAAGTTCAAAGAAACTGCCCTGTATTAGAAATATCTGCTGTTTCGTTAAATATAGCAGAATAATATTTCATATTCCTTATTTGATTCAGTATTTTATGTTATTTCTTCACCACAGCATGTTATTAATTGATTTTGTGTTGTATTGCCTATGTACATGGCCCTTGAATAGGCTGTTGACTAGTTCGCTTCAGATTTTCATCTCCTGCAGACACTCTAAATCTTAACAATCCTCTAAAATTATTCTCATTACGGAACCCAGCCTCTTCGTTGAGATAGTCATCATCTCGGTGGCCTCTTAGAGGAATGTTTTGCCGATCCGAAAGTATTATAGATTCTATTATTGGCCAAAGTCTCTCTTTGTTTTCTTTTACTTGTTGCAGTAGTTGAGTATTTACCTGATTTTCAACAGACTTTTGTGGTAGCTTTACAGGAAGTTTAGACCAGCATTAACGCTTACTTTGTGGTAAGAAGTGTCTTCGTGTGATTGTAAGTGTCAATTTCTTCCAAAGCTTGACAAATTAAGTCAACATTGGTTGACAATGTTTTGCGCTATCATTCCTTTATTACGGTCACACTTTTCATCAGTAAACAGCACATAGAACTTACAAACAACCCCTGTTTCATTTGGAAAAGAACTAGCCAATTCCTTTGTTCCAAATTCTGATACCCAAATAATATTTCAACTCCTTCCCACCATTTTTGTGAATGTGAGAGTTTATATGACTTTGGTGGTTCCCAAGATCATTCCAATAATTGACATTTTATATATTCATCGGTCTTTTTAGTTACAAAAATCGTTGGCGAAAGTACTGTTACTGCTTGTCGATTCCAATGCAGATGTCTTATTGTTTTCATTGTTAGTTGGCTTTCCAATGTTAATATTCAGATTATCGTTAAGTCCAACTTCATTGAAAGAAACTGACAAAGTATTACTATTAAAATTTCCATCATCACAACATAATGATGATGTATTAGATATTTTTATAGGTGTTTCCCGTGTATCACTGCTGTTATCTCTTTTCTCTACTTTTTTAAAATATGAACTTATTGGGTTTGGGTTTGAGCATCTTCGGTCATTTCAAAATTCCTAAAACAATAAATGGAATATTAATAATTAAAGAAAGTGTATTAACAGTTGAATAACGTACAACTCCTTAGACTCTACTCTATCCTAAGTTGGTACAGTGTAAGCAATTTTAAATGTATGAGCTGAAAAATGGACTTCTAACAAAATGTTTAGTTAGATAGGAGATACACCACTAAAATATCATCAGAATAACTATCTACGTTTTATTTAACATGGATAAATTTACATTATGAGTGCAGAGGCTCTTTAGTAAACAGTTATTGGCCTAGAAAACCAAAGGTTATGTGTTCAAACCCCAGTCTGAGCACATAATTTTTCTCTTCAAATATAATAATATACTTAAATGTATTTATATTTGTATATAAACTTATGAGCATATATATGTGTATATATATATACACACACACACCTTATTTTTTGGTGTATAAGATATAAGACGAACTTAAAAAATTACCATAATTATGGAAATTTTCTTAAAAAAATAAAACTGGACTATCATGGTGCAGATTTTAATTTTTTGCACATAAATGTATTTATAACATTTACAAGAATTTTAAAAAATCTTCAGTTAAATGTATAATATTAATCCCTGTGTGTTCTATTTAAGTGTTTTTTTTTATTTCAGTTTTGTCATTTATATACTTTTTTTTTGTCAAATGCCATTGGATAGTCAAGACATTCCTGCCTGGTATTGGTGGAATTGTAACCCACTTCTGAGGATGAGGTGCCTGGAATACAGAGTTATGTTATTCCGATGATAAGATGAGTTCTAAATGATAAGAAGTACCAGGAGAGTCCTTACACCTAAACTTAATGTAAGACCATAGGCAAAAACAGGAATAATTTCCTTTAAGGAAAAATCCCTGTGGCCTGATCAGGAATTGAACTTGGGACTTCATGAACTGTTGAAGAACTCTGACCACAAGATAAAATGTTATAATTGATAGTGGAAAAAGAAATAAAGACAATTTTTTTATTTTTTTATAAGGTTCCAATATCTTTATGATTAGTTGAGAATAATCATCGTTTCAAATAGTAGAATGGCTGGCTTTTAACACATTGGTGACCGACAGCTCTGCATTCCACCCACCGCTGCTGGACCAGACAATTCTGTCAGTAGGGTGGACTTTTAAATTTTAAACTGCGCTAGCACAGTGTGGCTTTTACATCAATATATTTACTGTCCATAACAATAATGCATAAGTAAATCTTTATTAGTATTCTCACCAGACCTTCTAGTAGAAATTGAGGGTTTGATAGCGTTGGAAACATTTTCCTTTATGTAAAGGCACAGTGCAAAAGAGCATATGTAGCGAGTTTCTTTTCTTGTGTTCACCAAAAATGCGACAAAGTTTGGAGGGTATTTTTATTTTTCCAATCACAGGTGGTGTTAATTTATTTTTCTTAATGTCTTAGCCTGCCTGGTGGGTCGTGAGGTGGTCTCCTAGAAGTGGTTTCTTTCCTCTCTGTCTTTCCTCATCTTCCCTGTCATCTGTTCCTAATTTCACGACTGCCAAACAAGAGGCTGTTTCAAGCAAAAAAACTTCTGTTTGACATTTTGCTGTTAGAATTTTGAAATTTATAGACCCTGAAAGCATTAAAGAGTGCACAATTCAGAAGCCACAATACAACTTTCGGCTCCATTTCACTGTTTTTCTAAGGATGGAGTAATGGTCAGCCCTGTCTACATCCTTCACATACTTGTTATATTGAAGTATTCAATACGGCATTTTTACAACTTTACTCCTCCCACTCTCGTGTTGCCTGATGCAATGTGCTAACCATTCTTATGTCTCTTTTATCTTTTGATGTTTGTAGCAAAAGGTCCCCCCTTACTACAAAAACACTTTCTCCTGGTTTGAGTTTATTTCCTGCTTCCACAAATGATTTCGGAAGCCCTCTGTTAATCTTTATTGCTTCAGAAACTCTTGTCTTTCTTTCGAGCAAATTTTCAGCTATAGCCACACTATTATAATAATTATCCTGGTGGACACGTTGCCACAGATATAAATCGGCTCCAGAACGCAAAATTGAGTTTCTTTTAATTTTTCCGCTCTGCAACATATATTTACAGGTTACATACGTATTCCGTAATCGCCTAACTATCGGCACTAAAATTCCATATTTCACCAGCCGTCTGTCATAAAACTGTAAACAACTCTTTCTGTAAAGTTGGCAATTTCATAAAAGAGAAGAGAGGGGTACAAAAGCAACTAAAAATTATTTCACAATGAGAAGAAACAAAATTGAATGCCTCATTCAGAAGCGAAGAGGCAGGGAAGCCATAGAAAATGTAAAAACGGAAATCTCCATGACCGGTCGTCTAGCGCTGGCCATTTAAACATGGAGATCTCCGTGGCCCGTCACCAATGTGTTAAAATTTTGTAGGATGTAATTTTTCATAAAGAAAAATGAAAAAAATGAATGTTCTAGATTGAAACTAATATTGTAATAGTATATACATCATTGTTCAGTGTGTTTTACACTATCTAACAAAAAATGGGTATTTGTTTTATTAGTAATCTTTCTATTACAGATCAACAAATTGGATTAATGGTACAACGAGATTTGCAAAAGTCATATCGAAATTTTATTCAAGATCTATTAATATCATGTAATGAGAATCCCAAAGTTGCTGATATACCAATTCAGGTATGTTTCACCACATACATAAATATGGCAACATTTAGCTGTAGATTATCACATACTGGACAAAAATCTTCATGTAAAATGTACAGCAAATTTTATCCTTACATATGATAGATAAATAATTTATATACCAATGCATGTGTGTGTGTATATGTATATATATATATATATATATATATATATATACATACACACACACACAGGGTGTTCTGATAAAAGGTTCCATTATTAATAGAGGAAGTAATATTTGTAAGAGGCCTCTGTGCAAAATATTGACCGTTACCCATGCAGTAATACCTTAATTACCCACTAAGTGTCTCACTGAGCTGATATGTAGACCCCATATCACTCGCTGACCTCTAAGGGTAAATAAGCATAACTAATATTTATATTTGAAGAGAAAAATTTTCACCTAGACCGAGACTCGAACCCGGGACCCTTGGCTTTCTGGGCCAAGTGCTCTACCAACTGAGCTACCAAGGTGAGTTACGATCTAGACGCAAATTTTTCTCTTATATATATTGTAATTCCCTCGCGCCAAATGCTTTCGGTCTAGGCGAAAATTTTTCTCTTCAAATATAATTTATCCTTCAGTGAGAAGTGTTAAATCAATAATAAAATCGTCAATAGAAGCCCTAGTGGCTTTATAAAGTAGTGTTAAATTCCCAATAAATGTCTTCTTAACTAAGAAGCTGCCATTTGCAAAGATAGAAGCTACGGTTTCAAGCATTTGGCACGATGGAATTACAATGTATATAAGAGGAAAATTTGCATCTAGATTGTAACTCACCTTGGTAGCTCAGTTGGTAGAGCACTTGGCCCGGAAAGCCAAGGGTCCCGGGTTCGAGTCTCGGTCTAGGCAAACAGTTTTCTCTTCAAATATAATTTATCCTTAAGTGAGAAGTGTTAAATCAATAATAAAATCGTCAAGCATAACTAATTTATTTTTTGAAAAGAAAAATTAACTTCTGAACTGGGAATCAAACCACAGACCTCTGACTCTGTATGTCGGTGTGCAGCCCATTACACCATTCCAGACACAGCACAAATATTAACATTTCTTTCCACTTATACTTTTACATCCGAAGGCCAATAGCTCCAGGACTGGAACACGTTAAACTAAATATAACTTCAAAATATTAAGCTTTACTGCTTAAAAGTAATGTAAAATTCTCGTTAAAAATACCTTGAATAGAAGTTATCTGATGGCATTATTAAATACTCCAGCTATCAGCCTTCAGATGTAAGAGAATTGTGTAAGTGGAAAGAAATGTTAATTAATATGAGTTAGATATGCATGACTCACCTCATATTTGTAGCTTTCTCGAAGACCCAAGTGTCAATGCTTTAAGCATCATTATCAATTCTTTCTAACTGTCAAAACGGCAGTTAGTGATCCTGTGTATTGATCTGCTCCCTCTGTTGGTTGACCGATGATTTTCCAAATCTTTTTTTTTTTCTCTGGGAATTTCAAAGTTAATTATTTTATTTCTATTTTTGTGGATGTAAATTTTCTCCCAAATTGTGAGTTCCTTAGATTTATCTAACTGTTTCAGTAATTTGGCTTTTGTTTTGATTCTGTGTTTTTCTAACCATATGTGTGCAGCTAATGCAGATTTTTCTATTTTAACATTTCTAAGGTGTTCTTTCAATCATGTATTCAAGTTTCTTTTTGTTATTCCTATGTATATATTTTCATCAATTTGCAATAAATTTGATAAATTCCTGATTCGTTGTCTTCATTTTTGTTGGTTTTAATTAATATATTCGGGTGATAATCATTTTTCGATGGAATTTAATGTTAAATTTTCTGAAAATTCTTTGAAACTTATTATATGCAAATCGATGGTATATGTAAATTTCTTGAATTGTTTTTACCAATTTCTTAATTTATCTGAAGGATACTTTTGTTTATCAATGTTTGTTTCTTGAATCTATTTATTTTCTTATGAATCATCTTTCCTTCAAAACCATTTTTTTACTATCTTCAATATGTTTTTTTTCTCTGTATTAAATTTTTTTCTGCTCATGAGTACATTCACAAGTCTGTATGTTAAACTATTGAAGACTGTTTGTTATGAACGATGTGGTAGAAACTTGTCGCTTTATTATAATTATCAGAATGTGTTTCTTTCCTATAAATCCAAATTCTATTTTTCTTTTTTCTTCATTCCTGATCAATTTTAGATCTAAAAATGGCAAATACTGGTAATTTTCAACTTCCATAGTAAATTTAATGTTTTATTATGAATATTCAAAAGTTTTACAGCATCTTCCAAGTGTTTGTGATTGACTATTATTAAGGCATCATCCACATATCTGCACCAAAATTAAACATTCAAAGGTGCGCTTTGATTATTTGAAATATGAAGTTTCCCATGAACATGTTTGCCAAAAATTGGGATAATGGGTTTCCCATTGCAAGTCCTGTTGTTTGTCTGTAGATTTTCCTATGTAAGTGAAGAACATTTGATCAATGCATAATTTGGTTAATTTCAGGTATTCCTCTCTACTTTTATTATCTACCTTGTTTTTCTTTAGCCATTTGTCCAAAATGTCCTGTTGGAATGTTTGTGAACAATGAGGTGACATCAAATGAGACTAATCTTTCAGAAGTTCAATTTCTATATTTTCTATTTTATTTTGTCAAATGGTGGAAATTTTCAATCACCAGATTTTCAGACTTGTCCATTTAATTGAATTTATTACTTAGCCATTTTGATATTCCGAAGTAAATAAATTAATATTTTTGATAATTGGAGAACACAACTATGGAAAACATGTGCCAAACAAATATGAAGATAGTTAATAACAGCAACAAAAATGTAACTTAGTCAATATCGGATAAAGGAAATTATAGTAATGATAGAATGGAAAATCTTTTAAAGGAAGAGGAATATGATGAAGTTAAAACAAACCCCCTTCCAAAAATCATAAAGAAAGTAGAATGCAACTTAAAATTTGTTCGGTGAGAAGTGATGCATTTAATATTTAAGATCGAAAATAAGCTGGTATTTATTTTAATTGAGAATGAGTATAATGTCCTGGTGAGAAAATTAATTTTATGACGTGGGAAAAATATTTTGAAGTGTTAATTTTACTTAGATACCATATGTCTTTTTGTATAATTTCAGTTCAAGACACCTATATATGGAAGTACAGATCCTAGTTTTACAGATTTTGTGGCTCCTGGAGTAATTCTAACGTAAGTATCAAGTACAGTAACTTATTAGCAGCACTGGCTGGTGGATTGAGAATGTGGGGGGGGAGGCTATCAGTGCCCAGGTTTGCCAACATTGCATTTATATGCATTATAATTTAAAGCATCTAGAAGCAAAAAGGTTCAGGTCGTCATTCCACTTAATGTCAAACTTAATGGCATAAAATGCTGTCAAGACACTGGAGGAAAAATTATCTTATTGGTAAATTAATAACGTATAAATATCTAATTAAGGACATAGCTTTTAATACCCACCTCTAGGAAACCAAGCAAAACATGGAAGCTAGATCAGAGAGTAGGAATATTTTACCAAGTTCACATAGATTCAAGATTTTAATACAGTTTAAAGTTAATAAATGAGTTGGAGAGAATATTTTAACATCTCACCTCACAAAGTTGCGTGTCTTCATGATACCGGTTTCAAAAGTATAGTATTACTTCCATCTTCAGTCAAATTCCAACTGTTGAAATTTCGTCGTTAATATCATCTTCTGAATTGCCATCTGGTGTAGATTTTATGAACTTGGAGATTATTCTCGTCGGGGATATCAAAATTCATTGCTTTATATTTATTCTCCTGGATGTATATCTTTTCCCAAATTGTTAATTCTAAAGGTTTCTCCAAATGTTTCAAAAGTTTAGTGTCTTTTCAGATTTTATGATTTTCTAGCTAACCATGAGCTGCAATTGCTGATTTTTAAATTTCACCATTTTAAATATTTCTAAGGTGTTCTTTTGTACGAATTTCTAAATTCCTTTTACTTTTTCCTATATATATACTTTATTGGAGTCATTGCAACTGATTTCATAAATTCCAAATTTTTTTACTATCCAGCATCTGGTACTCATTTCAGTTAGAGGCTGAGTCAACCACGGGGTCACAGTGCCGCCTGAAGGTTTGGTTCAATTCAAATATCCTGACTCACCGGGACTCGAACCCTCGATCTTCCTGCTTGTAGCATGTTGATCTTTCAAATGCACAGCTCTCGTGAAGATATTATAGTCATATGTCATCAACTGGTTTCACCTTGAAAACAGAAGAAAGACAGATTGAAATTTAGGATTGATGAAGGTCTTTTAGCACAACAGGTCGCATGTGTAGAAAGACAATTTTTTGAAGGCACACGACCTAAAAATAATGTTTCCAAAGTGTTAGAAAGACACATTTGGAGAAGGCTGCCTCCCCCAACAAGAAAGGAGGTCAACCCATAAAAGCAATGTGTTTGTAATAAACATGAACAAAGTAAACACAAGGGAAAAAAATAAACTTATTGGTTTCCGAGTGTCAAACTGCTGGTTTACGCTTTGAAGATTTATCACACCAATTTTTGAAGTTCATTCTGGTGTAAATATTTCATTGTATTGTTAGGTAGAGAGCCGGTTCTCCGAATTTTTCAAATAATTCCTAGTGCAATTCACGGTGCTACTTATGTGAAAAACTTACAAATAGGACCTATTTCAATTGTGGCACAACAATCATAAATAAGTCTACACACGCAGAGATGATACGTAAGAACCGTAATAAATTTAATTAATTAAATATTATATTAAAGGTTCACCATAAACGAATTGCAAAAACATTTAAATTACTCAAGATACTTCCATTTAAATGCGTTATTGGAATACTGGCACTGAACGGCTGGATTTAAATACACATGAACACTCTCCTCCTGCAACAGGGTATCGCCGGCCATTTACTCCACCCCCTCTTTCACAGGGAAAAAAAACACTATGAGGTTTAATTTAAGAATTATGTTTTTATTACCTCACCTCATATTCTTTTTCTTCTAGACTGCAGTTTCGGAGCTTATCTCCATCATCAGTAGCCTCTGGTCGACTGGTGTTATGTCGTTTCTTGACAGTTTTTAATTTAATTCTTATGCCATATTTAACTTATCGTAAGAAACAAATTTGTGTGTAGATTCTAATCATAGATCATATTTACCCCTCTCTATGATTCAGATATAAACTTAGAGGCAAATGTTTATTTCAAGATGTGTTATCTTAATCATCAGATGTCTAATGTGGAAGCAGTAATAATTACATTTTTATTTCTTCTTAGGAAGTCTGTGGTTTGAACATTTACCTCACACCTGTTTTATATTCAAATTTGTAAGTAGTTTGTGTTACAGTTGTTAATTTAATTTCAGTATTGTGTTCTTTTTGGCTGTTGCTCTAACATCTTCAGCATTGATTATTGAAAGAATGGAAGGATTGCTGGACAGAAGTTGGGTTGCAGGTATGTACTGTTCAAAATTTCTCTCACAAGGAAAAGGTCTCAAGTGTTGTTTGCAATTATTCTATGTAAGTAGTATGTTGGATAGTCTGTATTAAAATATACCAGACTTATATCTGTTATGGACATAAGCAGAATACCTAAGTCTCAAAATATAATAATAATAGGAAGAAGTACGCACAAATGTGCATTAGATTAGGTCTCTGCTGTATGCCAGCAACGATTTTGTTTTCTTTAAACAGACATTGAAATGATATCTTTCACACGGTCTATCACAGAGCTTACACACACAGTCCTTTGTCGAATCATGATTGTTAAGTCTCAAAATATGCTAACTACTAGAAAAGATTTTACCAGTACCTAATCTATGTTCAAACCATTATTTAAGAGAAATATGGCTTAAAGGGGTATTTTAATTATTGCTTATAAAGTGCATTTTACCAATTGGATATACTTCAAACTTTCGAAGGATATTTAAGGAATCCTTATACACAATTTAACTCAAAAAATTCTTTTAGAAGTGATTACAAGATTTATATATATAAATTTACATATAAAATTATGTTAAAAAATCAGCAAATTTATTTATTTTTTTCAGCGGCACAAGGTTTAACAGGTTATACCTAATTTTGGTGTGCTGAATTCAAATATGTTAATAGATTTTTCATATCATGTAAGGCTTTTTTGCCATGTTAAAATTAAATATCTATTACTTCTTGCATTATAAGTAATCCTTTGAATTACTGTAAAAACTACAGTATCAATTGTGCAATTAAAATCATTTAAAATAAATGAAAAACTACTAATATACCTTAAGATCTCTATTTTCTCCTCCGCTTGGCAAGAAAAGAACGGTGAGTTGATGGGCATTTGTGCTCCAAATACCAACGATATTAGGCAATCTTGGAGACATCGCATCAACTGGTACCTCATTTCCATCTCTTGATGGAATCTGTCACCATGTTCTTCACTTAGTGCTCCTAAATTTTCTGGGAAATGTTGAAGATGAGAGTGGAGGAAGTATAACTTCAAGCTCTTATCACATCCCAGAGCCTTGAACTTTTCGAGCATGGTTTTTACAACTTTCTATATTGATCATATTTAACATTACCCAGAAACTTCTCAATGATATCCTTGTATGATTCCCAAGCTTGTAGTTCCATGTTATACATGCAGTTTTTAAAAGTAACATCCCTAATAAATTTGCGAATCTGTGGCCATCAAAATGTCTTCTTCACTTTTGCTTCTGACAGTAAATTTTTAGCAATGTATTGGTAACAAGGGATATTTTTGTCAAAAAATGTATCGAATTGCTTCATTGATCCTTGTTTTAAGTGCAAAGGAGGAAGCAACATTCTTTTTGAGAATCAGCTAATGGGCGATTTATTACGTTTTTTTTATCCCTGGCACCAGTTGTTTTCTTTTTGGTCAATTAGTAACTTTCCAGTGATTTTCCCTGGCTCTAGAGTCCCATTCGCATGAAAAAATACAGAAATCTCATGTACCCTCCTTGTTGCCCCAATAAAATACCACACCTTAAGCAGAGTACACATACCACTTGTGTTCATTATATTTTATTTTTTCTAGAATAGTTCACATGTTTCTTTCATGTACACTGACTGAACTACTGGATCTAAAGCAAATTTATGCAGAAGAAAGCCCTTTAGACTTCTTTTGATAGAATCAAATATATGCCAATCTGCCGGTTCATAAACTATTCATAGGCAACCATTCAAGCCATTACAAAATACTTTTTAAATTCTTCTTTATGATGTTTATACCAATAAAAAGTTGTATCAGGATACAAAAGTTGTATCGGCAGTATTCAAATGATTTGTCATCATTCGCTTGCGGACTTTCCAATAATATTCAGCAATTTGGAATGGTGTTCCAAATATTTTCTGAAGATCAGGGCAGAACGTCAAGTGATCCTTGTTCATTATCGTATTTGTGTTCTTGCATATTACGCAGTGTGGAGATTCTAGTAGCTTAATTTTATGTAGATGTGCTGCCAAGTAATCATGACCAGTTTTAAGACGAAATGATGCAACTGCAATTGATCGAGGGCTGTTTGGTATTGTATTTGGTTCTAATAATGTCTTCCATATCTTGGTTTCACATTGGAGCTAAAAGGTAATTTTCTTTGAAAATTAAAGTTCACTTATTTTCTTTTGTAAGACCAAAATCACATACCAAATTGTATAATTTTGATTAACTGATATGATGCAAATTGTTGTCTTTTGATGTAGGACAAATTCAAATCATCTTTCGTGCTGAAGGTGGAAGGAGTGCTGTTACTACTCTCTTTTAATGTTATTGATGGTACTGGAATTGTAATATCTGGCTCGTGTGCTGGTAGCTTATTGCTTCTGCAATTTTTCTTTGGGAACTATGTAATGTAACCAGAAGAGGGTCTTAGGATGAATCTACCCTCTGTTAAACACAGTGACAAACTAGTATGAGTAAAATCAGTGATTATATTATAAAATTGTATTATATTTTAGATGTTTATATATTTTTATACAGCACATTTATACTGCATATGAGTGGTGGATCGCACGCTCTCATTTTTTTGTGTTAAAAATGGAATTGTGCAAAATCTATACGTGATGCACAAAAATTAGTAAGAGTTTCGTTATCAGGGGATTTGACTTGACTTATTTCCATTAAAATATATCATGCCGCAAAATCTTCGCAGGTCTGTGATATTGTTGTCTAATGCTTTAGTTTTTGGCAATGAAGCCATTAACTCTCATGGACTCCATATTTTTTCTATGATGGATCCAGCAGGTAATGCATGACAAGTTTGTAGATTTTCTTTGGTTACTTGTTCTTTCTTCATCTTTGTTGCATACAGGGCAATTTGGATTGGTATAAATTTCTTTTACATTTAATGTTTTGCCAAATATTCATGTTTAAGTAACAAGTCTAAATTTTGCTACTGCAGTTTTTTGTGACATTTGAGAATACTTTCTAGCTTCATAGTTAAATATGAGAAATAACATTATGAGGTTCTTAATTCAATGAATGAATGAATCATATTCTTATCTTACCTCATATTTCATGTTTTTTTTAAACACGGGAACTGCAGTTTTCAAGAGGACATCCCTCTTATCCTCAGCCAATATTATGACTACTGGATTTTTGTTTGAATCTTCATCTATAACATTGCATCTGGTGTTGATTTGATGAACTTTGAGATCAAGTCCTGTTCGTCAAGAATTTCAAATTTCATGAATCTAAATTTGTTCTTCTGAATATATATCTTCTCCCAAACTGTCAATTCTAAAGTTTTTTTTTTCCAAATGTTTTAAAAAGATAGCCTCCTTTTCAATTTTATGACTCTCTAACAAACTATGTGCTGATAGCTGATTTTTCAATTTCACCATTTTTTAAATATTTCTAAAGTGTTCCTTTGTGCAAGTGTCCAAATTTCTTTTTGTTTTTCCTATGTATACTCTATTGCAGTCTTTACAACTAATTTGATAAATTACAGATTTTTTACTATCTGGGGTGTTCACTTTCTTATTGGTTATTAATAGATTACCAAGGCTAAATTTATATATCGCTGCCAATGTAATATTGAATTTCTTGCATTTTTTTTTTAATTTGTTATGTATTTCAGGATGATAAGTAATTTTCTTGAATTGTTTTCCTTTATTTGAATCAGATTTCAAGGAGGTGTATTCTTTTAATCTTTTTTTGTTGTCTGAATTTCTTTAATTTATTTATAATTATTTATTTTCCAAAACAGTTTAAATTAGCTATGTGCAAAATGTGATTGTATTCTTTCTTAAAATCTTCTTCATTTAGTGGAACATTTAATAATCTATATATGAAACTGTTGAAAATTGCTTGTTTATATGCAATATGATTGAAATGGTTGAATAAGAGTTATCTGTTTTAATCCATATAATTTATGGTAAAGTTTAGTTATCTAAATGTTTCAAAAAATTTTCAACAAATTCAACATTAAATTAGCACCGAAAAATGATTACAGCTTAGGTAATTTAATAAAAACCAACAAAAATGAAAAGATTGAAGACTGCAAAAAATCGGGAATTTATCAAATTAATTGTAAAGATTGTGAAAAGATATACATAGGAAAAACAAAAAGGAATCTAAATACAAGATTAAAAGAACACCTCAGAAATGTTAAAAATGGAGAAACCGAAAAATCTGCAATAGCTGCACATGCCTGGTCAGAAAAACATAGAATAGAAACCAAAACAAAAATTACTTAAACAATTGGAAAAACCGAAGGAACTCACAATTTGGGAAAAAATTTACATATGCAAGAATGAAAATACAACTATGAATTTTGAAATACCCGGTTATAAAGAAAGAGGACTGATTTGGAAATTCTTCGGTCGGCCACCAGATGGCACGGAGGTCAGTCTGCAGGATAGAAGGCCGTTGGACGTCAGTTGTGAACGTGACGCAGCATTGACAATGTCACAAAATATGTGAAGAAACCCAGGGTCTGCTATGAATTATGAAGTATGAGGTGAGTGAAATAATAAAAAATAAACAATATCTAAATGTTCTTCATATTCACCAATTAGAGAAGTTATTTGAAGAATATGGTTCTCTTAAACCGACAGAACATAATAGCTTTTATTTTTATTTTCAGGTGTAACACCATCTGAAATTTTGTTCTCGCATGTAATTACGCAGTTTGTGGTAATGTGTGGTCAAACAGCTTTGGTACTCATCTTTATGATCATTGTATTTGGAGTTGAATGCAAAGGTGACTTATTTTCAGCTGTGATACTTACAATTCTACAAGGACTTTGTGGAATGTGTTTTGGTAAGTACTTAATTACAAAAATATTATTAATAAACTATTGACGTTTATGATAATTTATTATTTTTTTATATATCACTAACAAATTTCTCATTTTTGAGCAATATTGATTTATAAAATATATTTAATTAGTGAGTCATGCAGTAATGTATAGAAATTAAAAATAATTAGAAAATAATAATTATGCAATTATACAAATTAAAGTTTATGAATATGTTATAGGATCATGGATCTATAAAAACTTATAACCTTATCATAAATAATACCAGTTTTATGATCATGCTTTTAAGAGTGAACATTTTCAGAACATGCAATAAAGTGAAAGTTTGTGGAATGAAAAAAGAAGCTTTTCATCCTTGTTGGATAAATAATTATTTTCCCCTGCTTTGTGCAGTGAATTAAAAGAGTAAAAAATTTATATACATACTGTACAAAATATTCCCAGAAGGGAATGCGCTAAATATTACAAAGAAGAAATAAAATAATAACAGAATAGAAAATCTGATAAAATTTAATTTAGCACTGTAAATTTTTTTTTGAAATCATTATAAAATATAGTACAAAAAATATTGTGGTTTGCTGTTGTTTACAAATCTTTATAACAGGTTAATTAATTTACGTAAATAAATATTTGTTAGTGTGCATGTTATCATAATGTAAATTTAATAATTTATATATGTTGTTTTTCTTGTGAGCATGGAATTATATTCAAATAAATTTAATTGAGTCAGTGACATCTTTGAAGAAAATAATTATACGCTCAGACCGGGACTTGAACCCAGGACCCTTGGTTCTCTAGACCAAGTGCTCTACCATCTGAGCTACCTGAGCAAGTACCTATCTAAATGCAAATTTTTCTCTATATACATTGTAATGCCCACCCACCAAATGCTATGAAGTCTTTGCTTCTATCTTTGCAAATGGCGGCTCCTATATTAAGAAGACATATTTGGAAATTATACATTACATTATAAATGCCTGTTGTTGGTGATCCTGGATGTTACTTCCTCTTCCCTCTTTAGGTAGTCCTATAAACTTCCAAATCAAATAATCTTCCCTGAGATTTCAAAATTCACGACTATTTTAAATAATAGTAGTTAGATATATGCACGACTCACCTCATATTTGTAGCTTTCTTGAAGACTTGAGTTTTGATGCTTTAGCATCATTATCAATTCTTTCTAACTGTCAAAATGGCAGTTGGTGATCTTGTTGGTTGATTTCTGCTCCCTCTTTTGGCTGACAAGTGAACTTCCAAATCAACATTTTTTTTTTCTCTGGGAATTTCAAAGTTTATTATTTTGTTTCCATTTTTGTGGATGTAAATTTTCTCCCATATTGTGAGTTCCTTAAATTTATCTAACTGTTTCAATAATTTGGTTTTTGTTTTGATTCTCAACTTTTTCTTTGTTCTTATGGATGTAAATTTTCTCCCAAACTTTAAAAGAAGAAAGAAGAAAGAGAAAACAACATCCAGGGTTGCCAACTGACAATTCAACAGTCAGAAAGAGCTTGTTCTCAAAAACTCAACCAAAATATGAGATAAGATGTCACTGATTCAATTAAATTTATTAAAATGAACCTCATAAAGATACTTCCGTTGAAATATTAAATAAATTCAAATATTTTATTTCCAGTTTTTAAGTTTATGTTCTCAGGATGATGGAAAGAATACAATATTCTGTTAACTGCTTGAACTATAATTTTACAGAGACTTGTGACTGACATGGAAGCTATTCTAAATATTTCTTATTTAAACCACTAGATGATGCTGACTGCAGGAATGACTGAACATGATTCAATATGCCTGTGTACCATCATCAGCTCACTTTATGGATTTTTTTTTCTCCTATTCTCACTAATGGTTCTAAATACACTATGTTGACAATGTGATGGCATGAAAGACATACAGCGTGTATGGCAGGAAATTGACTACATACTTGATGTGTGTCGTGTGACTCAAGGAGCTCACATTGAGCACATGTGACTTACGTATGGTTGTGAACCAAATGTCTCTCTTTCTGTTTCATGTTTTCCAGTGAAAAAATTGTTGGAGTTTCTGTTGGTACCATTTCATGTTTTCCAATTTTTGCTGATTTAAAAGTAGAACATGTGATTTAACTGAACAGATAAAATATTTTAGTTTTTCTTTCCATTGATACCAATATCATGTTTCTAAGTGTATCCTAATGATAGTTATTCAAGTTCATAATCGGAAAGATCATTTATAGTAAACAATGTACACTAAGCAAAAAAAAAAAAGAATGAGCAGATTCTTGATCTCAAACATTTCAAGTTTTAATGCACGATTCATACAAGTAAACTAATTGCACAGTAGAGTTACAATACGTTATCCTTCCTCCAATGAACAGCATTTTTTTTATGCACAGCAAGCCAGTGAACGCTTAGCTCAGTGCCTTATGGCTTGCTTCGTAAGCAAGTGGTCACAGGTTTGATTCCCGATGATAATTTTTTTAACTGTTACAATGCTTTCCATTTTATTCTGTCTGACCACTCTTAAAGAAAAAAACAAATTAACTATTTGAAAGTATTGCTATTTTATTATTATTATTTATTATTATTATTGTCCATCATCTATGGGCTATTAATAGGCTGGACTTGACCTACATAAACTAAATATTTTAATTGAAGGGTGAAACTTTTTCCTCACTAATACATAATAAATACATAAATATATGAAGCTATATTATCTTTTATTATATATATTTATAGCATTATTATTAAAATGTGGTACTGCACACATAATTAAATTTATACCGGTAGCTGAATAGTGTTATTGAGTTTACGAAGGCAGGAATATTACTTAAAATAGTGTGAAGTAGACATAAATTACGCAGCTAGAATTAAATATTATAGGATGTATTTTACAGAAATACAAATAAATAACAAAAAATCATTGTCGAGGGATTTGAAGGCTGGCTCTCATATATATTTCATTATTTTGCAATTGGTTTAACGATCTACACTACTTGAACGTCGGATACTAGTCATCTAAATACTGGTTGCCTTGTTTACTTTTACACTATACACGAGAGATGAACTTTATTCAAAATGTCACAATTTGAGTAATTTGTATATATCTAACACTCGTAAATATCTAGAATCATGTCTCCTTTACTGTTATTCAACTATTTAAGATGATTAAAACCAAATGCAGCATATTTGAAACATTTAACAATGTATTTGAAGAGAAAAATTTTCGCCTAGACCGGGACTCGAACCCGGGACCCTTGGCTTTCCGGGCCAAGTGCTCTGCCAACTGAGCTACCGAGGCGAGTTACGATCTAGATGCAAATTTTTCTCTTATGTACGTTGTAATTCCCTCGCGCCAAATGCTTGAAACCATAGCTTCTATCTTTGCAAATGGCGGCTTCTTAGTTAAGAAGACATTTATTGGGAATTTAACACTACTTTATAGCCAGTAGGGCTTCTATTGACGATTTTATTATTAATTTAACGCTTCTCATTGAAGGATAAATTATATTTGAAGAGAAAAATTTTCGCCTAGACCGGGACTCGAATCCGGGACCCTTGGCTTTCCGGGCCAAGTGCTCTGCCAACTGAGCTACCGAGGCGAGTTACGATCTAGATGCAAATTTTTCTCTTATGTACGTTGTAATTCCCTCGCGCCAAATGCTTGAAACCATAGCTTCTATCTTTGCAAATGGCGGCTTCTTAGTTAAGAAGACATTTATTGGGAATTTAACACTACTTTATAGCCAGTAGGGCTTCTATTGACGATTTTATTATTAATTTAACACTTCTCATTGAAGGATAAATTATATTTGAAGAGAAAAATTTTCGCCTAGACCGGGACTCGAACCCGGGACCCTTGGCTTTCCGGGCCAAGTGCTCTGCCAACTGAGCTACCGAGGCGAGTTACGATCTAGACGCAAATTTTTCTCTTATGTACGTTGTAATTCCCTCGCGCCAAATGCTTGAAACCATAGCTTCTATCTTTGCAATGTGTTATATATTGTGAACCACAGCTTCAGCTCTTTCGAGCATGCACAGTGGGTCATTACAAGAACTCTGCTTTTTGAAGCGGCTCATTCTTTTTTTTTTTGCTAAGTGTATATTTCTACATAATTTTTTTTTTCTGAGAAAGCCATAGATTTGTGACCACAATACTTTTTTACTATAGTTGCAAAGAATTAATAATTAAAATGTGCCCACTTATATTACTTCTACTCTCGATGTGTTAAGAATGCATTTGGTATTATTAAAAGTGATTCATCCATCAGACAGGGATATTAAGCCTTCCAGCCATTTTGGTGCTTGCCAATAACAGTAGAATATATATTGCTAACAGGTATCACCTTCTACATTACCTTCATACACACACTACAAAAATAATTAAACATATTCTCATCCTAAAATAAATTTGTTTCTGTAGACAATACAAATATACATAATTCTAAATAATATGGTATTTTAAACTGATGCATAAATTGAATACAGATCACATTTCTGTCATCTATCTGCTGAATGCAGAATCTAAGCGCAAAAAACTGTTATTAGACACACAATGATTTCACGCTTCAAATCATTACAGTTTTAGCTGAACATACTGATCATATTTTATAAACCACAAGCTGATTATGTTTTTATAATTGATTTAACATTTCTCACTGAAAGATAAATTATATTTGAAGAGAAAAATTTTCGCCTAGACCGAGACTCGAACCCGGGACCCTTGACTTTCTGGGCCAAGTGCCCTACCAACTGAGCTACCGAGGAAAATATAATTTATCTTTCAGTGAGAAATGTTAAATCAATTATAAAAACATCATTAGAAGCCTTACTAGCTTTATAAAGTAATGTTAAATTCCCAATAAATGTCTTCTTAACTAAGAAGCCGCCATTTGCAAAGATAGAAGCAATGGTTTCAAAAGCATTTGGCAATAGGGAATTACAACGTATATAAGAGAAAAAATTGCGTCCAGATCGTAACTTGCCTCGGTAGCTCAGTTGGTAGAGCACTTGGCCCAGAAAGCCAAGGGTCCCGGGTTCGAGTCTCGGTCTAGGCGAAAATTTTTCTCTTCAAACACAAGCTGATTACTTATCCCAACATTTTTAATTAATTGCTATATGCCAAGTTTATTTCAATGAAACCAAAATTGGGGCCACTAGAGCATTAACAGATAATGGCATTTGTGAGTGATGTCCCACTGCCTTTTGTGAGTTATCCGTAAAATATAGATATATGCTTCATAGACTTTTTTTTGTAGAATTTTTTGAGATATTCAATTCTTTTTTCTTTTTTTTTCAAATGCCCCAGGTTTGTCTTTCGACATTCCTGGTTTCTCTCCTGGCATGGCATACTTGTAACCAACTTCTGAGGTTGGGGCACCTGGAAGGCAGGGTTACGTTGCCCCGATGATATGATGGGTGATGATGATGATAATGGTGTGCCTGGAGAGTCCCTAATCCTAAACTTAACCTAAGATGAATATGAATGATGATGATTGCGATGGCCATATGATTTTGGGTACCGTTTGGGCCTTAAAGTTTTCCTGACATTTGTCTTACAGGTGAGGAAAAACCCCGATAAAAACCTCACCCAGAAAAACTGTCCCGACCGGGGATCGAACCCGGGCCCGCTGTGTGACAAGGCAGCACGCTACCCCGAGACCACAGCGGTGGACAGATATTCAATTCTGTGTATATTAATTTGGTGTATTTGTTATGATTTAGACAGCATAAGCCATTTAAGCATCCAAAAAGCAAATTTTTTAGTGCTTCAATGCCCTTTTTTTTTTAGCGGCCCTATAATACATAAGGTAGTATGTTATAGATGTTCATTGTCCCAGAAAAATTCTCTAAATGACAGAAATGAAATCCCATTTAAATTGGTCAAGTAGTTTTGAGTTCATAAAGGACAGATAGACAGACAGACAGACAGACTCGCACTCATTTTTATATATAAAGATTAGTAATGTTTATTGTAAGTAAAAATTCTTTGCTGTTTTCTTCCAATCTAATGTGACTAATAAAGATTTATGTTATTTAAGGGTTTGTCATATCAGCAATATGTGAATTGGAGAGGAATGCCATTCAACTTGCATTAGGAAGTTTTTATCCAACTCTACTACTCAGTGGTAAGTAATTATATATGACTATTTAACTCATACCCCAAATGGGAGTCAATGACCAATCACGTTAAAATGAATTTTGATTTACAACCAAGCACAGTCATGTTTCACCTGGAATTTATCAAATAAGTTTATCATGTTAAAGAAAGCTCCTCCTTTTTAACATTCAGAATAGGCCAGAGCATTATTTTGCAGTAAATGACTCTCTAAGAAATACAGCTACTAGATTGTATATATATATATATATATATATATATATATATATATATATATAGTGCATGAATGTAAACAGATACTGCTTGCGGGATAGAATAGAAAAAAACATTTGTAGTAATTGATTATACCACAATAAAAAATAAACCACTGTTTGCACTTTCTTAAACGTATTATTTCCCAGTAATTTACGTTCCAGAAAAATATAATTTACATCATAGCTTATAGGACATCAGAAATTAATTCCGATTGAGGGTCTTTCCACTTTTCAGCGGTTGCCCTTTTTACCAGCCGGCTGCTGGCCCTTCACATCCACATGTGTCAATCACAGAGGTAGATGATCAACAGCCAGTGTAGGGGTGACATGTGGTTAGCATGTCGAGTCCTCCAGCCGTTATAGCTGGTTCCTCAACTTACTTATTGTAGCTACCCAATTGCCTCACGATGCTGGGTGGGCACCGGTCCCATACTGGCCGAAATACCATGAGAAAATTTCTTCCATGGAGACTCGAACCAGCGCAAGTCCCGTAGCTCTGCGCCAAGGCTTCCTACCTTAACCGCTCGGCTACGGCGCGGGACAGAAATTAATTAATAACCTATAATGTTGGTTATAAACAGTTTGATGTGTTTCATTTCTTCTCCACTAGTGTGCATTCTTACAATATTGAGATCCTTTGGCAATAAATACTGTGATCTGGTTGCAGTGATGAACAAATGAAGCATAACAAACATTTCTCATTTGTTTTTAAACATCTCCGTTTACATTAAATATATAAATATTTTAAAATAACTATATTTAAATAATGATTTGTGAGTAAACAGCTTAATTTTATTTGTTAAATAGTCCTAACAAATGCCACTCTTGATTTCCAATTTCTCTACATAAATTGGAAATCACTTTTGGCATTACTTATGACTATTTAACTCATATACCAATAATTTTGCATCTTCCTGTTGATAATTTTGTCTCTTCCTGTTTTAATGAGAGATATCTTCACAAATAACCTTCTTTGACAAGGATATCGATTCAACAACATATGATCATATGGTACAGCAAGAAATGCCAAAAGAAATCAACTTCAACAATTACAAAAAAAAGTTATGTTGCTCTAAAAAATTTATTAAATGTTGTATAATGAATCTGCATTATTGTTAATAGTTATTTCTCATACAATCATCTGTTATTGATTTTTCCCAAGCCCAAAGAGATTTAACAGTAAAGATATGCTATTTATAATTATACTATCAACTTAGAAATTGCCTGGAAGTAATATCGGAGTACATAACCTCACATTTGGTAAAAATTAATCATAATTATTTTTAGCTTCTGATGTTGTAATGTTGTATTATTTGCTAAATAGTCTCTCCAAATCCAACGCGAGGTTGAGTTTTTCATTAGACAAAATCACTCACAATTTGTCGCTCGTGATTTTTTCAGAAAAACACAACCTCTTGTTAGATTACTATTGATAATTTCATACTCTTATGTAATAATAGCAGTTAAGTCGCATGCAAATACATTAGTCTCTACTCAAATTACTTCCAATCACTGGTGAGCTGACTCACCGTGAGCAATTGCTGAGATCGAATTAACGGCCGACTTACCAGTCATGCATGAAAGTCGGCGTTTTCGTAATATTGGCAACGAATTACCCAGAATTCTCAGCGATAAAACCACTTCCGTTATCTTCGTCTGCTATAGAGGAATGCATTTACGCTTGCGTCCCGCAAATAATACCGTATACAACGATGTCTGCATCGTGCAATATTACGCTGATTCTCCTGTTCTTCCAGTTGAATTCTTTGGTAGACTCTATCAAATTCCTCTTCTCCGCGTATACCAAAAAGTCTTCAAGGTCCAACATCTTGGATAAAGCAGCAAGGTTTCAAACTACATCGGTTACCATCGGTTCCCTTTGGGATTCTCACGATAAGTTTCTATCTTGAGCTATGATCTTAAGTTACCTCGTCAGGTAGCTTACAATTATTATCGCATGAATAGATTTTTGAGTAAGCAAAATGTATTAGGATAAAACTTTCTCAGCAGAGAACGCCTTTTACGGTCTAATGCATTTATAAATTCAACCCTTAGACTGCAATGGGCAGGGCATATGGCACAAAGTAGGGAATGAAGAAAGGGAGAATTTCTTATAAGGAAAGCAGAGGGAAAGTGCCCAATAAAATGGAATTGGTAGATATCATTTAAATTGATATCAAGTTAAACAGCAATATACAAATAGGTAATAAGTTACAGTTATGCATGATTTTTCATTATGGTCTGACTCTTTTAAAACTAGAGCTGGAAGTAAATATAATACAATCACACATAGAAATACATTTTATGAATCAGTTCGAGAAAATGTTTTTATGTCTCACCTCATAAAATTCCATGTTTTCATGATACCAGTTTCAAAGGCTTTTGCATTCATCTTCAGTTGAACTCATTGGAGATGAAGGCAAAATGGCCTTTGAAACCAGTATCGGAAAACATGGAATTTTATGAGGTGAGATATAAAAATATTTTCTCCAACTCACTTATAAATTGAAAATACTTCATAATGATACTTCCCACTGTAATTTTGATTAAATGGAAATATATTATTAAATGTAGAGAAAAGATTATGAATATTTGAAAATAAAGTGCTTAGGAAAATTTTTGAATCAATCTACATAATATTGAGCTCAACAATCTTATGGGGAAACAGGTGTAATAACAGTTAGTCTAATAGACTGTGATGAGCTGAAGACATGGAACAAATTGGGAATGAAAGAGGGGCATGGAAACCTACTGTAAGAAAGCTAAAGGAAAAGTCCATTGTAGGAAAGCTAAAGGAAAAGTGCCCAGTAGGTAGGAAAATAATTAGGTGGGAGAATAACATTAACCATGATTTGAGGCAGATGAATAATTATACAAAGATTTTGAAGAGAAAAATTATATGCTCAGACCGGGGCTCGAACCCAGGACCTTTGGCTTTCCAGGCCAATACTCTACCAACTGAGCTACCTAAGCAAGTTCCAATCTAAATGCAAATTTTTCTCTTATATACGTTGTTAATTCCCGTGCACCAAATGCTATGAAACCTTCTTTTCTATCTTTGCAAATGGCGGCTTCTTTATTATGAAGACATTTATTTGGGAATTTTTATATTACATTAAGATGCCAGTATGGCTTCTTTCAATGTTTTTATTATTCATTTCATACATCTCAATGATGGATAAATCATATTTGAAGAGAAAAAGTCTTCTTAATAAAGAAGCCGCCATTTGTAAAGATAGAAACAAAGGTTTCATAGCATTTGGTGTGTGGGAATTAAAAATGTATATAAGAGAAAAATTTGCATTAGATTGGAACTTGCTCAAGTAACTCAGTTGGTAGAGTATTGGCCCAAAAAACCAAAGGTCCTGGGTTTGAGCCCCAGTCTGAGCGTATAATTTTTCTCTTCAAATATGATTTATCTATCATTGAGATGTATGAAATGAATAATAAAAAAGCATTGATATACAGTTGTGGTCTCAAGGTAGCACGCTGCCTTGTCACGCAGCGGGTCTGGATTCAATTCCCGGTCAGGACAGGCCCAAAAAACCAAAGGTCCTGGGTTTGAGCACCAGTCTGAGCATATAATTTTTCTCTTCAAATATGATTTATCCATCATTGAGATGTATGAAATGAATAATAAAAAAGCATTGATATACAGCTGTGGTCTCGAGGTAGCACGCTGCCTTGTCATGCAGCGGGCCCAGATTCAATTCCTGGTCAGGACAGGCTCCTGGGTGAGGTTTTTTCAGGGTTTTTCCTCACCTCTAAGACAAATGTCAGGAACCTTAGGGCGCAACAGTCCCTGAAAATCATCCGGTCATCATTATCATCTTTCACTGGTGTGGAAAGCAACGGGAAGTTACCACACCTATAATTCCCTAGTAAAACTACAAAGCATAGCATAAAATGCTATGATTGCAGTGAAAGACCTGCCCTCAGGCAGAATTACAATGGATGGATGGATAAAGAGATTTATTGAAAAACATTAACTCAGGATTGGGATGTGTGAAGAGTCTATGTGTGAGTATCCATGAACCTCCTGGTTTTATTATGCTGGTGACTCAGTCAGAGATTATAAATAAATTAGACATAGATAAATTACAAAAATATTTGAACTGCATAAGATTAAAGTGTTCCTGTTTAAATAACTTAAATGAAAATAAAAATCCATTTACTTTGATGACTTTGGGTATACACATTTGAGCAATGATAAAAAATACTCAAAGCAGTGCTGCTATACCAGAGAAAATATAAACAAGACTAGAATGTATATTTGCACTCCACTATTTACTTTGTATACTGTATTTAACAACTATTATTAAATATTTTCAGGTGTTATATGGCCAATAGAAGGAATGCCATGTGTACTACGATATATCAGTCTTGGTCTTCCGCTCACTATGGCAACCTCAGCCCTCCGTAGCATATTGTCTCGTGGATGGAGCATTGTGGAACCAGATGTATATTATGGATACATTTCTACTCTCATATGGATTTTTCTGTTCCTCACAATCAGTCTTGTGGTTCTCAGATTCAAAAAAGGTTAAAATTCAATCTTTGTTTTTGCACACCTTTGTGCCAAACGTACTTTATACATTAGCACAAGATCAGAATGTAGATTTGCACTGCACTTTGTGCTTTGCGTACTGTGATTGGTATTTTTTAAATGAATGTGCTCCACTTGTAAAACTCAAGGGAGCAATTAGGCAAGCTCTCAAGTTATTGTAGATGGTTATTTGTGTGTTTTGTGTGCTTTGAGTGCATGTGTTTTTGTATGTGTGATCTTGGTGTCTTGCCTCTTGCTTTGTACCTATGAAAAAAGCTCAAATATTTTAGCATTTAAAAGGGGCATTGTGACATATAATAATTTAATAAGTATTTAGTACATACTTAGCTAATTTGAGCTATATGTTTTTATAGATGAAACAATTATGAAATCAACATAGGTTGATACTGTTATTCTGTTACAAAACTGCAGCAACTATACATTACATTAATATATGTATACAATTCCATTTATTTCCCATATTCTTTATTTCTATTTGTACTTGCCAAATATTTTCTAGCAGAAGATGGAATATTAGGATTATTTTAAAGGTTTAAATTAAATTATTTCAGGATGTAGATTCCTAATACTAGAAGAGTCAGACATTTATGTTTTCTTTATTTGAAATGGCTCTTTCATTTTCTTTGTCTAATCTAATATAATTTTTTTCTAATATAAACATCCTACCCATTCTCCAATATAAACATTATTCTTCATTATACACTGCTCAAAAATGACAGGAACACTTTGCATTTCTTAGACATTATTGTATTGAATAGTTCTAGACACAAAAATTGATCACATCTATTTAGGACACAATTTAACACAGTCTTGTGGTGCGGAAAATTAGACATATACATTAAAAAAATGTTTTACATAAATACGAGCAATTGAAAGCTTCATGACCCAAATTCGCAGAAATAATTAAAATAATGAGTTAGAGCTCCACAAATCTTGAAGGTACTTGAGGATGGTCTTGATGCTGGAATTTTATCAAGAATTTATATAAATTCACCCGATGAAAGAGTTAAATCCATTCCCAACTCATTCAAGCTTTAGGATGCACTAAAACATTCTAATATTCCAATTGAATATTATAATTCTTAAAGCATATTTTAAATTCATACCTTAAAATCAATGAAGACCTGACACGTGATAACTTTGCACCAATTTTGTTAGAGTATTCAAGTGAAATATCTGGAGACTTTGTCTTCCATCGGTGAAAAAAAGGATGAGGTCTTTAAATTAACTTATAAAAGCAAGCAAATAGATACTAAATGCTCATTCGAGTGCAACTTTGGTTTCTTATTATTATTATTATTATTATTATTATTATTATTATTATTATTATTATTTTATTATTATTATTATTATTATTAATAATAATAGTATGTTCTTGTATACCTATCCCCCCCCCAAAAGAGTCAAGTACTGTTGATGAAAATGCAACATTTTCTCATATTGTTCATAAGGTAACACTCTTTCCCTCAGCAACTTGCTTGTGATTGCTGTTTACAAGACTTTTGAACAACAGCAGCAGCTTTTTTTATGTTCTTTCCATCATTTTTAACCTAGCATCAGGATTAGAGAAATCAGCAACTGGTACCCGTACATCTCATGTTCAATCCCAGGTGAAAAGAAGTTACTTTCTTTCATATTTTTGTTATTTACAGTCATCTATTTAAAAAATAATAATTATATTAATAATATAAATGGAATAATTTATGCTTAAATTTTTACCTCTATTGTACTTAGAAGCTGGGCTTACTTCCTCAAATAGCAAAATATAAAAACAAAAAAGTGACCCTAAAATAAATATATAAATAATAGAATTCCTAAACTAATCAAATTTAAATCATGCCGGAAGACATATGACATCACTACATATACAGAATTTCAGGAAAATGAGATGGCTCTGAACCAAAGTATCTGGCCACAAAACCTAACATTGTAGGTTCAAATCCATGAAAATGTGTATTAGCTTTTTAAATAAGTGTATTAACACATATTAACAAAATTATTAAACAATTTGGGACATATTAGTTAATAAAATAAGTTAAAATGGCTTAATTTTATGCTCTGCATATATTTCATATATTTACTTCAATTGTTGCAAATGTCAGAATTTCAATTATGTACTCTGTTGAACCTAATTGGGTATGTGCAATCTTGAGAATCTGGTACTTAACATTTGAAACTGATTCATTATTTTTTTGGGCAAGTGTATCTGTACATCCTCTTTAGGAACATCTTCCCATTTCTGCATTAAAGTGTTCTCAAGTACCTGCAAGATACGGATCTAGCTCATTATTTAAATTATTTCTGTGAATTTGGGTCAAGAATCTTTCAAGTGATCATGTTTGTATAAGTATTTCTTAATCCACATATCTAATTTTCAGCACAACAACTTCTAAAGTCAATAAAATAAGCACATAATTAAACAGTGTTCTCTTTTTTGAATAGTGTAAATAACTTTGAGTTCTAATAACAGCCGTATATATTTTTTTTTACTTTAGTTCATATTCTCATTACATAGTTCAATAGTTTATGAAATTATATTTTCCCCATCCTCCTTTTTTAAAACATTGTCAAGAGTTTTTCTTTGTAATGAACTGCATAACAAAAATGAATGCAATATATCTATTTCTCTTAAGAAATCTAACAGTCTCTTCTGTCTAAATTGAATGTTTTATTAAGCAAGTAAGTCTTGCGTGTGATTAATTGAGAATCTGAATTTATTTAAATATAGCTTTTTTTCTAATTTAATTAAAGTATCTATTTAATGTATCATATGTAATATTTCTTAAACATATGGTGTTGCATGAAGCTCAATTTACAATTTTATTAAATATATTCCAATAATATGGATTGTTTTACATTAACTTTTATCCTTTTGACCAAATCATACCATAATCATTTAATTTCCTTAAATGCATGGAGTTGCAACATTTATTTATTGCAGAAATCTCTTTCATGATACAAAAAGTCATTAAGAGTTTATAGAATTCAGATATTATTTTGATTTGATTTTTTCGAGATCTCCTACCTACCAAGACAGTCACATAGAATGATTTAATTGTCACTTGAATTGGGCCTGTTTTATTTGATCATTAATGTAACTTGAAATGTTAAACCCTCTTACTTTTGAACCAATTAACATTCAGCTAAATCTAGAAGAACCAGTTACAAAATCTGAAACTCCTACACTTGTACTAAAAGCTCTAGCGTTAGAAGCTGTGAATAAGAGATACCCACCAGAAAAATGGTTACATGTCTACACAGATGGATCTACTATTGATAACAACTCAGGATCAGGAATTACATGTGCATTATTTTCATTTTATCTACCAGCAGGATACCACACAACAAATTTTGATGCAGAAGTAACGGCTATTCATATTTCACTCCAACAATTACTATACAGAATAAATAAATTTCAAAATGCTGTCATACTCTCTGATTCTAACGCAGCAATATATGCAATAAATTCACACAAAATGAAGTCAATATAAATTAAAGAGTGCTACAAAATGATTCAACAACTCCAAAAACTACAGAAAATAATTCAATTGCAATGGATATTTGTACATTGTGGAATTGCTGGAAATGAGACTGCTGATTTTCTTGCCAAAAAAGGCTCCAATCTAATTCAGAATACTATTAAAAGCTTACCTTTCACATCCATAAAAAGAATAATTAAAAACAAATATAAAATCAAACAAAACCAAGACCTATGTAATAAAGCCAAAGACAAAAAATGGAATATTTTAGTAAAGAAGCCAGATATTATTCCAGAAATTCCACATAAAACTATGGTAGCAAAATTTAGACTGCTTACAGAACATGACTATTTGGCCAAACATTTGTTTAAAATAGGAATCTACATGAATCCAAATTGCCCTCTATGCAACAAAGACAAAGAAATTAATGAAGAACATCTACAAACCTGTGAAGTATTACCTGTTGGATCCATCATAGAGAAATATTGGAGAGTAAGAATGTTAATGGCTTCATTGCCAAGGCCCAGCATTTGAAAACAACAACATGTTAAAACACTAATGTTCCTATTATAAATCTGACAATAGGATATATAGATTTAGGTCTACTACTTAGGAGCCCATTTTCAACATTTTTTAGATTATTTTATTCAATAGTGCATTTTATTATAGGTATAAATTTGTTTTCTTGTTTTTGCAAAAATCTATAGATGCTAACTTTGTTCTGTCTTTAAATGCAGTGCTGTAAAAAGAGTATTTAGAGTTTTTAAGACATTTAGTGGATCAGCATTCATTCCCATGTATGATATCATTAACAGTATTTCTGTGGAAGTCTTAAAGATTTGTTCTCAAATTTTGAATACCATAATTTAATAATGAAACAAATTTATTCTTATTTTTATTAATTATATTTTTGTATTTTTGGAAAAAATATATATATCATAGATATAAAATAAAGGTAATAATAAATGGAAGTAAAGTTTACAGTAGGGCTAAGTGTGAAGTATTTAATGAGATTCTATTAATGTGAAAACAATCTCTTAAGAGATAAATTGAAAAGTCAGTGACTAGAAATAATAGACCTCTTCTTTTGATTCCAAATGATATTTGATTGTGTTGATTTATGTTAATTTGAATGTGAAATTGTGTTTGCATGTATGTGTTACATAATTTAAAAATACTTAGAGGAGTCTAATATTTAACATACTGATGGATGTCTCATATTTTGTGTGTCCCATTGAATCATTACCACAAAGAATTATAAATATCTTGTCACTCAGTGAATTTAGAAATATGTTTCTTATCTTGTCTTACATAGCAACACTCCAAGTTTCAATATATCTCCATATGTGAGCTTCTGGAGGCCCAAATAATATCAAGAAGATATTCTATCTCCGTGTTCCTCAGGATTACAAGTGTGACAGAAGCACAAACATCTCTTATTCATCATCATCATCATCCATGCAAGTATTAGGCCGTGTGGCTTGTTATGGTCTCAAAGAGGAATTTTCCATCCAGTGCTTTTTTGGACGTCCCAGCGATCTTTTGCCTTGGGAGCAGTAATGAAGCATGGCTCTTGGAATTCTATGAGAACGGCATTCGTTGAAGATGGGCTTTCCAGTTGTTTTGATAGTTTTGTATATGGTGAAGAATGGGTTCTACATCCAACTCTTCCATAATTTCCTCATTTCTTTTATGGTCCCACTTTGTGTAGCCTGTTGTATGGCGCATAAATCGCATCTCATTTGCTGTTATTTGGCTTTCATCTCTTCTTCGTATTGTCCATTCTTCACTACCATATCTTCATACTGGTCTTGCAAGAACCTTATAAAGCCGTAATCTTGTGTTCTTCTGTACTAAAGATGGTTTCATTATACTATTAATTATCCCCATTGTTTTTGTAAAATTTGTGATTTTCTTTGATATATCAGCTTCATCTTGAAATGTTAAATTATAACCCAAATAATTAAATTCATTTACTCGTTCTAAAATTTCATCGTCCAAAATAATTTTGCTAGGTATAGGGTATTTCCCACAAAAGGCCATCACTTTAGTTTTCTTTGTATTGATTTCCATATTGTACCTTTTTGCAATTGTATTAAAATTGTGTATAGAATATTGTAAATCTGTTTCTGTTGGAGCTATTAATACCAAATCATCTGCAAAAAGCAAGGAGTCTATTTTATGGTTTCTATTAATTTGGATAGAACTGTGTCTCGTCTGTCCCAATCTTGGAGTATTCTATCCACATCTCTTATTAATGTTTTATTTTAGGAAGTAATATTTTGAGGTTCTTTTAATCAAGTTTTTTTGAGGTAAGATAGTACAGACACAAAAAAACTTGATCTCTTATTAACCTTCAAAGATCAGGAGTTTGATAAATAATGCCTTTTACGTATCCCCCCCCAAAAAAAAAATCATAGGGGTTCAAATCTGGTGACTTGGAGGCAGTTCAAAGGGACCTGATCTTCTGATCCACTTGTTTGGAAATTGGATGTTGAGGTAATCTTGAACTTCATTGGCATAATGTGGAGGGGCTCCATCTTGCTGGAATAAGAGCTCATCCGGTATTTGCAGAACAACATAGTTTTCCAGCATATCTAGGTACCATGTCTTTGTCACTGTGCTTTCAGCAAAGAAGAAAGGTTCAATCACAGTATCACAAGTCAAAGCACACCTTAGTTAACTTTGGGGCTACTACATTCATGTTCCATTACAACACATGGGTTTTCTTCTCCCCATATTTTACAGTTATGGTGGTGCACCTTACCGCGTGTGTAAAAGGTTGCTTCATCTGAGAATGCGACATGGTTGAGGAATCCATTGTCATTTTCAATGCAGGTCAACATTATATAAGCGAACTTGGTCCATCTGGATTTTATAATTTCGCTGCAGCTTTTGCACAAGTTGGATTTTATATGCTCTAAGTCGCAATCTTTTCTGAACAATGTTGTGAACAGTTGACTTTGGAATACCCAGCTTCTGTTGAATTGATTTTCTTGGGCTCTGCTGAAATGCTTGCCTAACATCTTGAATTTTAGCTGCCGACACTGCATTTTTACCATTTCCTTTCTTCCTTAACACAGAGCCTGTTTCCAACAGCTGATTACACCATTTTACAATGATATGATGCTCTGTAGCATTTATACCATATTCATGCCTAAATCTTCTTTACACTGCATTTGGAAACTTCAACTCGGCTAATCAATAACATTTTACTTTCTACTATCATATCCACACATCATTTTCATTACCAAACTTGGATTGTTTCTACACAAAACAAGATGAGAAACATATTTCTAAATTTGGTGAATGACAAAATAATTATGTATCTTCGTGGTTGTGATTCAATGGAACACACTGTAATTAAAAATGTCATCATGCCTCAAGTAAGGATAGTTAGGAATGTTTACATTAATTAGAAATTTTATTTGACTTTTTAGGAATTAACACTATGAGGAATTATTTATTTAAGTAAAATTGTATCTCCTCACCTCATATTCTATTTTCTTTTTCTTCTTCTTCTTCTTCTGAGACTGGCTTCAGGACCTGAGGATGGAACTGAATAAGGTTCCGAAACTGATCTATGAAGAAGAAAAATATGAGGTGAGGTGATACAATTTTACTTAAATAGAAATTTTATATTGAATTTAGGAGTGTGAAATCTTTTCAAATTTTGATAAAAATTACAATATAATTACTTAGTTTCATCTCTAGATGAGAAATGATGGTTGTGAATGAGAAAGATACAATTTTTAGAACCTGCCCTATTTACTCTTCATTCATTAGAAGTTCTAATGTAATATTAAACACCTATAGTCTTTAATAGTGAGTGGAGAACATATTTTTATCAATTATATTACCTATAGTCTTCTTAAATTATCATATAAAAACATGTTTTAAATAATATCTTAGGATAGAATTCTTTAATTATATTGAAGAGAAGAAATTTATTTAAATATTCAATATAATGTGTGCTGGGAATGTAGATATGCCCTATGCTATGAGAACAAAAGAAAATTTATTGATTATTAAATTGCTTCCAATAAGTGTTCTGAGTTTTAGATCAAGTGAACTAATTTGTGTTTTTAATCCATGCATAAAAAAAGTATATATTGTAACCAGGAAAGTACTATAAACCATAAAATACCTTAGAATAATAGAACTTATTCCATATTGATATTTTTCAAGATACCGTATTTGGAGATTATTTCAAGATTAAAATCTTGAACTTTAAATCTTTAGCCAGCCACAATGGATCAGAAGTAAAGTCTCTGAATCTAGGATTCAATCCTAGGTAGTGATAAAAACTTAGAGAGTTTCTTCACTTATTTATGCATAGGTAGACAATCAACTTTTAAAAGAGTAACAGAACTCGTATAAAAATTCCTTGTCACAAAAGCTTCAAAGAGTAAAAGTCAACTGTGACTGCTTACCTCTTTTAGTAAATGCAGTAGGGTACAAGGATTAACACACAATCCTTTGAACTTGAATTCAATTCTCATAATTGAATTTGATACTTCTTATTTCTAGTAATTCTCAGTTGTTATGAAATAGGGTGCATTCCATAACAGAGCCTATTCAAACTCAAATAGAAATTTCTATGTGGTATAATTAAGAATCAAACTTGGCTTCTCTAGAATGCTAGTCAGACGTGACACCTATTTTACAATAGAGTGTAACAATACAGGATAAAAAAATTATGGACTCTGTATCAAAATACATATGGCCTATGTGCTTTTATGATCTTTAACTTGTTTTGCTAAACTAATGGGAATAGATTCCAATTGTCTTTAATGAGCTTAGGTTAGATGCCAAAACTGTTAACATTTTTCATATTGTCTCATTTTATTAAAGAACTAATACCATATAAAAATAATAGCAAAATATATTTAATTTAAAACTAGTTATTATCTAGTTGTGAAATATAATTGTTTTTTTGTGACACTGATGGCCATCTTGAAAATTATTGAATTTTGCATAACTTCAAAATTATATTTAATGTGCTATTTTTTGTAACATTTATTTTGACATGTTGATTCCATTCACATATTATTGCACCAAAGAGAGAACATATTAATCGGACAATAGACAGGGTGAAATATGACAAGAATTAAGAACTAGTAGATAAATTGATTTCGAAATAATCACTATACTTTAAAATACAAATTATTTTTAAGTATCATGCTATAGACTATAAATTAATAGATAAATGTGTTATTGGATCCAGGTTAGTTCTGATATCCCCTTTGATTTCATAAAAAAATAGTACCTTACACACTAATACATTTAATATGCACTTTGTATAATTTATTTTATAATTGGAAATCCTTTTTGTAATTCAGTTCAACCTTATGATTCATGAATTCAAAGAAATTATATTTATAAAAAAAGTTTCTTGTCACTTTGTTAATATGATGAAAAGTTACAACTTTAAGTATTTCTTCTTTTCATAAATTTAATTCATATTTTTGTTCCTTTTCTTGGAGATAGAGTTAACATGATTTGCTATCATATTTCAAATTATTTTTGAAAGCATATTACTCAAGAATTTAATACTAATAGAACATTTTTCACTACCAGAATATTTTATGACACTACCTCCAGACATTCTACATGACATTTTGAAAATATTTTGTTTTATAAACAATTAAATATGTTGATTTTATCATTTATTTGAAAATATTAATGTCATTAACCACAAAATAACAACATATGGCTTAAAGAATCAAAACATAAAATATAGCATGTATTTGTTTTATATGAAGATTGTTAAGGCATTTTCTGAATTTAACATTAATTAAGCTAATTAAAAGATAAGTAAGTTATTATGTATTACAACAAAGGAATTGTTTTGAATATACACCTAGTTTTAAAGTTCATGCTGATATAATTGTTGAGATTCCTAGCTATGTATCACATTCTTAGGAATTATAAAAGTAATCAATTATATGTGCAATTTATGTTACCATGTGTGTGTTGTAATTTAGTAAACCCCTTTCTACCAATATTCCTTTATCTTGTACTGGTATTATATGAAAGAGCATTTAAAACATAGAAGTAATATTAAATGACAAAGCATTGGAAATGTTGAAGTCTCATAGAGATTAGTAATGTATTTTAAATAATTATTCTCTTGAGCATATAAAGTAATTAGCTTTGAAATTCAGAGCTGGTTGTGAAAGAGCTCACAAACCTTGCTCAAAGGCCTCTTAATTTTTTTTTTTAATTTCACTTATATATATAGATGCTTTGACATCTAATGTCATATTGCATCTACTTATTTTAACAATACTATGAAATAATTATAAAAAAAGTCATGGTAATGGAAGTCAAACTTAGTATATGCCTTGATCACTGAGAAAACCAGGAGAAAAAATCTCAGGTTGGTCACCACTAGAATTTGAACATGGAACCTTTTGAATACGAGTCTTAAATGTTATCTCTTGAGCTAACTCATCCGGTTATTTTATTGTTGAAGTTTTGATTATCTGCCAGAATCCGTAACATGGAACTCTTGGTCTTACAATAGAATGAATACTTAGGATTTAAGTCGTGAAGAGATCAATTGACTCTAGATGGATTAAATCCACTAACATCAGAAAGGAGTGGTTGAGAACTACGTATATTGTGATATAAAGTAATGGCAAATATGTGGATTAACCTAGCGTAGAAAAGTAATAGCACAGAGATAGTTTATAGAAATATTGTTCTGTTATATTTTGTTAAATGAAGAGATACAAATTCAATGAATAGTTTTCTTTTTTTGCTAGCACAGAGTTTAGTTCCATTATAAATGAAGATATCATAAAATAAAAAACTGTAGGGCTATGGGGTATTTTGTTTGCTTTATTTTTTAAACACAAATCATCATTATTTGAAACAAAAAAAAAATTGCTTTACAATATTTGTTATCTAGTCCACCGCTGTGGTCTCAAGGTAGCGTGCTGCCTTGTCACACAGCAGACCTGGGTTCGATCCCCGGTCGGGACAGTTTTTATCGGGGTTTTTCCTCATCTGTTAGACAAATGTCAGGAAAACTTAAGGCCCAAACGGTCCCCAAAATCATATGGCCATCGCAATCATCATCATTTATATTCATCTTCTCTCCTGGTGCACCACTATCATCATCATCACCCATCATATCATTGGGGCAACGTAACCCCACCTTTCAGGCGCCCCAACCTCAGAAGTGGGTTACAAGTATGCCATGCCAGGAGAGAACACCAGGAATGTCGAAAGACAACCTGGGGCATTTGCAAAAAAAAAATGTTACTTTAATGTTTCATGTACACATAGTTCAAGTTTCAAGGTCATCCCTCCAGGTTCTTTTCTGTGAATGGTGTGTAAGTCAGAACATATTCAATATCACCCTTAGCTACTATGGAGGGTAACAAATTCTGGTTTGAAATTCTTTCATCTCAACAAATCTTCAGCTGAGGCCTATACAATGTTACAGGAAGCCTATGGAGAGTTTGTTCTTCTCTACGGGTCGCATGTTTGGACGCATTAGACAGTAAAATGCCTTCTCTGCTGAGCAAGTTGTATGCTAATACGATTTTGCTTACTCAGAAATCTGTTCATGCGATAATAATTGGTTAAATTTGTAAGCTACCTGCGGAGGTAGCTTAAATGAGCAACTCAAATTAAAATCCCGAAGGGAACCGAACGGGAACCGATGGTAATCGATGTACTTTGCTGCTTTATCCAACATTTATCCAAGATGTCGGACCTTGAAGACTTCGATCATGTTTTCGGTATACACGGAGAAGAGGAATTTGATAGAGTCTACCAAAAAATTCAACTGGAAGAACAGGAGAATCGGCGTAATATTGCGTGTCGCAGACGTGTTTGTATACGGTATTATTTGTGGGATGCAAGCATAAATGCATTCCTCTATAGCAGACGAAAATAACGGAAGTGGTTTTATCGCTGAGAATTCTGGGTAATTCGTTGCCAATATTACGAAAACGTCGACTCTCGTGCATGACCGATAAGTCGGCCATTAATTCGTTCTCAGCAATTGCTCACGGTGAATCAGCTCACTAGTGATTGGAAGTAATTTGAGTAGAGAGTAATGTTCTAACATACGACCCTACATCACAGCTCAAAGATGATATAAATTGTTTAAAGAAGGGAAACAATCAATGTCAAAAGACGATGGACCTAGTACTCGTTATTGCTCTTATGGAAGAAAATTTAAGCAGCACTGCTATCATAGTGAGAAAGAATGAACAAATAACCTTAAGATCAGTTTCTGAAATCTTTAATATTACACTGGGTTCCACCCATATGTTGGTGACAGAAAACAAGATAGATGCTGCACTATGACAATGTGAGACTACATATCACATATGTTGATGAATATCTTCAAAAATGAAAGTGAAGTGCATCCCTCACCCTCCCTACTGTCTAGATTTAGCCCCGTTTGCCTTTTTTTGCTATTCCTCAACCTGAACAAACACCTTTGGGGGAGGCATTTTCCATCTTCAGAAGGAGTAGTGAAGGAAGGCTGCAGAGGTAGTTTTGAAAGACATGTCTTTGTAAACTGGCAGAAATACTGAAACAAATGCATTGAATCTAAAGGAGACTACTTTAAGATCATCAAAATTCTGAAGATGAGTAAAGATATGTTCCCAAAAAAAAATTAACAGCCCTTTACAATGGATACCTGCCAATGTTGGAGATGTAGGTAATGGACATGCAGACCAGCTAGTTAAAAAGGGTGCCATGATGGAAAATAAATCAATATAACATCTGGAAATGCACAACCAATGTTATGTCGTTCAGGAGAACTGCTTCTTTATTACCAAGATGAAACCACCTAGATTTTGGAACTGGTTTTATTACAAGACTGGATATGAGGTGAGGAATAAATCATTTTAATTTAAATCTTAAATTAAACTTCATAGTGATTTTTCCTATGAAAGTTCGAAAGAAGAACTGTAGAGAAGCCAATGCCTACCTAAACATTGAGGATGAGCTGATCTCTTCAACATGCCAAAGAAAACTGCAATGGCCATGTTTAGTCTGGAAATTGAATATGATTGCCTTGCCAAACAGGTATTCAAAATAAACTGCCTACCTACAACTATGTGCAGATTATTTGATGAACAAACTTTCTAGAGGAATGCAAGGGCCTAACAAACAGCAGTCTAGTAGTGCTATATTGGGAAGCCAGTATAAAAAATTGATACAGATAAAATTATCTCCAGAGCCTTGGACAACAACATCTCTGAGATTCACTTATGATCTTTTATTTACTCAATATTGATAATAAACCAGCCTAATCATTAATAAATAAATAATGTTACTTCCTAATGTAATTTATTAATAGATTAACCATTAATAGTGAGTGGAGAACATATTTTTAATGACTCACCTCATATATTTTCAAATTTCTTTGATATCGGCGGTTTCAAGAAATTTGAAAATATGTAATGCGAGTCGTTAAAAATATGTTCTCCACTCACTATTATAACCTCATAATGTTTACTTCCCAATATTAATTTAAATATAGAGTAACCATTGTTTATCCATTTTATTATTATTAATATTATTTATTAAAAATGTTTTACATTGTTGAATAATATGCCTTGATATACAAAAATATGCATCTTCGTCATCTTATTTCCTGTAGTTCCTACGTAGAACAAAGTGCAGAAGTAAAGTTCCTCTAGCATACTCTGCTTCTAACCAGCCGTTTCACTTGTTTCCAGCTTTTCCCTCTTTCCTTTGCTTCCTCCTCTACTGATCGCTTCCATGCTTTCCTAGGTCGTCCCCTCTTTCTTATTCTTTGCAGGTTCCAATCTGGTGCAGTCTTCTCGATGGCTCTGTCTGGTTTTCTCAATGTGTGGCCTATCCACTTCCACTTTTTTTGTTTTATTAGGTGACATATTGGAAAATGGTTGGTTTTTCACCACAGTTCTTCATTTGATATTATTTCTGGCCATCTTATATTTAAAATACGCCTCGAACATCTGTTTACAAAGATATGCAACTTCAGGTCTATTAAACTAAACTTGTTTCCTAATTTTTTAATGTTCAACTTCATCAATAGTGGATCTAAGATAAATACCCTCATATTTTTTCTAAATAAAAATGAAAGAAAAAACATATATATCATACATTCCTTTCCTTTCCTCCTCTGTAGTGATTTTCTAAATGAAAATAATTTTATTAATTTTATTCATTGTTACTTATATAGATAATATATTAATGTGACATCACTTTCAGTAGAAAAATGTTGCATAAACAATATAATTGCATGAGGTAAGTTCATCGTTATATAATATTATGGTGATGGTTTCATCTGGGGAAATTAAATAAAAAAAGAATTATGATTATTATTATTATTGTTGTCATTGTTTAAACATATTATTGTATATACACTCTTCATATTTGCAAGCAGCTGTGTGAAAGCATGAACTTTTATAATTTATATTATTGCATGAAAACATGAAATTTTATTTATTACAGTATTAATAATATTGCATGAATGTGAACTAAATAAATCACAATAATGCTACTGACAATGAGAACAAGAAATTTTATAAATAATAGTTACCAGTATTTAAGTTTCCCATCTTATTTATTATTCATTGATTAGACTCAGAGTTAAAAAATATGATAGTCATTAGTTTGATGAAAGACATATTCCTCTCATGGTAAGGAAGATGACTTTTACTTTAATTCGTACTAAAATACATAGGATTCTACTAAAATTAAATTTAATATATACTTCACCTATAATTACGCCTAATAATGTAAACCTTTCAGATTTATATTACATTTTTTATACCTCACCTCATATCCAGTGTTCTAATTATACCAGTTTCAGTGCTCTATAGCAATTAATATATTTGATAATATACAGATATTGGTAAAAGTAAAGTCTCTAAGAAGAAAATGTAAAAATCTTAAAAAGCACCCCACGCTTTTGATGGTAAAATTATTTTTTTCCTGTTGACAACTCTAGTTTTATTCTACATGTGTTGGAGATGATTTTTTTGTTGACCACTTTAATTTTATCCCAAGCGTGTTGGAAATTAAAATTATTTTTAATTTTTTTAGTTCGGTTTTCTAATAAAGCGTGTTGTTTTAGTTTTTTAAAACTACTTTTTATTTTTTAGTTTTAATATTTTACAGAACAAGATAAAAATGTAAATATCTTTAAATTCGATACTATTGTAGTATGAGCTAAAAGTAATACTCTTCCAAAAAAAAATTCTCCCAGCCGGATTTGAACCAGCGACCTACGGATTACTGAAATTATATACCACTACAGTTTACCGCTCTACCAAGTGAGCTCTTACAACCATTGACTAAAAAGTCAACAAGTCCACAACCTATTATACCAGTTCTAATTTTTTTTTTTGATTTTCTGATGATTCTGGCCTGGATTTTAGAAACAAGAAATGAAATTATTGTAATGTCACGGGTCCTTTACAAGTATACAAAGTTTCAAGTCGATCCAATGTTTGAAGTGTGTGAAAATCGTGTTTAAAGATTCTGTTACATAGATACAAAGACACTTTTTTTTATTTTCTGATGATTCTGGCCAGGATTTTAGAAAAATATTTTGAAATTATTGTATTGTCATGGGTCCTTTACAAGTATACAAAGTTTCAAGTCGATCCAATGTTTCTAAGAGGGTGAAAATTGTGTTCAAAAATTCCGTTACATAGATACAAAGACTTTTTTTTTGTTTTCTGATGATTCTGGCCAGGATTTTAGAAACAAAATATGAAATTATTTTATTGTCACAGGTCATTTACAAGTATACAAAGTTTCAAGTCGATCCAATGATTTTAAGTGAGAGAAAATCGCGTTGAAAGATTCCATTACATAGATAGATAGATAGATACAGGTCAAGCTGATATAAAGCATGTAAAAGTAGAAGATTATGAGGTGAGGTAATAAAATTTTACTAAAATTAATACCTGATAGTATTAATTTCTATAAAAGTTAATTAAATATAAACCTTGTTATAACTTGGTGTACAAAAATTTTTCAGCAAAAGAGTTTTTCCAGTTTATTGATTTCTCTTGATGTACAAAATTAAGAATCCATTATGTACATTGTATAGAATAATAAATACTAATTAGTAATCTTTCATTATAAGAAGCCATTGTTGTGGGATATAAGAAAAAATATGAAGTTTTACAATTCAAAGAACAAAAAATATATTTTGGCATAAGGATATTGTGATTTTAGTGTTGAATTTGCCTGTATCAGTATCCCAGTTTTAAAAAAATCTCAACTTACAAGGTTTACATTATTAAGGCATGAATAAGATGAATTTTCTCACTTGCATAATGATTTGGAAGTCATATTCTTCCATTCTAAACTACATCCCAATTATTAGAGTTGAGGCCTAGTGCCAGTGAGCTAAAATTTAGCTGAGAATAGTAATAATTATCTCTATTATCTTATGATGCTGTTTTAAAACTCAGGCTATTAGTCTTACAATTCAAATATGGGCATGAAACAGCCGACAAATTTAGCTTAGAGGTTTATTATGTCAGTTATTTTACATGCAATATGATGTCTTAAAATATTGTAAAAAATGTACCTATAATATTAGAATCTCTGGAACAATGAGATCAAACAAATGTATTCCAGCTAATATTGAAATTGAAGTAAAAAATTAACAAAACTAAAATTTGGCATTTCATGGAAAGGACCCCATATAAAGTAAAATCTGTCTCCAGAATAAAATTTTAGAGAGATCTAATTAATTTAAATATCTTTGGATATTATCTCTCTATCTGGGATGAAAAGGATATCCCTAGAAAAATTACTAGTTATAATAAAAGTTTGGGAATTATTAATCAAGTTATAAACCATCCCTTGTACAAAAAAAAACACCAGATTACGTTTATATAACACTTTGGCTAGACCAGTGTTGGACCTATGGTAGTGAAGCATGGGCACTAAAAAGACAACATGAAAGCAAAATAACGGCTTGTTAAATGAGATTCATGCGCAGAACAGCAGGTTACACCAGATGGGATCGGAAAAGGAACACTGATATCTTAAAAGAATTGAAGACTACACCAATTTTGGAATATACTAAACAGTACCAACTAAATTGGAAACACCATCTAGAGTTCAAATCGTATCCCCAAAGCTGTTTATGATTATATATCAAGAGGATGAAGATCTCTAGGCTCCTATGAAACACTGGAGGGAAAATTTTCTGTAGGATCGTAACAGGCCTTGGCCTAATACTTGGAAGGAAGAAGAAGAAGTAAAAAATTGGAAGAAAGGAGATTCATGTTTCAGAAGAAACATTCATGAACTAATTCAAATATGGAAGGACAAAGGTCTTTAAGAATGATCTCTACCATTCATGATTCACATCAATTGGACACTACAAAGACAGAAAAACTTCAGAAGAATTTCCACGAGATTTATGGAGTGATCTATAAAGGAGTATTTCATCTTATAATAATATATGTATTAAACTGTATATCGTTCAATTAATTTTGTATGTAATAAAGGTATAAATCCACAAAAAAGTTTTCCTCCAAAACATTACAAATCACAGAAAAAGGAAAAACAGCTGACTTCACAGTTAAAGTACATGGTGATTTACAGGTAGTAAACCTACAAAACCCTCCAGGCAGATTGTCTGAAAATTGTAAATTTCTTAGTAGTGGACAGAGAGAAAAAATCCTATTATGCAGTTTAGTGTTTGTTTAGCACACAAAAAATAAAGTGAAAGTTGATACATTTGTGAATTTTGTGTTGTTCAACTGCACAAAGGATCTTGCTTTGATAGATACCCCACAGTCAAACATTATTAGTTTAAAAGACACACTTGGAAGAGTAAAAGGGTGTACTAGAATGGACCAGATAGGAAACGATATTCGTGAAGAACTACAAATCTACTCCATAAAAGAAAATATATCTAATAACAAGAAACAGTGGAAAGAACATGTAGAAAGAATGGAAGAGAATAGATCACCAAAGAAAATCTTACATTATTTTCCAAGAGGAAGAAGAGATATCGGATGTCCTCAGAAGAGATGGTCTTAGATCCATTAGTGAAGATGGAACAGACTATCATTGCCTAAACCAGGAAGTGAAGAAGAAGACACACTTGGAAATCAACACTGTATTACAAAAATTTAAGTAATATTATTTTAAAATAACAGCATGCTTCTCTAGCCAGTCAGGCAAGAATGTCCAGGAAATGGATATTTAATTAAAGAGAGAATCAGACAGACATCTCATCTAAACCATGACTTTCGTCTAGACCCATAAATATTCCTCTGATATTGTGTATCTTGTAAGACCGTTTCCCTTAACAGAGATTTAGGCGCACTCCCCCTACAGGGAAGAATTTGAACCATACTAATTTAGTTACACTTGTTTTTGTATAGATGTCATTTGAGTGGTCCGTGGTCAGCGTTCTGCCTCATACTGACATCTAGGAAACCAAGTTAGTACTAGGACGGGAAAATTCGGTAAATTTTGCTTAGAGGCCTTTTCATTCAGGCTTAAGGATCTTTTACGAGCCTGAAAATCTTCAGACTTGGGACCCACAGCTTAAAGTCCCTCCCGGAGGACTTGCTCCTTGGATTTTTCCATCCTAAAAAAATCCATCGACTCCAGCCAGGTTTGAACCCGCGACCCTCGGGACCAGAGGCAAGGAGCATAATCACTAGTCCACCACAGCCGATATAAGTTTATAAAATTGATAGGCCCAGGTGGCATGCGGCATATAAAAGTACCTATAATGGGGAGGTTGAACTAAGATAAAGAGTAACTGAGTAACAGTTTTCCTCATTTTGAGCCTCAGTTACATACCACATTTATTGTTAAATAAATTTATCAGTTTTATGTAATTATTTTTTCCCCTTATAAGTATAAGCTTAATAGTATAAATATCTATTATTCTCCATAGATTGGGCAGGAAATACATTTCAGATTTTCATTCTTCACATTGAGTGACAGTAGAGTTATATAAGAGACAAGAATGGAGACTGTTACATCTAAGGGATGAGCAAAGACAGACATGTCACTGTGTTGGAAACAATTATTTTAGATTGGGGGATTAGTTTGAGGAAATTTGAAGAAAAGAAGACTTTAATTTCAGCAGTTAGATCAATGCCTAATGTGCCTTATGTGAAAACTAAAATAGAATGAAGTTCATAAACTTCAATTCTGATAATTATAAAATAAATAAATAAACATTAAAACTTTGTTGACCTTGCACCTCATTTTCAAATGTAAAGGGTGTATAGAATACTTTATGTTTCAATTATATAAATAATTTGCTAACAGCTACTCAGCATCAGCAATACTCACAATCACATACCTGAACTGAAATTCTACTTACAACTTTCGAGATTTCTAGGATAGATTTTGAATTAGATCAGCAGCAGAAACTTCTTATAATCAGACATAATGAAATGGTAAAAATTAATGGAAAAGTTATTCAATGCCTCATTGATGTTATAATGTATATAGCAAGAGAAGAACTTCCCTTTAGACGGTACATTGCTGAAGACAAAGATTCTGCAAACCGTGGAAATTATAATTCTGTTAAGCAAGTATGATGACTCCATGGCAAATCATTTACATAAATCAAGTGTTCTAGGGTCTGCGAACTATATTTATAATGACCTTATTAATAGAGTAGCTACAGTGTTATGAATTAAGTAAATAAAGAAATATTTCAGGTCAGAGTTTGTGGCAGTTGTTATTGATAAAATACTGAAATATCTGTTCATTATCTATAAGATTGTTACCTGAGAATGGAGAGATACAAGAAAGGATTCTTGTTTACAGATGTAAATAGAAATCTCAGTGCTAATGCACTAGCATATTATGAGGGATGAGTTTAACTGTGGGTCTGAATTAGACACTCAGTATTATGACGGAACAGTAGTGATATCAGGAGAATTCCATGGTTTGCAGAAAAGACTTGTGCTCATTGAATCAGTATCCAATACGAATGCTGAATGTTCATTTTTGGAGCTTTGTCAAATTCATATGTACTGCAGAAACACCCAAAGACAGCAAAGACTCTCAAATTTGTATATGCTGCTGCTATTGAGAAAAAGCTAATACAATCTGAAATCTTTATACAAAATGAAAGGGGATTCTATAGCTTTAGTGACAAGTTAATTTATCAAAAATGTGAGATGGATTGAATGCTTTCAAGAGAGAAAGAGAGTAGTATGCAAGAGTTGATTGTTACCTATTATTATTATTATTATTATTATTATTATTATTATTATTATTATTATTATTATTATTATTATTATTATTATTATTATTATATTATTATCATCATCAGTATCATTGTCTATGATTATTATTATTATTAGTAGTAGTAGTAGTAGTAGTAATAACATTAGAAGTAGTGATAATTGAAGTAGTTGTTATAGTAATAATATGGCCAAGCAGTAGTAGCATTGGTAATGGTAGTTATTTCTATAAGTGCTTATTTGTTATAAAATTCACTGACTGCCTCTGCTTACACTTCACATTTTTAAATAATATTTACATTATGTAATGTATTTGACTTAAATTTAGATGATTGTACATGTTATATGTAGTCTTGTAGCATATATATTTTACAGTTTAATTTATGAAATAAAAATTAACGCTTGAACTGGGATTTAAACCTTGGACATCTTGTTCTCCATACGAGTGTACTGTCCATTACACCATTCAAACAATGATACAAACATTAACATTTCTTTCAACTGTAACGGGAAGAAGGGATGTGGAGTAATACATGGATTTTCACCGTGGGAATAAGGCGAGGAGCGAACTAAGTACAATAAGGAGGCTTACCAAGACAAACACTGATGTGAAGATATATATTTATTAATTAAAACGTAGCACAGGCGATCAACTGTTACATTTGTTCACATACATGATCCTTAGTAGGCTTATGGATATATAGCCCTTAATGAGATTCCTGTATTATTACTTAATGGTAATTACAGGTGCTAATACCGGTCAACACCGGAACAATTTTATAAATATTGTGGCGAATCTATCACGTTTTAAAACACTGATAAATGCTGGTCTTCACTCGACCTATTCCACTATATTCAGTGGATAAAAGACACGAATATTAAAGGATCGCCTGTAATGCAATCAGTACACTGATGCTCTTAATATTAACTTTAAATGTGCCGTTACTTTCCGGCCTAACACTTTTCTAAGTAGCTAATAGGTCGCTCGCCTGCGACCGGCATAATATATGAGTCCGCACTACCGCGGGACTCAACCATTGACCCTGCGCGGGCGTCTTACGTTCTTCTCGCTCCGCTCGCTAGTCCTTCCCAAAGCAGACTCCCCTCATTACTTGAAATATATCCATCCTCCTCCTTAATAACACACTTTTCAAAACCAATATTCTCATTGGCTGGACATACAATTAACATATATAAAAAACGCCTTACTCGCAGAATAATATTTACTTATGAACTCTAATTGGAAGCCGGAAATCGGTCATTAATTTGAACAGAAAACAGATGGACATAGATTTTCGCTACTGTCTCCATCTCACTAGGAGGTTTGGTGGTCTTCAACACCGAAGACTGACCATCATTTATCTTAAAGGAAGGGTGACTTCCATAGCCGGACAAGGGACATTTCCTAGTCTCCAGCAGTGAGACCTTTTTACAAGAGAATCAATTCGCTCCGGCTGTAAACCCATTTAAACTAACATGTGTTGGTTTTTTGACTTGAGATACGAAGACAGAAATGTCCTCTTTAATATTTACTCAAGCGTAACAAATTAAGTAAAAGGTTCTCACGAGACCTTTTGGACAGTGTAACTACATATTTAATAAAGCCGTCTACACATGTTTAATAATAAAATTAATTAGTACAGTTATTTCTGCTACACAACTTATACAATTCTCATTCATCCAAAGGCTGACAGCTGTCGTTAGCATCATGCCAACTGACATCTTCTATTCAGAAGTATTTTTATTGAGAATTTATACATTACTTTTTAGCGGTAAAGCTTCATATTTGTAATTTTTTAATTTATATTTACATTTTTCAATCCTAGATAGATAGATAAAAACATTAAAAATATGAAGCTTTAGCGCTAAAAAGTAATGTACATAAATTTTCAATAAAAATACTTCTGATGTTTTTATTGTTGATTTAACATTTCTCAATGAAAGATAAATTATATTTGAAGAGAAAAATTTGCGTCTATATCGTAACTCGCCTCGGTAGCTCAGTTGGTAGAGCATTTGGCCCGGCAAGCCAAAGGTCCCGGGTTCGAGTCTCGGTCTAGGCGAACATTTTTCTCTTCAAATATAAAAAATACTTCTGATTAGAAGATGTCAGTTGGTGTGATGGTAGCGACAGCTATCAGCCTTCGGACGAACGAGAATTGTATAAGTTGAAAGAAATGTCAGCATTTGTATTGTTGTTCGAATGGTGTAAATGAACACAGCACACTCGTAAGGAGAATAAAAGGTGTAGGATTCAAATCTTGGTTAAAGCGTTGATTTTTCCTTCTTAAATTAGATTCTAACCAGAATTGGAAAAATGTTAATTTGGATAAAAACATTGAAGAAAAATACAGTATGTCGGATATTTTTTTATTCTGAAAAAAAAATGTGAATAATATTAGAAAATGTTTTTACAGGAAGTTCATTCTTTAAAATATAAAATATACCTAATCATGATCTTCTTTTAAAGTTTATCCTAATAATAGTTTTTCTTACTTCAATTCTAGATAAAACAGCATAGCAACAATGAAGTATAGAAGCAGCGTGACTAGAAGTTCCTTGAAACAATAGTTTGTGAAGTCCCTTGTACGGTATTTATGAATGATGCATAACAAAGTCTTTATGCAATAATTTGTATGACTTTTAAGTGTATAAAAATCTTTAGTATAAAAAGGAAATTGTCTTATATTATTTTAAATTCTATAAACAATAATTTGAAGATAGTTTTGAATTAAAAATCTGATAATAAAATATATGCAGCAGTGTTTCTGAGAGGTCCAATTTCAAATATATATAGGCTTATATATTTATTTATTTAGAAGGGCTACCTTTACAGTAAATATTTGTTTTATACTTGATCATGTGATCACTTAAATGTAAGATATAGATTATGTAACAATTGTTTTCTGTCTCAAGTGATCTATTTATTACAATACAGAGTATTCTACCTTTTATTTGTTTGTTACATTTTACCATTAGATATTGTTTACATTATTATTTGTTAGCTAGTTTTTACAATGAAAACAGAATCATTGTCAATTTCATTATATGAATCTCTTTTCTATACATAACTGTTTTAATTATTTTGTATATTTTATGTGTTGTCCTTCACTATATTGATAATTTGACCAGTCTCATGGGCTAGTGGTCAGTATTTCTGACTACTGTTCATGAGGTCCCAGGTTCAATTCTTCGTCAAGCCATAGGAATTTTTCCTTAACACATTGGTGATGGGCCACGGAGATCTCCGTGTTTAAATGTCCAGCACTAGACGACCGGCCACGGAGATTTCCGTTTTTACGTTTTGTATTGTTTCCCTGCCTCTTCGCTTTTGAAGGAGGCATGTAATTTTGTTTTTTCTCATTGTGAAATAAACTTTAATATAGCAGGATATACTCTGCTGGATAAGAAAAGAAATGAAGATATAAGAAAGGAACTAAATATTTTCAAACTTACAGACCGAATAATTAAATATAGGAACGACTGGAAAGAACATATTGATAGAATGCCAGAAGGAAGGTTTCCAAAATTATTGCTAAATTATAAACCGCACGGAAGGAGAAATGTTGGACGCCCACACAGAAGATGGTCTGAACAATTTTAACAATTCTAGCTTTCATGAAACCAGAACGAACCAACAGGCTTAATCCCTGGATGATGATGATGCTGATGATGAAATGAATTTTAGTTGTTTTTGTACCCCTCTCTTCTCTTTTATGAAATTTCCATCTTTACAGAAAGAGTAGTTTACAGTTTCAAGACAGACGGCTGGTGAAATATGGAATTTTAGTGAGGGTAGTTAGGCGATTATGGAATACATATGTAACCTGTAAATATATGTTGTAGAGGGGAAAAATTATAAGAAACACTATTTTGCGTTCTGGAGCCGAATTTATATCTGTGGCATCATGTCTACCAGGATAATTATTATAATAGTGTGGCTATAGCTGAAAATTTGCTCGAAAGAAAGATGAGAGTTTGTGGAACAATGCGGATTAACAGGGGGCTTCAAAAATCATTTGTGGAAGCAGGAAATAATCTCAAACCAGGAGAAAGAGTATTTTGTAGTAAGAGGGAAGTTTGCTTCAAACATGGAAAGATAAAAGAGACGTAAGAATGGTTAGCACATTGCATCAGGCAACACGAGAGTGGGAGGGGTAAAGTTGTAAAAAATGTCATATTGAATACTTCAATATAACAAGTATGTGAATGGTATAGACAGAGCTGACTAGTACCTATCATATTACTCCATCCTTAGAAAAACAGTGAAATGGTGCAAGAAAGTTGTATTGTGGCTTCTGAATTGTGCACTCTTTAATGTTTTCAGGGTCTATAAATTTCAAAACCCTAACAACAAAATGTCAAACAGATTTTTTTTTTTGCTTGAAACAGCCTCTTGTTGGATAGTCGTGAAATTAGGAACAGATGACAGGGAAGAGGAAGAAAGACAGAGAAAAGGAAACCACTTCTAGGACAAACCGCTTCTAGGACATCACGTCAAGACCGACCAGGAAGGCTGAGACATGAAGAAACATAAATTAACACCAATTGTGTGACTGGAAAGAAAAAATACTCCTCCAAAACTTGCCGCATTTGCAGTGAATACAAGAAAAAAAACTCGCTACATATGCTCCTTTTACACTGTGCTTTTACATAAAGAGGAATGTTTCCAATGCTATCGCACCAGCAATTTCTACTAGAAGGTCTGGTGAGAACACTAATAAAGAATTACTTATGTATTATTGATATTGATGTAAAAACCACACTGTGCTAGTGTGGTTTAAAATTTAAAAGACCACCCCACTGAGAGAAATGTCCGGTCTAGCAGGGGTGAGTGGAATGCACAGCTTTCGGTCACCAATGTGTTAAAGGGAATTATTCCTGTGGTTGCCCATGGTCTGGAATTTAGGTTGTTTAGGTTAAGAACTCTCCTGGCTCATCATTATCATTTATCACCCATCATATCATCGGGGTAATGTGACTCCGCCTTCTAGGCAGAAGTGAGTTATAATTACACCAATGCCAGGGGAGAAAACCACAAATGTCATAAAAGACAACCTGGTGACATTAGACAAAAAAAAGAGGAAGCTGCCATTTGCAAAGATAGAAGCAAAGGTTTCATAGCATTTGATGCACAGGAATTACAATGTATATAGGGAAAAATTTGCGTTTAGATTGGAACTTGCTGCGGTAGCTCAGTCGGTAGAGCACTTGGTCTAGAAAACCAAAGGTCCCGGGTTCAAGCCCCGGTCTGAGCGTATAATTTTTCTCTTCAAATATGATTTATCCATCATTGAGATGTATGAAATGAATAATAAAAACGTTAAAAAAAGATATTGATATTTTTAAGACAATTTGTAATTCTCTCACTCAATTACTTTCATTAGATCTATTGCACATCTATTGAACAAAGATTGTAATAAATAAAGAATATGTTAAATTATTTTTAGTCTGTTCATCTTACCTCAATATTAATGTTGATTTGTTCGTGAACATGTTTAGATTATATAGGCTACTTGAATAATGTAAATTTTGAGTTTCTGCATTTGGGTGACAATTTGATGAAATTTGTGACCAAGCCTAAGAAAATGTGCAAAAATGAAGATTCTATTTATACCATAAACTAATTCAGTATACCATATCAATGGCCTAGTTCTAATAACATGTATATTTAGGTAGAATTTTCATCACTCACCTCATATTGTTCTTCTTCTATAGTCAAAAAAGAAGAACAATATGAGGTGAGTGATAAAAAAAATTACAGAATATACCTCATAGTGTGAATTCCTAAAATAAGTAACATGTATATTGCATTTTTATAAAATTGAAATTTTGAACTATTCTGGTGTACTTTTTATGCCCTATCCAGAGATGATAATATCAAGTATGAGAAAAAAATTGATAGCTATTTAAGATTCCTATTAACTCTGATTACAGGCAGTATTGGAATTATTTATAATATTTATTATTAGCTTAATTTTATTAATCTGTGTTTTAGTGGGTATAGCTTTCTTAACTTTATTAGAGCGTAAGGTTCTAGGATATGTTCATATTCGCACAGAATTTTGTATTACTGATTCTAATACGACGTTTAACATATTTTCCGATAACACGTATTGGATATTGCATTAGATTTTGTGTTAATCATAACATTCTTCTTGTAATTCCATAGTCAATTACTTATGTAGTGATAGTAGTGAAATTATGAGGTAGATAATACTCAGTATATGGAATGGGAAATGCAAGATATTTTAAACAAATTTTATAATGTTTTTACTTTTTAAACAATGTATACATTTTTGGGCTGAAATCATTGATATCATTATAGAGTCATCTGTGATGTATAACAAAAATTGTTACCTAAAATATCTTACTTAACTCAATGAAGAAGATTGGTTGAACAGGTTTGTGGTCCTAATTACCTTAAATAAGATAATAAGTCCATTATAAGTCCTATAATAACAGGAAAAATTAATAACAATGTTTATTTATTTAATTTATAGATACAAAACTCACCATCAAACAGAGAGGAAAGTACTGATGACACTGCATATATAAAAGAAGAAAACTGAATTCTATCTACTTCAACAGTTTGTAAAAGAAGTTGATAATCTGTCAGTTAGGTCAGAGGAAATTATGCCATCCAATGTTTTTAAGGAATGTACTACCGGTACCATTATTTCAACATACTACTACTATCCCATTCGTCCCACTTTGGGGACATGGATGCTTTCCTAGTGGGAAGTTTCATAACCGGATGAATTTAGTTTTGCTTATTTCCCTATGGCATCGTAACTTGGGTGCCCATGGATATATTTCTCTATTATACTTGAGTGATTCACAGTAAGAAACGCAATCTACAGTCCTTTGCCCGGGCCCATGAGAGACAACGATTGATCCATCTTTCATATGTGGTTTACATAACATATACTAATTACCATGAAATATTCAATACCTTCAAGTAATTTATAAAGTTGTATCTAAATCTTAACGATATCTTAATTATGAGAGCAAGAAAGGAAAGGGAGCTAATCTGAATTGAGAAAGCTTGTAGCATAGGAACTGGTACTAAGCAGTAATATTATAGCAAGTTGAACAGTAAACAAACATCTTTTAATTAAAAGATCTTTAATATATAAATTGAGTCAAAAATTGAATAAAGAAAATGGTTATAAATGAACTGAACATTAATAAATAATCTTTACCCATTTATACGAATTTAAGAAAACAGATATAAACAATATTAACAGAAACTAATAAACTCTGCCATCAATAAATCCAACATTCTGGAATTACAAGTACAGCAATAATGAACAACCATACATACATACACACAATAGTCAACCGAAGGCTAGGGTCCATACCCAGGATATCCTACCCTGGCTTTCAGGACCAACGAACCAAAGTAGAACCGCTCTGCTCGAACTACAAAAGATGACAACTCATACTCTTGCTTCATACTTGAGAGTTCCTGGGAAGGAGGGGAAATTACGCCGCGCAATAAGTGCGGCACAGAGGAGGGGGAAGGCAGGAGGATGGACAAAGATGTTAGGGATGGCACTGTTCTAGAATCTAGAAGCACAACGTGGAAGAAATGACGTAGTGTTGCAGACAAAAAATGTACTTTCAGTACATCCCTACAGATATCATGAATGACATGTGATTAGCATACCAACCCAATGAAACATCTCGTAGGCAACTAAGGTACTACTAGGATAATGAAGGTCGTTAAATTTTGCTTAGAGGCCTCATTTTTTCAGGCTTAACACTTTGAGTCCTGCAGTGATACTAGTACCACGGGATTTAAATGACACTGAAGCCAGAGAAAATGAAATCCCTCGGCATGCCTGTGCAGGCGGATTTAATTTTATCTGGCTTTAGTGTCATTTAAATGCCACCACCAGACTCAAAGCGTTAAGATCCTTTTATGAATCTGAAAATATCCAGACTCAGGACCAATGGCTTAAAATCCCTCCCAGAGGACTTATTCCTTGGATTTTTCCATCATAAAAATCATTGTAAATGAATTAAATATTTTTAATAAATTGAGTAATTTGATTCATTTGAAAATCCGAAAAAATTCACAAAATTTTCGAAAATTGACCCAGAAATCGACCCCAGCTAGGTTTGAATCCATGATCTTTGGGGCTAGAGACAAGGAACAAAACCATTAGAACACTGCGGCTGTAGCGATATAGGCCATACTTAAAAATAACATAATAATAATCACATAAAGAAAACTATAAAAAATTATACCGGATGATATGAAATAAATAATCACCTTTAAATACTAATTAGTCATACTCAAAGTTCATATAAGGGCTTTTTAGGAATTAAAAAACGAGTAAAAATGTATAATATAATAAAGTATCCTGGACCGAAACCATGTCACAACACACCAGGATGTAATTTCATATCAACATGTTTTGACAGAAAGACAGATGTCCACATTAGATAAGTTGGGAAATTGAGTGCAATAGTGAAAGTGGAACATAGGAAAAAGTTTTTGAAAACGACAATAAGAAATCCCACATTTATGAAATGGAAAGTTAGGTGAACTTTCCACCCGAGATTTCCCTGCGAATTAGAAACTTAAAAACGATCGAATAAATATTCGGGATGTTTTAAAGGAAATTCAGTCTGGAGGCGGGGACTGAAGTATTCACTTCAGTTCCCCTTGGGACCGGTGATTCCTCTACATAAGTGAGTATGAGTCTTTATTATCTGATGGATCATTTTAACTTCAAAATTGGACGGTTCCTTGAACCATTAATAACTTTAGATTAATTTGGTTTATTGCGAATAACATGCATTGGCAAATAAGAAAATCTAAGGGTCGAATTAAAATATAAAAGTTAAAATTAATAATCTACAGTTGACTTAATTGAACTCTCTCATATGTTCATACACATATTGAAGTTTCAAATTTTAATGTTTTATGTATTGTTGACATTTATAATAAATGTGTTTTGTTTTATGGTTTTATATGTTTCTATGTACAATGTGATGTTCCCGCTAAACCGACGGCCAACCGCTCGGGCCAAAGTCAATTAAAATCTCGAATCCTTTTTTACGCTACGTTAGGACCTATGATAAGCTAGGTTATAACAGCGGCTGACATTTTCAATAAAGGTCAAATACACTGCTCAAAACAATTAGAGGAAACTTGTAATAAATTGAATAAGTAATTGTTTATATTTAATTAATGTTGGGAAGTAAACATTATGAGGTATAATCATTAAAATTCATCGGAGAACATATTGCTTAAACAACTCACCTCATAGGATTCATGCTTCCATGATATCGCGATTTCAAACATAGTCATGTTCATCATCAGAGTCGGAGTTATGGCTGATGATGAACATGACTATGTTTGAAATCGCGATATCATGGAAGCATGAATCCTATGAGGTGAGTTGTTTAAACAATATGTTCTCCGGTGAATTTTAATAAGTAATTGTTTTTTAAAGCTGTGATCCTGAAAGTTGGACAATATGTAAATTGAATTATCAATTGTATCATTGGATACAAATTTTAAAGATCCATGGCCTAAATACAGAGAAATTGCCTCAAATAACAAATATAGAGAATTTTTTTTATTTTGGAAGGCACTGGCCACTTCTAATTGGTAAGCTTCCTGATGTTGCTATAGTGACGAATGTTGATTATTGCCTTGTTTATTGAAGTCTCTGACAAAATGAGGCATTTTTAAATGAGTTTGAAGTGTATCATGCTCTACATCTTTTACGACAAGGTCAATCTCTGCGACAAGTGGCTAGAGAGCTTGGGGTTTCTCCTTCCGTGGTGTCCAGGTTACGCAACAGGCACAGAGAGACAGGTCAGTATTGTAGAAGACGTAGCCAGGGCCGTAAATTTAAAACAAGCCCCCAAGATGACAGATACGTTGTTCTTTCTGCTCTTCGACAGCGTACAAAAACTGCAAAAAAAGACCTGCAGAATGACCTTCATATGGCTTCCGGAATCTGGGTTTCAGACCAAACCATAAGGAACAGATTAAGGAAAGAGAATATTCGTCCAAAAAGGCCCGTTAAAAAACCACGCTTAACAAATGGGCATAAGGCAGCAAGACGTACGTATGCTGAAAACCATGGTGATTGGAACCTGAACCAGTGGGAGTCTGTGCTCTTCTCGGACGAATCCAAGTATCGTCTTACACGTTGTGATGGTCGATTGAGGGTGTGGGGACGGCCAGGAGAAAGATTTTCTGCAGAGGCTGTAGAGGAAATTGATAGATTCGGAGGAGGTTCCATAATGGTGTGGGCTGGAGTTATGTACAACAATCATACGGATCTTGTACTTGTTCCCCAGCGACTGAATGCTGTCCGGTATATCGAGCACGTTCTGGAAGAGCATGTAGTACCTGCTGCCATTGGAGTAGGCCCTGGATTTCTGTTTATGCAGGATAATGCCAGGGCACATTCTGCGGCTGTCATCAGGGATTTCATGAGGAGGAATGAAATTGAGGTAATGGAGTGGCCAGCGGTCAGCCCAGACCTCAACCGTATTGAACACTTGTGGGATCTTCTAGACAGCAAGGTCAGGAACCGACATCAAGCTCCACAAACTCTGCAGCAACTTGGAGATGCTCTGAAGGAGGAATGGGAGAATATCCCGCAAGAGGAAATCCAGAATCTTATTGGGAGCATGCCAACGAAGGTGCCAAAGTGTCATCGAATGTCGTGGGGGCCATACACGATACTAACTCTATATAACGAGTGTTTAACTTTGAAAAATAAGCACAAGATTCAATTGCTTACATAACGGAATTATTTGAAAAGTTAATTATTCATTTGTTTTTTACTGACATGAGCAATAAATAAATAAATAAATAACCGAAATAATGTACTTTATTAATTTCATGTTTGCACCTTTATCCAATGAAAAAATATTTGCATATTTCATAGTGTTCCTCTAATTGTTTTGAGCAGTGTATTATTATTTCATAATATTTCTAATATTCTCTACCAATTACAATCACAATCAGAAAATAATTTGCTTAAAAAAATTAAGGTACAATAACTTCTCTTTCATCCATACAGATGAGTAGATAAGTATTATTGGCTATACTTCAACCCCCCCCCCCCCGCACCTACTTGCAATCAGCAATGTGCTGTCAGTCAACCACAAGGTGTGTGTTGAAGCAGTTCACCACACTTTCAAATATATGTACTGATAAGTATCTAGTCTAGTTATTCTGTAAAAGAGAAACTGGGTATTTTGAAGTAACTGGATAAAGGGGAAACTTTCTGATGTCCCAAAAACTAAAATTCATGACTGGAAGCATAATTGCTCTATAGTGAAAAATATTGTGCATCCATGAGCTCTAGTGACAAGTGCTGTGTATTGAAGCAGCCTAATGTTTTCAAACATGACAAGGGTGTGAGTTTTTATAGTTTCAATAGTAAATAAATAATAGTTTTAAAAAACTGAAAGAACACGCTTTATGAGAAAACTAAAAAATGAAAAATTATTTTAATTTCCAATATGCTTGGTATAAAATAAAGTGGTCAACAAAAAAATCATCTCCAACACATATAGAATAAAATTAGAGTTATCAACAAAAAGAAAATAATTTTACCATCAAAAGCGTGGGGTGCTCTATATCAATTAATATATTTGATAATAAACAAATATTGGTAAAAGTAAGCTCTCTAAGAAGAATATGTAAAAATCATAAAAAGCACCCCACGCTTTTGATGGTAAAATTATTTTCTTTTTGTTGATAACTCTAATTTTATTCTATATGTGTTGGAGATGATTTTTTTGTTGACCACTTTATTTTATACCAAGCATATTGGAAATTAAAATTATTTTTCATTTTTTAATTTTCTAATAAAGCGTGTTCTTTTAGTTTTTTAAACTATAATTTATTTTTTATTTTTTAGTTTTAATATTTGACAGAATAAGATAAAAATGTAAATATCTTTAAATTCGATACTATTGTAGCATGAGCTAAAATTAATACTCTTCTATAAAAGAACCCTCCCAGCCGGATTTGAACCAGCGACGTATGGGTTACTGAAATTATATACCACTAAGAGTTCACTGCTCTACCAACTGAGCTCTTACAACGATTGACTAAAAACTCGACAAGTCCGCAACCTATTATACCAGTTTTCATTTTTTTTTATTTTTGGATGATTCTGGCCAGGATTTTAGAAACAAAATATGAAATTATTGTATTGTCACGGGTCCTCTACATGTATACAAAGTTCCAAGTCGATCCAATGTTTCTAAGTGGGTGAAAATCGCGTTGAAAGATTCCGTTTACATTGATACAAAAACACTTTTGATTTTCTGATGATTATGGCCAGGATTTTAGAAAATAAATATGAAATTATTGTATTGTCACGGGTCCTCTACAAGTATACAAAGTTTCAGGTCGATCCGATGATTTTAAGTGGGTGAAAATCACATTGAAAGATTCCATTACATAGATAGATAGATAGATACAAGTCAAGCTAATATAAAGCGTGTAAAAAGGGAAAGGTGTTACAATATCTGGCCCAATTCTTAATGAGATAGCACTTGATATGCATAAGAAACACTGAGGCAATAATTTCTCTGCTAATGATGGGCGGTTATCAATGTGAAGGGAAAAGGTATGATTGAACTTTTATAGGAAGAAATCACTGTGAGGTTTAATTTAAGATTAAATTAAAATGCTTCATACCTCTCCTCATATCAAGTCTTCTAAATAGATCGCGATTTCAAAGCCTTGGTGGCTTCATCTTCAGTACTTTCTTGTCAACTGATGTTATGTCGATCAGAAACTACTTCTTCTTTTCTCTGTTGGTGGACTGATAAACCTCCGGATCCAATCAGAATCTGCAGGAATTTCGAAGTTCATAAGTTTTTTCTTTCTAGTTTTTTTGAATGTGGATTTTTTCAAACCATGAGTTTTTTTTGTTTTTCTATTTGTTTAATTAGAGTATTTCTTCAATTAGACTATTTGCTTAATTAGTAATTTGTTTAATTGGAACACATGGTGTGGGAAATAATCCACATTCAAAAAAACAAGAAAGAAAAACTTATGAACTTTGAAATTCCCATGGATCCTGTGATTGGATCCAGAGGTTTATTGGTCCACCAACAGAGGGAAAAAGAGGTAGTTCTTGCAATCGACATAACACCAGTTGACAAGAAAGTACTGAAGATGAAGCCACCAAGGCTTTGAAATCGCAATCTATTTAGAAGACTTGATATGAGGAGAGATATGAAGCATTTTAATTTAATCTTAAAGGGTATGATGTTTGTCTGCTTGGAATTTGTGGAGACAGGTTGTCATCAAATACTGCTGCAGATGAAGAATATACAACTACATTCCGAAATATGGTGAGTCAACTAGAACTATCTCCTCAGCAGATATACAATTATGATGAAACCGATTTAAATTTCAAAAGTCTACTGAAAAAACTTAAGAATCTATATCACCAAAATTACACCTGATTTGAAAATCGAAAAAGAACATGCAACTCTCTTAGCTTGCTCCAAGGCATCAGGAAAAATAAACTCCATCTGATGGTAATTGTGATATCTGCTAAGCCTAGACCATTGAAAAAAAAAAAAGATGGACAATCTACCTGTCTATTCTAGGAAAAAAAAAAAAAAGGCTGCATGTCCTATGGGCTCTTTAAGGAATTGTTCCATACATTTTTTTCCCCTCCAGTGTTAAATATTCCTCAACCAATGGTTTGTCCCTCAAAGATATCTTGCTCATTGACAATGTTCCATCACATGGATCAGAAAACGGAACTAATCTCAGGAGAAATTAGAACTTTCTTTTACCCCCAAATTGCACTGCTGTGATACATCTGATGGATCAGGGATTTCTACAAATTTCAGATGTATTTATAAGTAAAAATTAAGAAATATCTTGTTACAGCTGATGGAGACTCTATACTCGCTCAGCTGAAAAAGATAACAATGGAAGAGGTAACTGACTGGGCTGCAGAGTGTTGGAATTTAGTATCATGTGATATTATTATAAAATCATTGAAATCTCTTTTACTGAGCATTAGTGATATGAATGCAGCAGAGGATGTTGGTAACTTCGGAGGTATTCCACATGCCGAATGTTACTCAGCACTAGAGATGGCTCTAGTTTCTTTGCAACAGCACAATGCTTCAGGTGATGAATTGAAAGTAGTAAAGCATTGGCTGGTTCATGCTTCTTCCCTTTGTTGAACATGGTACCCTATCATTATACTCAAAATCTAATTTAAATATCATGAAGGAATAATTATTTTATTTCATGCACCAAAGTTACTTCAGTGATTTATTAAGGTTTAATTTTATTTACTAGCAAGAAATATTGTTATTTCTGGCACTGATAACATTTATGATCAAAGTTTTCTTCCATTAATTCTGTGAAAAAATATATTTATTATAGGGTCATGTATAGCACGCAATCTAATCTGCAAGATAATCTGTATTGCCAGTTTAGTTTTCATAAAGAAATACTTTATTTATGTATAAAAGTTTTTCATATATATATATATATATATATATATTGTAATCTTTACACTATACTTTATTAATATGTTACAAAGTACAATTTATTTCCAGAATGTTCATGTGTTTTTATTTCTTCGCTTGGAATATTTTAAGTTTAATCTGATTCTCCATTATATTATATTATATAATGCTAAAGAATATACTAATTTTATTTTAAAATACAATAGGAGTAACATTAAGAGGTCTGTTTAATAATTAAAACATTTCGACCCTGATGGTATTAGAGTACTCGAGGCCTAGGGGTTCATTTCTCCTTCCTTCCTATACCTATTTTCTCCCTATGGGTGACGTAACCACCACATGTGGTGCCTACTACTAAACGGTTACAACTAGTTTATTGTACTCCTTTTTGCAATTTAAATGAAGATATGGAAAGAAACCATCTCCTCCGTTGTCCAGCTTTTGTAGAAGAGACCAGCCTTTCTGCTAAATATTGGAGTGCAAGAGAGCGAATGATTTCATTATCAAGTGCTCGACATTAGATACCAACCAACCAACCACATTTTGTCTGTTCATTCTTACCTCTTAGAGTTGTTTTTGTCGAAGCTCTGAAACACATGTTCGACAAAAACAACTCAGAGTTAAGAATGAACAGACAAAATGTTTTAAATACTAATTTTAACAAGTTACTGTATTATTCATAAATATTTTCTTATCACATTTACCCATATCAATGATGCATTGATGCAGGAATATTGTTCTGTGGAATCCTGTATTAGGCATAGCCTGAGAAATCATGTGTCTGGTGAACGATGGAGCAAGCAGATGAAAATAGCAGCAGATTAGAGAGCAGTTACTGTAGTACCACATACATGAATTCAGACCTAGATTCAGTTAATGTAGATGATCTGAATTATGCATCAGAATGACATAATAGCAGCCCAGATTATGCATCAGAATGTCATAACAGCTTAGATACACAACCAAAAAAATTAACGTCACCTATCATTGAAGTTAATTTTCCATAAAATATCTAATTTTTCTATCAGCCACAGTCATAAATTATTATTTTTAAAAGAATAAGTTACCACCATACATGAACTCTGATGTACAGACAGATTCGGATAATGCAGATTATCCAAATTATGAATTAGAACTTCATAATAATGTCCCAGTTACTGAATATCAGTGTAATAGTAGAATAAAACCTAGAAGAAGGAAAGCATATAGGAATGAATGTGATAAAATAAGGTAAATATGTTGAGAATGAAAGATGAGAAATGAATTGTTTATTTCAGAAACCAGTCAAACAACAAAAAGTCCAAAATTGAGTTATTGGGCGATTACTGTTTTGTGAAGGTAAATACATCGTTTAATGCACAAAAAAGTCAAATGCTGTCCCCATGTGATAGTGAATCAAAGTCTGGAATTTCTTGTTTAGTGCAGAAAGAAGTCAAGTGACAGCGCTTGACTGGTTTCTGCTCTAAACTGCAGGATTTTTGGCGATGTGCTGGATCAATGATTTTGGGAACCGTGCTTGTGAATCACAGCTGTCTGACTTGCATTCTTCAGTAGTCATTTGGTGTGTGACAACATTGTTGTTCGTGTGTATTACTTTACAGTGTCCAGTTTAATAACTGTTTCTTAGTAATGTTTATGCTGAATTTGTTAACATTTTGTGATTATTACTTTGTAATAGTAATCATGTCTAGTTCTGATGAAGAACTTGCTCCAAAGCGAAGACGTGAAGTTGTCAACAAAGAGACCTACAAATGTAATGTTGTTAGAAACGCTAGGATTAAAGGAGAATGTTATGTTTCACACTCTGGTAAGCAAGTAGCGGAAGAAGCTAAGCCTAGCCTAGACAGTTTAGTCTGTAAGTGTAATGCTAAATGCTCAAAGCAAATTATTCGTCAAACAATAGATAAAGCTTGGGATTACTTTTATTCCTTTGAAAATAAAAACTGTCAGGACACATATATTCAAACATTGATTGAAGTGAATGAAGTCAAACATAGAACTGAAAAGAAAACTCTAGAAGAAGAAACTGGCGAGGAAAACGAAGAAGACACTTTTAAAATAAATCATTCTTTTAAATATCGCTTAGGGATTGGGGGAGATAGACAGGTCGTTTCAATATTCACATTGTCACCACTTAAGACATTACATCTCTTAAAAAATAATGGTCTCAAGTCGTACAAAAAATGACAAATTCTGATGAAATCTCTGGTACAGCCTATACAAAGAACAAAGAGGGAGACTTATAAGATTTCAACTTACATACAAACACTTTTGTTATAACAAGAACTTGCCAGGGAAAGTAGTTGTGAAGCCATTTATAGATGGATATATATCATCAACATTCACGTTGCTAAAAACACATCCTCCTCCTGCCTTACCTACACAGATAGCATATCCTTTAGGAAGGATGAGTAAAAAACAAAATATTTAATCAAAACATAATATTCTTTTAAATATTTATATAGTGAGATGAATAAAATATTGTTGTGCTTAAAAATTTAAAAAAAATATGGTTTAATTCTTGTTTTATGATGATCAAAAGTACATATTGTTCGTGCAGAATTTTTATTCTATACATTTTCAGTTTGTGTTTATGGTTTATTTTACTCTGTGTAATACTAGGCCCTAATCTTTTTTTTGTTGTGAATGTTGTAGATCCCAATAAATGTGAAAAAAATACAAGATTTAGAAGCTCTAAAACCATATTTGGTTGGATGCGAGGAATTTTATGAGAATATTTTTCAGTTGCCCACAACGGAAGCAGAATGCGCTGTATAGCGAGTATATGATGACGAATAGTCATTCCTGGACAAATATGTATCAATAACAATTATATTAAACTCAAAAAGTTCATTTTTCATTTTACTTTTCAAGTCCCTAATGAAATTCGAATATTTCTTACAACATTTACAGTAGTGATTGTTGTTTATTTCAGAAACCAGTCAAGTGCAAAGTTATTATTATTTTTTTTTTTCATTTGTCTATATAGATAACAAAGGTATTTTGTTTATCAAACAGTTACATAAATGGATAACTTTCATAAGAAAAAATATGAATTTTCTAAAAATAAATTTGAAGTTGCTAGGGAGTTTTCTTTGATTTACTCAAAACCAACAATTTGTTGTTTAACTGGTTTCTGAAATAAACAATTCAAATATGAAGGTTACAATGAAGCAAAGATGGAAAGGTCACCAGAAAACCAAAAAGAACTGCTATGAAAATAAGTCCACTTATGATTCTGCAGTTTGTACAATAGCAGAGACATTTTTCTAAAATTAGTGAAGAAATATTTTATTATTTCTGGAAAAAAAATTTAATTGGCCAAAAATAAACATATTTGTAGCTTTTCTAGCTTGTGTTACAAAATTGAAAAACATCTCATAATCTTGATTTTTTTAGTAATACAAAGAGAAGTATAATTATAATAACTTATAGAGTATTGTATCTTTCAATGGTTCAAATAAATGGCACAAATCAATTGTAAAACAGTTTTATTTTCCTTCTCCTGAGGAATTAAAAAAAAAATCATCTATGATTTAGATCTAGGCCATTGATATATTTCTTTACCCATGTTATAAAAATAATCAATAAAGTAATAACATGATTTATTAGGAATTGAAGTTAATTGGATAGGCCACACACTGAGAAAACTAGACGGAGCCATCGAGAAGTCTGCACTAGATTGGAACCCTCAAGGAGTAAGAAAAAGGGGACGACCTAGGAAAACATGGGAGCAATCAGTAGAGGAGGAATCAAAGGAAAGAGGGAAAAGCTGGAAACAAATTAAATGGCTGGCTGGAAACGGAGTACGCTGGAGGAAATTATATTTTTGTCATTTGTACACTTTTCTTGTACCCCATACAATGCCAAACATTATAAGCAATAAAGATACCATACAACAAAAGGTTTGTTATTTATTTAATATAATTTCATTACTCTCATACCTAACATTCTAACTAAAATCTGGATGATAATTTCCTCAACAGACAATTTTTCCAGTTATACAACATATGTGTGGTAGTTTTAATGCCACCCAATATCTTTTTTTGTGCTTTGGGTTCTGCACTGGACAGAAAGAAGGGATAAATGTGGCATCTTTTTAATTTATGCTCCACTTTGGCAGACCACTTTATGTACATAAGATATTCTTGTATTGTGTACAGAGAGAAATATAGAGTGAATATATATATGTTCATGTGTTTTTGTAATTTAAAGTGTGTTGTATGAGGAATGAAGATGAAGATAAGGGAGAAGGTGAAATTGTGTGCTGTCATATAGCCACTCCTTTTGAAAATCACCAAGGGTACCGCTAGTCTTAATGCTTCTATCCTATAGATGAATCACTGTCAACAGTATCACATGCCTTGTCAATGTATATATATATATATACTGTGGAGGATTTGCAATTTAATGCAGGAATCTGGTACACAATCTTAGCGATTAAAAATTGTACACCACAACCCCTCTGGTACCAATATTGAAAATTTTAAATTAAATTAAATTAATTTTACAATTAAAATTTTCAACCACGTTTATATTGAACCTGGACCATTAGTCAGAAAACAAGCATACTACCAACTGAGCCAGCATGATGGACAATCCTCCAACATTACTTCTCTAAATGCAATAAAATAAAATGCTCATTTTCTTGAATGCAAATTTAAAAAATTAAATCCAATAATTGGAAGGTAAACGTAATAGCTTCAAACTAGAAATCAGAGAATTTCATATGAGCAAGTAGAAACTTGGTGTACTGTGAAAGACCCATGATGGGTAAGAAAATGAGTACTAATAAACTTACAAAACAAGATGATGAATTTTGCACTATAATACATATATTTCAATGTTTATTTTTACTGAGGTTAACATGTATGGTATTTTCAGTATTTGAGGCTATAGCATCAGTCTTCAAGCTAAGATAGTGATTTTTGGTTTATGGATTTGGAAATAAAATTGGAAAAATTGTGCAGCATTTAATGTGGGAAGTCGCTGTAGCTGAGTGGTTTAAGGTATGATGTCTTACTGTAGAGCTATAACTTCCATTGGTTCGAGTCTCCTTGGGGGAAGAAATTTTCTCAAGGAATTTTGGCCAGTATGGTATGGTGCCAACCTAGCATCTTGTGGAATTTGTGTAGCTGCAATAAATTAGAGCTCCAGATTGAAAAAAACTAGTTATAATGGCTGGGGGACTCACATACAGACCATATGTTATCCCCTATATAGGCTAGATGATCATCCAGTTCTGTAAATGACAAGTGGATAAGAAACTAGTAGCCTTCTAGGCCTGTTGCGCCATGGAGTTTAGTTTTGATTTAGCTTAATGATGCAACTACAGAAAAAAAGTATTTTTTTTAGTTACAACCTAGGCACTGAATTTTATGTTCACCCATGTGGGGCAAGATTAATTTTTTAAAATAAAAATAACATCATCTAGTCATCTACAGTCTGCAAATGAAAAGAAAGCAAGGATGAGGTATTCAGTAGTGTGCATATCATATCATGAGGGATTGTACTATAACTTACCTTACATTAGTCACTGAGTAGACATGCTAGTTCTGAGTCTGATAGACAATCCTCACTTCCATTTTCACTCAAATCTATTCCTTCTAATGGTATGATAAAACTATCCATCGTATCTTCCATTCCATGGAATGTAAAAACTTCCTTAATGTGTATACTTGTCAAAGGAAGTCTATAGTTATATATTTTTTTTAATTTCCTTGAGGAATTTTGGAACTGTCGGAACTATGTTTTTTATAAAAAAAATCCCTAATTATAACCTGAATCACTCTCCTATAAAAATTGCCAGAGAGAAATTTATGTTGTCAAATGTATCTTTTTCCCCAGAGTACATAATGAAGTTTCACCTGCCTCAACACCTTCCTTTCTTATTTGGATACGGTGTGTTCTGATATATTACAATAATTAGCAATAATTTTCTTTGAGTAATTAAATACTTGATTTAAATTCTTCATCACACCTTGATAACTAACTCACCGGCACTATCAAATCGTCATGTTCATAGCCATGCGAACATAAGCTCTCCATACATCCCTATCCTGTGCTAATATTTTCCAATTATCTCCTTTATAATCCACCTCCCTCCCAATCAATGGTTAATGAATGTTATTGTCCCACCTCATTCTTGGCCTATCAACTGGGCTCTTTACTTCTGGTTTTTCTATAAGGAGTTTCCATGCCTCTCTTTCATTCCCCATTTGTGCCACATGCTCTGCCCATCACAGTCTATGAGGATTAAACTGTTATTATATCTGGTTTCATATGGAGTCTTCTCCATTCACCTGTCTGTTCATCTCTCTTTGTTCCAAACATTTTCCTAAAAACTTTATTATCAAATACTCATAATCCTTTCTCCTCCCTTAAAGTAAGAGTCCATGTTTTGCATCCTTATAATATAAGTGAGAGAATAACAATTTTATATTTTTTCAGTTCAAAGTTTTCAAGAGAAGTTGGGACAACAAGACTTCCTGTAATACATAATAGCATGCATGTCCAGAATTGAATCTATGTTTAATTTCTTTATGCATCTCATTCCTGTTTGTAATTATTGTTCCTAGGTATTAGAATTCAACCACTTCTTCAAAATTATCCTCAATTGTCATAAACTGTCTACTTCCATTATATAATGTATTTCTATATGTGAACATACCGTATATTTAGTTTTATATATAGTGTTTACTCAATAGAGTGTGCATGTTGGCCCTTAGTATCTCATAAGATAAAAACTTAAAATATGTACCTTTTTGGCAGGTGCCGTCATCCTCAACTATGTTAAAATATTATATTTAAAAATGTTTAACATAGTTGCAGACGATGGCACCTGCCAAAAAGGTACATATTTTAAATTTTTATCTTATGACTATTCACCTCAACGGAATTTGATATGAATTTTATTAGTATTGACCTCAGTATCTCCTCGCTATCGCCTAATATTAGATCATCAGCATAAACTAACAGCTTATTAATAGCATTGAGTTGTAAGCCTTCTTCATCTTCTAAATATTTGATGGCATAATGTAGTACAAAATTGAACAGTAGATGGGATAGTGTATCTCCTTGCTTCTACCCATTGTGAATTTAAGAAATATCTGAAAACTTCGCCTACATACACCTTACTCTTTGTGCCACAGCATGCCTGAAGATTTTTTATAAGTCAGCATTTTTGGGGGTTAGATAGTTAGATTTGAGTAACTGCCACCTATAGGCATCTTTAAATATGGCATATTATAAATGCAATAGGTAGGTAAATATATCATTTTTAGCATTGCTGATAAGATATCTAATCTAACACTTAAGTTTATACAGTTGTGAAAAAATGCTGGCAACAAAGCATGTTTGTTATTTTATGTGTACACTTCAGTCTTATAACTGACATGTGAAATATAGTAAGTAAAAAGATTCACTGATGATAAATAAGTTGGGTCTGCCATCATCTTACCTCATATATCGTTGTTTCTTGTAAAACGTGTTTCAAAACATCTTTGCTTGATCTTCAGTTGGTACAGACTGATAATCTTTAAGTTGGCAGTCCTGAATCTCGGCTTCTACTCCCATTTTTTGTGTTCCACAGAACTTGCATTTAAATTTCTCTTCCCGGGAATTTCAAAATTCATTACTCTCTCCTTGTTATTCTGTATGTAGATTTTTTCCCATATGTTGAGTTCATTTGTTTTCTAACTGTTTCAGTAATTTGATGTTTACATCTATTTTATGTTTTTCTGACCAAACATGAGCAGCTACTGCAGATTTTTCAACTTCTCCTTTTTTTACATTTCTTATGTATTCTTTAGTTCTAATGGTTACATTCCTCTTTGTTTTCCCTATGTATATCTTATCACAATTTGCACATTTTATTTGGTATATTCCTGATTTTGCTATCATCAATCTTTTCATTTTTGTTGGTTTTTTTATTAAGATTAAATTAAAATGCTTCATACCTCACCTCATATCCAGTCCAGTGGTTTTTATTAGTTTATTCAGGCTATAATTATTCTTTGGTTAATGTTACTTTCTACTGTATTTTCATAATTCATAATACTAATGATCTCTTTATATTTGATTTACAAGGTGGAGAAAGGGCATATCTTATAAAAAATGAAAATGTTTAGTATACACAAAAAACTTGATACAGTGTTTGCAATCATCTTATATCATACATAGTTCTGAAAGGAAAATAACTCCAATATGACACAAATGTTACTATTATTATGTATGTTGTACATACATGTTTTTTTTTGTTGCAAAGTATGACTTGTACAATCATAGCAATTTTTAGAATTGTACTGAAATGAACAATAAACTGTCAGAAAAATATTTAAAAAAAACTTTTATCACTTCAATTCATACTTTGCTTTCTTTTTAGACTGGTTTCAGAATAATAATAATTCCATCTTCAGTATTTTCATGACCAAGCAGTGCATCACCATAACAGAACAACAGTCATGAAAATACTGAAAATGGAATAATTATTATTTCAAAACTGGTTTAAAAAGAAGAGTAATTATGAGGTGAAGTAATAAAAGTTTTTTAATATTTAATTTAAACCTTAAGTGTTACTTCCTATAAAGTTAAAACAGAAAAAAAAAAATTGGAATATCATTTCACGTGATAAAATAAGGAACTCGACAAAACTACATGTGTACTCCATACAGCAATTACAGTCAGCTTTTCATCTCATGCATTATCATATTCTTCTGTTATGTTGCAGAGTACTTAAAAATTATCTCATAAAAATTCACTGTATCCTGCAGGAACATGTTTCAGTGTGTGTACTGAAATATTACCACTAATGTATGATTTTTAGCGAGGTAGGCTTGGAAGTTCATTGTAGTATTTAAGAGAAATATGTGATTTATCTAATTCATGTGTTAATACCTCTAGTGACCCACTATTGTATTAAGTCCTAACATTATATGTTCCTAGGAACATGGGTTCCTGTGTTTGAGCTTTTGGCAGGGTTCCCTGAAGTAGTCCCCTCCCGGAGAATCGAATGGGGGACTATTTAACCTCTGGAAAATTTTACCCCAGTTGAATCCATGTCCGCATTTCTTGATGGTTGGATTTTTACGGTGAACTCCAACATTTGAAGGCAGTAATTGAATAGCGTGGTTCAAAATCTTCTTTGCCGGATTGAACATTGTATTGAAGCTGAAGGAGATAATTTTGAAAATCTTTTGTCATAAGGTACGGAGTAAACAGCACAAAAATTTATTTTATTACATTGCAATCTCTAATCATTTTCACAGCTACTTAGAAATATTTGGTGATATTACCATACGAGATCTGTGCGACAAGTGATTGCCAGGCACTAGAGTTGTATCTTAAAATGAACACTCTGTATTCATTATTTATAAATGGTTAGAAGATGCTGTTTGTTACCAAGAAAATTTTGTTTACTAATAAAAGTTACAATGAAAGTCACTCAGAAATTTTCCAGACCAAATAAACCATTCACACTAATGATTTGATAATAATTTTACAATAGCCATCATTTTAAGGGGTAGGTCATAGATGAGGCTAAGATGGTAAAATAAAGAAGGCAGTGAAGTTGTGGTGAGGAGTAGAATCAGATAGAAATGTTACACAAATACCCTATGGTCCTCTGAGGGAAAATATATTCAGAGTACTGGTAGTTATAGCAACTTGAAAATACTGTCGGTAAGTTAGCCGAATCCAGAAACTTTCTGAGTAAACCTTGTATAGAAGGATTATTATATGCAGGAAGAATGGCAACCTAATGCTCCAATACAAATTTCACCATATGGTACTTTAATTCTCATAACAAATATAGGTGTTAAAACTATTTGCGAATGACAAAAGAGGAAAATGGTGAAATGTAAATAGATAAAAGCAGATCATGTTGCTCAATCCCCCACGAGCCATGAAGGTGAGGATTTAAAATATCTATAATTCATAACTTGCAGCATGAGAAGGAGGTAGGTTGCCTAGACACAAAAGAGATCCTAGGCCATTTTAACATGAATGAATAAAGGAATGTCTGAAATCTAGATTAGCCAGATGCCTTGCTATCTGAGCTATCTTATCCATACTATTAATAGTAATGAAACTATCTAGAAACATTATTAATACAACAAACAGTACTTGCTTGGTGATTATAAATTGAATAATCACAATTTGTTTTAGTTATAATTTTTACTGATTTTACAGTCCATTTAGGGTTAAAACCTGTTATTTTTAGTTAATGAAAAGGATTTTGATTTGCTATTTATTAATTGTTTGAGATAGACGACATCTAGCATGCAATTATAAAGTGCAAGAGCGATTAAGTTCTTATGACGACCACTAGAGCGCAAGCGCAAGTTTTTGTGTCATCTCATCTTTGATTTAGTGTACAACTTAACCTATAAGGTTCTGTGCAAATATTTGTGGTTTATATTTGTTATAAACGGCTAGTTTTCGTTTTTACCCTTTTTGCGAGTCGTTTATGAAACGTTTATTTACCTTGTGCGTAATCCGTTTAGCTGACATGATGTAAAGTTCATGTGACGTTATATTTATTTACGTGAACAATGGGTAAGTGTTGAGTACTGTCAAAATCAATTCATTTTTTATTATTCATAAGGCATAAGACAAGTGTTTTTATTTTCATAATATGAATAAGTTGAATATGCAGTAAATATGACGATTTCACTAACATATGCAAAGAAACAAACATCGTGAAAATCGTACATTTCGAAATAGTAACGTAATTATTGTTTTATCAGTTTTATTTTGAACAAAATTGGCATTCTACCATATTATGCGTAGTATTCATTTCAAACATCTATTTTCCTTTTGAATTGTTTTATTCTTAATATAAACAGTATCTTACATGTGTAAATTTACATAGGGCCTATACAGTTATTTTTGTTTTGTTTTAGTTTTTGTGATATTAGGAATGCCATAATTCATGTACTTGGATAGAAAAAAACATTGTGCTACAAACAGGTTAAAATAAACAAACTCTGCTTAAAAACCATACATTAGTTTATTTATGTATATAGCAATAAAGTAATTAGCTAACTGTATTGACCTAACCTTATCTTGTCCATACGCCTACTTGAAGTCTAAATGTACAGAGCAATATTCCAGGCATCTTGAGACAATGTATGTAGATTGTAAAGGAGTATGTCGAGGAACAAGTTTTAACTTGAAAATTTATATTGGTGTTGTGTCTGGGATTGAATCTTGGCTCTATAGTCCATAGCCGCATGCCAAACGTGACACAATCACATTATTGAATAAAGCCAGCCATATCATAAACATTCTCAATTTTCTCTCATAATAATAAACATTGTCATAATTCCATCTGTAGATTATGTTACATGTCACTTATGATGTTTATTGCATTAATATTTTCAAGGATATTCATTTTTATGCAAATAAACATGAAATTAGTGTTGTGAGAAGAGTTTTGGATTAAATAGCAGTCGTTTGTTTATATTAATATTTTAGTTATGCTATAATTGTGTTAGCCAAAGAATGGGATTATATTCTGTAGACCAAACCATTGGTTCCCAGATTGTGAACTGTGGCACCATGAGGCGATGCAAAATAATTTCACTGAAATTACTAGGATTGAACTCTATTCTAACTGTTAAAGTATACACATGATGTGACATTGTGAATAATTACATTATACTAATGTTCCCAAAAATGACAAAAAGATTTTTCGGGAATACTGCCATAAAGGCCCTATTATCAAGCCTAAGCTACTTTAACATTGGATATAACCAATAAAAAGCATTTGAGGGTGAAAAAAAATTACGAATCATCATCAGCCTCTTATTGTGACCTCCTTTCAGAAGGTTGATTCTAAATATGCCTTCAACCATCTGTGCCTTCCTATGCTTACCTGCTTTTTAGTTCTTCCCAGTCATATCCTCTTTCTAGTAAACTTTTCTCCATTTGATTAATCTATCTTTCTCATGGCTATTTTCCTTGTATCTTGAAATTTAACAGTATGTGTGGTAGTCTTTCCTTTTCCACTCTTTTTAAATGTCAAAACCATTTTAGTTTATTTTTTTTATATCTTTTGTTAATTTTTCTACATTTGTCTCCCTGATTTTGTTGTTCCTTATTCTATCTCTCCTTGTTTTATGTACTATTCCACGTAAGAATTTCATTTCTGTAGCTTGGATTTTGTACAATCCCTTCTTTGTATATGTCCAAGTCTCAGATGCATATATTAGAGCTCGTTTGAAATAAGCCATTTTACTCTTATGGGTAGGCCCTATTATCTTTATTCCAGGTTCATTGTTTAGTTGAATTATACACTTTTAAACTTTTCTCTATTCTTTGATTGATTTCAGTCTATATTTTCCCATTTGCATTTATCACTGTTCCTAAATATTGTACATATTTCCACTTTTTGTAGATTTATGCCTGATAACTTAATATTTCAAATATTGTTCTGGTTTCTACATATTTTCATGACTGCCCTTTTTTCGATATTTACCTTTAATCCATATTCTTCCGCAACTGTTTTCCAATGTTCAAATGCTCTATATTAACTGTGCCAAATTCATGACATAGGGTATGAATTTTTAAAGTTTATTCTCAGTCATAAGAATATTATGTTCAAATGGAACCCTTTAAATATTCAGGTATTGATGTAGGGAGAATTATACATTTTTTAGAATATGCATGATTCTATAAGTATTCAAGGGGGTAAGATATTGATTTGGAAGATATAGTTGTGTAAAGTTTTTAATTGCTAGATTGTGCACCATATTCCTGTATTAAATTGAAAACCTCTTACAGTTCACATGTTGAGAATATGTGTGGTACTGTTGATAGCAAATTCGTCTGTTGGATGAGATGTTAAACTTGGTGCTTCCTTGTGCTTTTTGACAGAAGTAGGCTATGTAATGACATTTTCTCCCTTCTCTTCATCATCATCATCCCTCATACAACACACTTACATGTGCATACAAGCACTTAAACATGCACTCGTCCTACATTATTCTCTGTACACAATGCAAGTTTATAAGTGTTCTACCAAAAAGGTGAATAAATTAAAAATAGATCACATTAACACCATCTATCTGCCTTATGTAGAACCTGAAGCATGACAAGTGCAATGGATGGTAAAATCCGACACAGAAACTTCCATATTTACACAGAGTGCTGCAGTTGTAATGCTGTAATTGTATATTATTATGAGTGACTGGTGAAGTATGAACATGTTAACTACAGATGGAGCACAATGCACATTGTGTTACTTTATTAAATAAGGGCTATTCAAAAAGAAGGAACAGATTTCAAACATTTATTTCTTCCAAACTACAAAAAAATAAACACAATTCCAACATTTCTGGAAAGAGAAAGGTTCAAATTTCACTATTTTATGCATTCAATATGAGCACCATTTGTTACACGACAAATACCAAAAGATGGCTCATTTCTTGCCACACACGAATCAGCTGGTCTCTAGTTATCAAATTCACAGCTTCAATAATTCAATGTCACAGATTTTGAAGAGTGTCAGGCATAGGGGGGATAAAAACATGGTCTTTTACATAACCCCACAGATAAAAGTCACATGGGGTTAGGTCTAGTGACCTGGAAGGCCTCCGACGATGAAGTTGATCTTCTGCTCCTCCTCTTCCAATCCAACAGCACCAATGCGACCATGATCACAACTTCAAGCAATAGCGCCAATGTGGCCGTGATCAGAACTTCAAACTTTTCACTTTGAATATTGTGTTTCTATTTTTTGTAGTTTGGAAGAAATAAATGTTTGAAGTCTGTTCCTTCTTTCTGAATAGCCCTGTATTATTACCATGAAAATATAATGTTCTGTAAGTACAGTAAAATAACAATGAAATATATCAATATACTCATACAGGATACACAAATCACAAAACATTGTGTAATCCTACTTCATGACATATCCTCTTGGCAACTGTTTGAATTTAATATATATTTATTAATACTTCTGAGTATTTAATTACATCATCTTCAAAGAGCAGTATGTTGTTTCACATTTTTTCTGATGTGAAAAAATGGCTGTGTCAAGTTCTATTAGATAACAACGCAATCTGATACAATACTTCTCTTTTCTGTCAGTATAGGTTGTTAAGATAAAATGTTTTCCATAGTTAGGAATTGAACCTGGTAGACATAGGGTGCTTACTCAGATATAATATTATACAACAGAAGGGTCATTCCATGATAAAAGGGACATTTTGGTCTATTTTTTAACATTGTATATTTGCATTTATTTTGTTACTGTAAGGTTGTCTACTCTTTGGACTTCCTGTTTCACAATATCATTTATGTGGGAAACCTATTTCTTTGTTGTTCTGGCTCGAAGAAGATAGCGACATTTCCTGCAGATGTTATTACCCTATTTTCAATAACTTCAAGGTTAGTTTTTTTTTTAATTCTACAGCAACATAATATATTGGGAGTTTGTAATTTCCTTTCTCATACTTTGATGTATGAAATAAAACAAAAAGCACTTATATAGACATTGATTGGGCAGAGTAATATTAAATTTAGAATTTGCATATTAATGTGTAATGTGAGTGACAAAATATACTATTTTATTAATTAAAAAGCAATAAATGTTGTTCATTTTTATTAAAAATCTGGTATTATTAAATAGAGGTAAAGAATGTTATTGGGTGACATTAACAACTTCCTATGAATCTTATTTAACGTGATATATCAAATTATATTAAAGTAATGTGAGTGACAATGAAAAACTTACAATATGAGGTTTTTATACACATTTCAGGAGAAGAAAATTACCTGACTTGTTTTTGGCGATGAAATAAAATTTGACATTATTGAACATTGTTTTCATTTTGTGATTGCCAAAATTCCATCGACCTCTGCTGAGAGAATGAGAAAAATGAAGCAGAAGCTTAAGGAGGAAGGTAATTATGATGAGTATAAAGAACAGCATACAATCTATGTAAGGAAATATAGAGAAAAGAAGAAAGAGAAATTGGAGAATCATAAGAAGGAAGTCAAGATCTCAATTGAAGAAGAAGAAATAAGAAAAAAGAGGAAACATGTTGCTAGATATAGGCTTCTGAGGATTTGATTTTGGCTGTGAATTCTTTGCACCATGTAGTTGCAGCATGTTTTGCTTACTCATCATCTTATCTGGATGAAAACTGCATGCTTGTCAGCAAAAGAAGATTGCTGGGTCATGAAATGCTGATTGCAAGGACAGGTTGTACAATCACATGCAGGAGAAAGTCTTTAATAATCGAGAGGTCTCCACATTAAATTCGTTCATGGCATGTACGGAGAAAAGAAGGAAGTTCAGCCAGGGTTCAGGAGGAAGGTGGTGCAGCCGATTTGGCAAAATATATACTTTCCCTTTTTCTTGGAACATTGTTTTGTGAAAAGAGAACAGGCAAAATTGTATAATGAAGAAAGGTTAATGGCTACATCTTCCAACTTCAAACCAAATATTGAAGTTATACAGGTGGACTTCTCTGAAAATCTTACTCGTTCTATACAAGATGAAATACAAAGTTTTCATTGGGTTCAACCTCAAGTCAGTTTATTTACTGCAGCAGCCTGGTATTCTGGAGAACTTCGCCCCATAGTCATAGTGTCTGATAACCTATATCATACAAAACACGCTGTGGTTGCATATACGGACAGGCTACTTGAAATCCCCAACTGAAATGAATGAAGTCAGTATTTGGCCAGGTGGAACAAGTTCACAATTTAAAAACTGATAAATTGCAGCTAGTCTGAAGGTGCTGCAACAAAAGCATAAAACTGCAGGTGATAAAATTGAACTATTTTGCCACTTCACATGGCAAAGGTAATGTGTTACGGCACTGGTGAGGCTGTGAAGAGGCAAGTTAGAACGCGTGTCTTATCAACAAAGTCTGAAGTTTTCAATGCATACATTTTTCTGAAGTAGCCAGAAAAGTATCATCTGTGAATATAATTCTGTAGATATAGAAGAAAGAAATCAGAAAATGAAGCTATATAGAAGAAAGAAATCAGAAAATGAAGCTGGATAAAGTTTTTGAGGTAGCACCCATCATTGGTGAAATCTCGAAAATCCATGCCATGTCTCTCAAAAATGAATTGGAAACTTATTTTGTATCAAAGCATAGCATGTCGAATAACTTGGGAGTAATTCTAAAGAGAGACCTTTACACAGGATGTCATAACTGCGAAATGTGTGAAAGTGGAGCTACAAGGAAAACGCTCAATACCGCATTATGCTGCAATTTGTCAGTTTTCAATCGATGTGGACTGTGAAGTAAAGGTGCATTTTTAAAAAGGGGGGAGAATATAAATCATGGTTTACTGTCAACAAGGAAGACATAGTGTTCGTTAATAAAGATCCCGAGTTGGAGTGAAGGGGTAACAGAATTTATTATAAATTAAAAATGGAAATAAATGCTGCTCAAATTTATTTATATCTACTATCATCTGTTTTATATATATACACATGTTATGTACTGATTTGTATTACATTTACTTCATGGTAAATAATTGTAAATCAATCACAATTATCAACCATTTTGTCGTGTTGTTGATTATGTAATGTGAGTGACAAAATACTGTAATGTGAGTGACAGATAAAATTTGTGTTTATTCATTTCAGATTTACCACAATAAATTAAAACTTTTGCTGTAATAACCTGTGTGTCTCATTAATGTTCAGCCAAAAAATTGTTTTTCCAAAACTTTTACAAGAGCAGGGAACTTCATTTTTCTGTATAGTGAAATTTATCATGTCTTTTTCCTGTAATATGAGTGACACATACATTTTAATTTTTTTTGTCCATTTATTGTAATTCAAAATTCAAAGAAAATATATCAAAATGTAGAGAATTTAATGAAGAATAAACATGTTTTATTGATGTTTTAAATTTACTTAGGACTATAGATTTATAGTAAATTTAAGGTGGGAAAATAGTCAAATTGTAATGTGAGTGACAATGGAATGACCCGAAGAATCTTTTCTCTTAATGGGATGAAATTAAATTTTTTTCTCTATCATATCCTTTAAATTCATGTTTTGAGATACAGTGTTAAAATTTTGAAGTATGTTCAGATGAACAAACATTTACATTAACTTCTAATTATGTTTCTTGCTATTTTGCTCCTGTACATAGAATATCTTTGTCATTATTGTGAATATTTTTTCCCCCTTTTTTTATATAACTAAATCTAAATTTTAATTGTACATTCCACCGCTGTGGTCTCGAGGTAGTATGCTGCCTTGTCACGCAGCGGGCCTGGGTTTGATCCCCGATCGGGACAGTTTTTCTGGGTGAGGTTTTTATCGAGGTTTTTCCTCACCTCTAAGACGAATGTCAGCAAAACTTTAAGGCCCAAATGATCCCCGAAATTGTATGACCATCGCAATCATCATTCATATTCATCTTAGATTAAGCTTAGGATTAGGGACTCTCCTGATGCCCCGCTATCAACATCATCACCCATCATATTATCGGGGCAATGTAACCCTGCCTTCCAGGCGCCCCAACCTCAGAAGTGGGTTACAAGTATGCCATGCCAGGAGGGAACACCAGGAATGTTAAAAGACAACCTGGGGCATTTGCAAAAAAAAAAAGTTCAATATTGGGCTATGAGGGATGGTCGTGTATATTTTTTAATCACTAGGCTATATTGTACATGAGATGCCTGGATTAAATTCCAAACCCCTCTACAGTACATTTGTTGAGAATGCATGTACTACTGTTAGTGATTTGTCCATCGGAAGGGGACATTAAGCCTTTGAGTCCTTGATGCTTTTTGACAGGAGTAGGCTACAGGCCAGCTACAAGGTTTCATATTCTTTCTTCTCTACGTCATCACCCCTCATAACCCCATTAGGTTACATTTTTGGATGTGATTTATATTTCCTTTGGATTAATCTTTTTTTAAAATTATGAATTTGTGTTTTGACATACTACAAATAAATATTTAAAAACACAATCATTCTACACTCCTCTCTGCACACATTTCAAGTACACATCACTATATAAAGTGGTCTGCCAAAGGAGTGTGAAAATTAAAAAACAAAGTACACTAATCCCATTTATTCATCCAGCTTGAATGGGCTTGAAACATACATACATATTAATTTGAATTAGAATTGACATTAATTTATTAGCACTGTATAATGTGAAATGTTATTGTGATTCCAGATTTCCGTGTGTGGAGGAAATGAGTTCAAGCAGAAAAAGCTGTTTCTGCTATTCTTTCTATTCAAGGTAGTTTTAAACATTAGTTATATATTATAATTTGTAGACTTAGAGTTAAATATTCTCATAATGTAAAAAAACTAGAATTGGTATAGCCTACTTGGAAAACCAAGAATTCCACAACGCTTGATAGCAAATAAACTAATGTGTTAAACCCTCAAAGCAGACCATTAGATGAACAAAAAGATAACCTACACAATTTTCTTCTTTCAGAGTTAAAATTTTTGTCCAGCACATTTGTTGAATTTCATGAAATGTTTGATCAGTTAGAGCAATGATCATTTAACATTATTGGTTAAGAACTGAAGTGATGTTTCCAAAGTTATGATTTTTTACATGTAGCTATAAACTATTGGTCAAGTTTCAATATAAAATTGATAGGATCAAATACTTGATGTTTTATCAAACGCAGAAACAAAGTCTGAACTATAACCACGGTTTCACAATTTTTTCTGTTTTCATACAACCGTAAGTCGGCATTGGTGGATTAGTGGTTATGTTCCTCGTCTCTGATCCTAAGAATCATAGGTTCAAACTTGGCTGGGGGCAGTGGATTTTTAGGAGGGTAACATCCAAAGGGTAAATCCTTGGGGAGGGACTTTTAACCGTGGGTCCCAAGTCTGAAGATTTTTGGACTTGTAGAAAACTTCAAGCCTATAGTGTGTCTCTGAGCAAAGTTTAATCAGTCTTCACCATCCAATTAATACCTTAGTTTCCTGTTAGACGTCTCCTTGAGATGATATACAGTAAAACTTGTCTTAGCCGGAATCTTTGTAAGAAGAGAAAACCTGTAGAGATGGAAAAAAAATCTCCAGAACAGTACGATTTTATATGTAAAATTGTCCTGTATAAGCCAGAAACCTTCATAACGTGGAAATGGAATGGTTTTTAAAGTACCAATAGTTAATTTTTACTTCAGTAAGATGGATAATTATTCTTAAGCACATTCTAATTACAGTATTAATGACCACATGTGAAAATTCTGCATATGACGTTTTCTGCTTTTCTGCATATGACGTTTTCTGCATTATATTGTTTTACCTTCTTGTGTTGCTATTTATATTGTGGGGATACCCTTGCTTATATGTGACAGCAGGGAATCTCTCGCTTTTCTTTACCTGGTTACGTTACCTGTGCGGGAGTTGGGAAACTCCTCAGTCTTCCTGTAGTTGAGTTCCTTCTTGCTATTGTGTAATAAAGTTGTTTTGTATTGCTGTGCAAACTGACCTGTGTTACATACACTATTTTGTCTGTATTTCAGTCAATACGTTAGTCTTTAAAGCGTGCATGTAAAGCCCTTACACTGCGTGAGAACATTCAAGCTTGTCATGTCATGTTCCTTCATAGACAGGTTTTACTGTATTAACCACATGTCACTCACTGACATGCATAGGGTAATATGCATAACTAAAAAGTCTGGTTAAGAAACTCCTCACTAGGGGAGCACCTATGTCCTGTTTGGGACAATGGGGATCAATCAATCAATAAAACCATAAGATACTGAAAATCCATGACAATTGCAAACATAAAGTAGGAATCAATTCTTTTAAGGCATGATTAACCATCATTGTATTACAATAAAAGGATAAATATATTCAAATATGTACCTGAGGTCTCAATCATCCTCAACGAAGTCAAATTTCAGTAAAAAAAAGACTTTGTAGGTTTTTTGGAAACATGTTACTTCATCAGCTGTTCTAAAGGTACTCTTTGGTGCTTTTTGACAGGAGTAGGCTATGGGCCAACAAGAAGGCAAGGAGCTTGTAGGTATGTCATGCCATGGAGTAATCTTTTTGTTGGGAAATATCAGTCAGCTTGAGAATTAGAGTACAAGCAAAATAATAAGCACAATATCAATATGAAACATATTCTCCAAAAGTGAATATAAAATGTTTGCTCTTTATATTTAGAAATTGTCATAGTTATTGAAGTTCAATAACAAAAAGTCCATCATACAGAAACTGTGTAAACTAAGTGAGTAGAATTTATATTCTGACTTTACTGGTTTCTGGAATATACTGTATCTTTCTTTTCTTAATTAAATTGCTTTTATTTATTTGAAGAGAAAAATTATATATTTCTCTTCAAATATGATTTATCCATCATTGAGATGTACAAAATCAATAATAATACTTTTATTTAGTTACATTACAAGAAAAAAAAAGGCAGCTAGAATACATTTTTAAATTACAGCTTTCAGGTAAACCCTCACTCCTAATGATCAGATTTAATTGATTTTGGAGAATATTTTTCTCATTTTACTTCAATGACATATACAGGGTGAACGGTAATTACACCGACAAACTTCAGGGACTGATTCCTGACTGGATGTGAAGGAAAAAAAGGACCTATAAACATGTGTCCGGAAATAAAAGATATGGCTGCAATGACAACAAATCGTCCTGGCACACTATACATAGCATAATCGCATCCACGTCACAACATATGTTCAACGTGGCCTCCATGGGAAGCAATGCATGCGTTCACACATCATATCATGGATTGCCTCACTCTTTCGCATGTTCTGGCATCTCTCCAAATAGCGTCACAGCCGTCGTGGACATGCTTTTGAAGGGTATGCACATCAGGAACTGGTTCAGCATACACAATACTTTTCAGATGCCCCAGAGGTAAAAATCCAGGGGGTTTAAGTCTGGTGATATAGCAGGCCATGTGACAGAGCCGAGAGAATAATACCATTTGTCAGTGCCATCTACCGTGGCAGCAATGAATTTATGGACACTTATTCATAGGACTTTTTTCCTGCATTTACAGTCAGGAATCAGTCCCTGCAGTTTGTCGGTGTAATTAAAACTCACCGTGTATAGGTCTATAAGTTAAAAATGAACCTTGGAAATTTGAAGTATTCATATGGTCTTTGTAGGCGGGGAAAAATTTGTTGTACGATCCAATAGACTGCATTATATTAGTCACACTGAGTCCTCGGACTGGGAATAATAGATCAAGGAAATTTATTACAACACAGTGTAACACATACTGGTAGAAAGACTAACACACACAAGCTCAACAGCACCACTGATTCCCTTTTCTACCAATTTGCGCAGAACTTGAAAGTGGTCTGTGGCACAGGTTTTCATGTCTTTGGTGTTTGCCTATACTAAGTTTCATTGTGAAAAATAAAAAATTGTGGCCGCTAGAGCGATTTTTAAATTTTCATTTCAGGTGAATCCTCTCTCCTAGTGGTCCAATTATATTGTTCAACGAACTCAAATTTACTTTTTTAATTTATTGCTGTGTGCCGAATTTTGTTAAAAAATTGCGGCAGCTAGAACATAAATATAATTATAAATATTTGTCATAATTATTTCCTATGTCTACTAAAGATCGTCTACCTCTGTGATTAACACATATGGATGTGAGGCCAGCAGCCGGATGGTAGGCCAAGAGCCTTCTAGGCCTGTCGCGCTTGGAGGTTTTAACTAAGTAGGATCAATGAAAATTTTTAAGTTTATTTTTTTTAATCTGTTCATGAGAACACTTTCGAAATTTGTTAAAAACAAAGATTTGCATAATTATTACACTAGCACTACATAGAGTGCATGCGTCCCTAGTTAAGCCAAATAGGGAATGGTTTTAGTAAGATTATTAAAAGAGCAGATAATTAATCATAATGGGACAAAAGTTAATGATTGTCCTTTAACAGAACATGAATATCTCTGGGGACGTGAACACAGGTATCCACGGTTATAAAAGGCACAAAGATGGAGTAGGTGGCTAGCCCTCCGCTCGACCGACTTTATCCCTGTGAAAGTATCCGTACCGTACTTATTTTAAGTGGACTCCAGATCCAGTGTTGACAGGAATGGGTGTAGAAAATTCCCCACGTGTCCCGACCCGGATGCATAATAGTACGATAACTTGCTACTTTGTATGAGCTGACGAATCTTTACAAGTATGAACTTTTAGTGTAAGTAGTTGAATTTTGCAACTATAGTGACAATATGGTATTTTATTTAGCGACGCTCTTTAACATCTGAGGCCATGAATGTCACAATTCTAAGCTTGAAATGAAATGACGAATATTTATGTATCTTATTTGACACGTGCCGTAATTATACGATACGGGACCATGAGTTTACTTCCCTTCGAAGTGTAGTAGTCCCGAGGTAGCGAGCTGCCTTCACGCAGCGGGCCCGGATTCGGGTCAGGCTCCTGGGTGAATTTTTTTCTGGCTTTTTCCTCACCTGTGAGACAAATGTCAAGAAGCTTAGGACCCAACGGTCCCCGAAAATCATTCGGCCAGCATTATCCTTATCATTACCATCACCATCCTAGCAACAGGAAGCTACCACACCTATAATTTCCTAGTAAATCTGCAAAGCATAGCATGAAAATGCTATGATTGCAGTGAAAGACCTGCCCTCTGGCAGAATTACTATAGAATAGAAGTGAATGAGTTATTTCGAAAAGGGATCGTCTACAGCTGATCAAATGTTATAGAAAAAAAAACCCGATTCTACTTGTTCAGGATAAAGCAGTGAATCTGAAATTGCCACTGAATAAAGTCAGAAAGTTGTAAAGAAATAGTGTAGTTGAATCGTTCTCACGCGAAAACGACGGAAGTAGGTATGTAAACATGGAGTAGCAAAAAATGGAATTTCAGAAAAATTGGACATGATCCCTTTTCGAAATGACTCATTCAAGTGTAGTAGTGGTTACCATGCTGGGCTATAGATTGCGGGTTCAAATCCGACCGGGGAAGATTGACTTTTAAGGGCTTAAATTTTTTAGTATGATTTCCTACGGAAATGGAGTAAAACCACGGGTCCCGTATTCGCATATTTATGACATAAAATAACCTCTGAACAAAATTTGTCGGATTTGTCATGCTTAGATTTGAATTGCGACGCTAATGATCTAGTTGTTAACGATCATCGTTAAATAAAGTAACAAACAACTTTCCTTAGAAAGCCATACTTAATTTTTTTATGCTCCAAAAAATCTATCGACCACGGTTTGGTATGAACCTACGAACTTTGGTAAAGAGTTTAGACAAAATGAATGTAGCCTGTATTACGTATTGCATACATTTTACAAACTACTTCTGTGACCATTACTTCCTTACTGAAAAAAAGTGATTTTTTGTAACCTGTTGAATTTTTTAAACATATATTGTAGGCTTATATGTAGTAATTTTACCTGGAAGAATATGCATATATATATATATATATATATATATTATATATATATATATATATATATATATATATATATATATATATATATTATAGTAAAATATCCTTAAGCCTGAATGAAAAGGCCTCTAAGCAAAATGTACCGAATTTTCCCGTCCTAGTACTACCTTGGTTTCCTAGATGTCATTATGAGGCGGAACGCTGACCACGAACCACTCAAATGACATCTATACGAAAACAAGTGTAACTAAATTAGTATGGTTCAAATTCCTCCCTGTAGGGGAAGAGCACCTAAATCTCTGTTAAGGGAATCATAGGCTTACAAGATACAAGAAGAAGATATATATATATTAAATCAGTGAGGTCATTTTTGGTATTTTTTCCTGGCATGGCGTATTTGTAACCAACTACTGAGATTGGGGCGCTTGAAAGACGGAGTCACACTGCCCTGATGATATCAAAGGTGATGATGATGGTAATGACGTGCCAGGAGAGGTCTTAATATGACTATTTAACTCATGCCCCAAATGGGAGTCAATGACCAATCACGTTTCAATGATTTCTGTTTTACAACCAATCAGAGTCGTGTTTCACCAAATATTTATCAGTGTTATAATTACCATATTAAAGAAAGCTCCTCCTTACAATATTGCGTTCCTTTGGCAATAAATAGTATGATCTGGTTGCAGTGATAAACAAAAGAAGCAGTAGAAGCGTACCTATCGTTTCTCATTTGTAAAACATCGCCGTTTACATTAAATATATAAATATTTTAAAATAACTATAGTTAAATAATGATTTGTGAGTAAACAGCTTAATTTTATTCGTTAAATAGTCCTAACAAATGCCACTCTTGATTTCCAAATTCTCTAGATAAATTCACTCCTCACTTCGTGAGTCGTGAATTTATCGATAATTTGGAAATCACTCGTGGCATTACTTATGATAATGTTGGCCAGATGTTTTTCGGGGACCGTTTGGACCATAAAGTTTCCTGACATTTGCCTTACAGTTGAGGAAAAACCCCGTAGAAAACCTCACCCAGGAAACTTGCCCCGACCGACCGGGCCCGCTGCGTGACGAGGCCACAGAGATGGAAATCAGGAAGAATATTATATGTTACTCGCCCAAGTTAAATCTGCTTGCGGATAAAATGCTAGGAATGTGCTGTCGATTCTCTTCTCTTACTGTGTTGTCAGTTCGTGTCCTCTGAGTTGTGTTGACTGGAAGGATACGCTGGCAAATGCTATGTTTTTTAAATGATATGTCACTTAAATAGTTGTTGACCAAATGAGGCAACCATGTTATTGCTGGTTGAGTGAGCTGTCCCTTCTTTGCCTTCCTCTTTACATGATGCCAATTCCCATTCGCTGTGATGTGTTATGAGGCTAGTCATAGAGAGATGACAATCTATGTGATTTTAAATGTTCCGTCACCTGCAGCAGGCGTCCACTAAATTACTAATTTGACAACCTTGTAATGATATTTCACATGTGTTTAGGGATTCTCCCTTCCATTGAAAAATAGTTTGGCGAAACTAGCGCTAACACACTTCCCTCGTAGTCGTGTAGATTTAACTTGGGCGAGTAATAGGCTATGTTGTTTTGCAATTAATAAACATTTCAACGAGATATTTAGAAAACGATTCCTGAGAAAAGTAACGCGTGGATCGGTTTAAATGTAATGCTTATAAACTGTATGCCAGTTCAGTTAACTGCTGTTCTTTTAATAGATTTGTTTACGCATAACTCAGTGTTTATTCTGCTGAGAATCAGCACTGTGTGGTAGTGATACGTAGAAATATACTTTTAATGCTAGTTAAGCATTAATTAAAATCTTAAAATATTTACGATTTCCGGTGGACTAGTGGTTACCAATGCTTACCTCTGGTTATCGCTAGCGGGTTGAATCCTGGATGTCAATAGATTTTTATGGATGTAAATTTCTCAATATTGACTTTGTTGGAAGGGAAATACAAACATTGGTTCCGTGTTGTAGCGTTGGGGCACGTATAACCAATTCACTGGCACTATTGAACCCATAGGTTCATTGCCTGGCGGATATAAGCTCTCCATACATCCCTATCCTTGGCTAATGTTTTCCAATAATCATCATCATCACTCCAGGGATTGGGCAATTGCCCGTTCCGACTTCATATTGCATCAGCCCAACGTCTTCTAGGTCTTCCAACATCACGCCTTCCTCTTGCTTGATAATTTCTGGCTAACAATGGATATCTCTCCTTACTCATTCCATCCATGTGATCAATCCATTTCTGTCTGTAATTCGTGACTTTATCCAATAAAGGCTGTACTTTCAATTCTTCTCTTATATCCTCATTTCTTATTCTATCAAGTCTTGTACATCCTTTTACTTGTCTTAGGAACCGCATCTCTGCCGTCTGTATTCTATCCTTCTGTCTTTTCACTGGAGCCCAAGTTTCACATCCATACAATATTGTGGGAACCGCCATAACATTATACATTTTTATCTTGGTTTCTTTTCTAATTTTATTTTTGAATGTTCTCTGTATTGTTCCACACACCGTCTGAAATTTATTTATTTTGGAGTCAATATCTCTTTCCACATTGTAGCCAACATCACAGCCCAAATATTTGAAACTAGACACCTGTTCTATACTTTGATTTTCTAAAATAATTTTGGTTCTCACTGGATCTCTTCCTCTAAAAGCCATGGTCTTCGTTTTCCTTAGAGAAATCTTTAGATCGTATAATTTACATATTTCATTTAATGCATGCATTGATTTCTGTAAGTCGTCTTCATTTTTCTGTATTATGATTACATCGTCAGCAAATAGAAGATTATTTATGCACACTTTATTATCCATTCTTATTCCTGGATTTACTAAAACTTTCCATTTATTTTTAAAATATCGTCTATATATATATATAATATATATATATATATACAAAGTGGGTGATAAACTACATCCTTGTCGTAATCCAGTATTTGTTTTGATTGCATCTGTTCTTTTGAATCCGGTATCTATAATTATATTTGTGTCTTCATATAATTTCTTTATTGTTTCAACAAGGCACAGCGGGTATCCTTTCATTCGTAATATTTCCCATAATTTTTGTCTGTTTACTCGATCGAAGTCCTTATCCAAATCTATAAATCCTATGTGAGTTTCTAAGTTATGTTCTCTTCTCTTTTCTATGAGTTGGTTCAGTGTAAAGACATTGTCTATACATGACCTTCCCTTTCTGAATCCACTTTGATTTTCATTTATTATTACTTCTGTTATGTTTCTCAATCTATTATTTATTATTTTCATATATATGTTATAGCCAGTATTCATTAAGCTAATCCCTCTGTAATTCTCGCAATTTCTCCGGTCTCCTCTTTTAAATATATTCTTCACAATTGCTGTTTTCCAAGTGGTTGGAATCTCATAGGTCTGCCAACATATATTAATTAAATGAAGTATTCGTAGTTTACACAATATTCCACTATATTTGACTAACTCCATATTTATATTATCTAATCCTGTTGCTTTCCTATTCTTAGTGGTTTTCAGAGCCATTTCTAATTAATTTATTTCTATTACATCAATATTTTCCACTTTTATTTCTTCCTTGTTGTTCTCTTTTCCTTCAATTTCCTCCTTTTTTCCAAAGTTTTTCATAATGATGTATCCATTCTTGTTCTGGGATTATATTCAATCTGGCAGAATCTTTCTCAGTTTGGTTTAGATGTTTCACTAATTTATAACCTATTTCTTGTCTTCCATACATATCATGTTCTACTGAGCTTATAAATTTATCCCATGACTCCTGATGGGCTTTTCTTATATGCTTTTAGCAATTCTCTTTTTCATTTTATATTCTTCGTAAGATTCTTCTGTTTTCAGTCGTAAGTGTGTATGATATGCTTTTTGTTTTTCATTCACTGCATTTTGTATATTCGCATTCCAAGTTCTCAAACCCTTCCTATTTCTTATTCTATTTTTCTTTCCTAATATCTCATTTGCTGTTTTATGTATTACATTTTATATATTTTCCCATTCAATATTTATATCTTCTGACGTTGCTATCTCTGATATATATTTATTCATTGTGCTTTCATAATGTTGTCTAATACTTTGATCTTATAATGAATATACTTTATATACTTCTTCTTGGTTTCTTTTGTTCTTTATGCTATTTTTCCGCCATTTAGCTATTATGTTTATTTTACTTATTACGAGATAGTGATCAGAGTATATATCGCTGCCTCCATGTATTCTCACATCTGTTACCAAGGCTCCAAGCTTGTTGTTTAAGATTAAATAGTCAATTATTGATCTTGAGTTATATCTACTTCTTGTATATTTATGTATGTGCTTTTTTCGGAAATAAATATTCATTATCTTTAATTGATTAGAGATTGAAAATTGTCTCAAATCCTGTCCATTATCATTTATTGTTATTTCTCCATTGTATCCTATTACATTAGGTATAGGGACATTGCCTACTCTGGCATTTAAGTCTCCACTTATTATTAGATGATGATCTTTTGTATATTTATCAACTAATGTTTGTAATGTTTTATATATTTTTTTTGTTTCCTCTTTCTTACCTTCCTCTGGGGCATATACAGCAATTATCATCATATATCCTCTTTCAATTTTAAATCTGGCTATCAAGATTCTTTCATTTATAAACTCATAGCTATTCAATTTGTTCTTCCATTTTTCATCTATTAAAATTGCGACTCCACACTGCGCTCTTGTTGTCTGTTCTACTCCACTATACAACATAGTATAGTGTTTTAAGTCCTTTGTTCCTTTTAGTTTCTTTTTTGTTTCTGTTATTGTTGCTATATTTATTTCTTTTTTCTTTAATTCTCTTTCTAATTCTTCTTCTTTTGTATTTATTCTCCTTACGTTCCAATTTCCTAATTTCAAAATGTCCTTTATTCCAAATCGTATCCTTTTATCTTCCTTGGGTCGGTTCCTTTTATGACAATCCGGCTGATTTCCATGAAGCTTCTCAGTAAGATGAATGTCTCCTGGAAGCGTTACGAGTGCTTCGCAGGACAAGGATGGTGAAAGGGCTGCTTCCTCTGAGCCTCCAAATATGCTCCTCTGGGTATCCACCCCCCAAGAGAGGGCTGCTTCTTCCGCTCTTCAAGCCCTACAAGTTTAGCTGTGCTATTCCTTGTCGCCCTGTTGACCGTTGAAGACTTGACGAAGATGTGGCCGCCCAATATGGATACAGACGCCATTCCTTCGTTGTGAGCTATACTTAGTTCCCCTCGCCTCTTACCCACCAGCAAGATTAACCTAAGTCAATCTTCCCCAGTAGAGTCGTCTGGTTCATCGGGTACTAAGCCCCCCCACCACGTCAAGGTGATAGCTCCTGGGGAGTGTTTTCCAATAATCCCCTGTATAATCTACTTCCCTCAAATCTTGGTTAATGTTATTCTCCCACCTCATTCTTGATCTACCTACTAGGCGCTTTCCCTCTGGTTTTCCTAGAAGGAGTTTCCAAGCCTCTCTTTCATTGCCCATTTGTGCCACATGTGTTGCACATCGCAAGTTGGGGCACGTATAAGAACTAGCATTGAGAAATAAGAGCCCTATATGTAAAATTTGTTTTTTCACTCCTATAATCGGCCTCGGTGGACTCTAGTGGTTATGCCCCTTGCCTCTGCTCCCGAGGGTCGCGGGTTCAAACCCGGCCGGGGTCGATGGATTTTTTAGGATGGAAAAATCCAAGGAGCAAGTCCTCCGGGAGGGACTTTAAGCCGTGGGTCCCGAGTCTGAAGATTTTCAGGCCCGTAAAAGATCCATAAGCCTGAATGAAAAGACCTATAAGCAAAATTTACCGAATTTTCCCGTCCTAGTACTACCTTGGTTTCCTAGATGTCAGTATGAGGCGGAACGCTGATCACGGACCACTCAAATGACATCAATACGAAAACAAGTATAACTACATTAGTATGGTTCAAATTCTTCCCTGTAGGGGGAGAGCGCCTAAATCTCTGTTAAGGGAAACATGGGCTTACGAGATACATGATAGATATTTGAATTAAAACGTTAATGATTTCTAATTTTGTAAGGAGTGTAATCATAAAAAACTTTTTTTCTATTAATGAGGCAGGAAATATGTTTAATAACCTGTAGAAAATAAATGTGCAGATATGTTGTATACCAGAATATGTTTAATAAAAATTATCGTTTCGAAGATTTGTTAATAGGGGTAGCGTATTTGCGTCTGTGTCCGAGGTTTGAGGATCAATCCTGTGCTAGCACGACAGAATTCCAATTTAGGGTGGGACAAATTCTAAAATATAATCATATTCTCGGCGTGAAAGTTAAAGCTCCACAGAAATGCAAGGCATGTTCAAGATTTTTTTTTTTGCAATCATATGAACAAGTGTAGGCTCTTATCTTATTAGTAAATTATAAATATATTAATGATTAATATATTTTAATAAATTATTTATTGTTAGTCTTGTATATTTTAATTCATGTAATTTATTGATCCGTGTTCGCTCTACTGCAGGGAAATGGGTGCTTAACAATACGGATTTAGTTACTCTTACTTCCCTGCATATGTCATGAATGGCATCTAGTTAGCATACTGACCAAATGAGACATCTAGTAGGTAACTAAGGTATTACGTGAATGTTGAAGGTCGGTAAAATTAGCTTACAGACCTCTTTCTTACGCTTAAGGTTCTTTTACGAGCCTGAATATATCTGGTCTCGGGATCCACGACTTAAAGTGCCTCCCGGAGGACTTGTTTCTTGGATTTTTATATCCTAAAAAAATTCCATGGACCCCGGCCAGGTTAGAATCCGCGACCCTCGGGACTAAAGGCGAAGAACGTAACCAATAGACCACCACGGCCGATTTAATTCATATAGTATTCGTAAAATAATTATATAGGAATATTAAGTTGCATACACTCTTTTTAATATATATATATATATATATATATATATATATATGTATATCGACGACATTATGAAACAATGGAAAATTATAATGGACAAAGGCCTTAGATTGAACAATAACTCAAGTATTAATAACTTACTTTTCGCCGATGATTTAGTCTTACTACACCATGATGAAGATGTGTTAAAATTGGCTGCTTACAAACTAAATGCAATATATAGCGATTATAATTTTAAAATTTCAGTAAGTAAGACAAAAAGTAATGGCATTTTGTGGAAGAAATACTCTGCGTGCAAAAATAGTAATTAGAGACGAAATTATAGAACAAGTATCCCACTTTAAATATTTAGGATGTGACATCAGCTATGGGTATGATAAAGATATTGAACACAAAACACACTTTCAAGCTATTTATGGTACAATAAATAGAACATTGAATAATAAAGCCCATAAACAAACAAAATTAAAATTTTATAAAACAATAGCTGTCCCTGTCCTTTTGTATGGGAGTGAATCTTGGATTACCACTACCAAACAAGAAAGTAAAAATCCAAGCAGCCGAGATGAAATTTTTAACAAGAGTAAAAGGCTGCACTAGAATGGACCAGATAACAAACGAGGATATCCGCGAAGAACTGCAGATCTACTCCATAAAAGAAAAGATATTTAACAACAAGGTACAATGGAAAGAACATGTAGAAAGAATGGAAGAAAGTAGATTACCAAATAAAATCTTCCATTATTTTCCAAGAGGAAGAAGAGATGTCGGACGTCCTCGGAAGAGATGGTCTTAGATCTATTAGTGAAGACGGAACAGGCAACTCTTGCCTAAACCAGGAAGTGAAGAAGAAGAAGAAGAAGTTGCATACAAAAATATTGTAGGCCTACACCGAAAATTTTACCCCTTGTATATTTTGTCGAATTTTATTCTTATTAGCGTGTTTACTGGACTGAAAGTTTACGAGTTCGATCCAAGTCAGAATTGAAGTATAGAATTTAAATTTTCCTGATGGTAATTTTATGACATGGCTCCCATCGAATGGAAGTTATGTAACACAACTATGTGACATATTAATGAACTTCATATAAAATCGGTCTCGATGGATTTCGAGGTTCGCAGATTCAAACTCGGTCGGGGTTGATGAATTTTAAGAGCGTAAAAATCTGAATGTCTCTTCCTTTGTGGGGGGGGGGAGTAGAGCCATGGATACCGAGCCATAGATTTACGGCACGTAAAATAACCACAACCTAAAATAAGTGTCTTCTGAGAAAAATTATCGGTACTTTCACGTCTATGTTTGAAGTGTGACGTCAAGTTGTTAAAGAGGATGGTTAAATGAAATGCGAATATTCGTTATGGGACTATGGCAAACATGTATCTGATATACAGTAGGCAAATTCTCGAAACAACTTTATAAGTTTTATATGAAGAAGAATTAGTAATTTATTTCCACTGAATTACATTCAATAAAGACTTTCTAAGAAAATAATCTCAAGGTTTAGGGTAAAACGTGATAAGAATCTGGTGAAGATAAAACATTAATCACATCGCTACCCGTGATCGAACCTAGGTTATTTGTTTAGTTGACACGTGTTTACATTGATACAACTATGTAGTATAAAATGAAATAATGATTATGTACCAAAAGAGATGGATCAGACAGTAATTTTGAGATTGGTATTCGGCAGGAGACCTCATCTAATTTTACTGGCCCTTCAAAAAGAATTAAAAATATTAGTTGGATATTAGAATATTAGTAAAGGAAGAATATTTATCTTTAATTACATTATTTTCAATCAATAAGTTTAAGAAAAAATTAGGGTTATTCCCTTATGTTTTTACCAAGTTTAAATCCCCTTACTGACCAAATTGATTGTGTTTTTTGTTATTTTCATCCGTTTTTCAAGACAATACTTGGTTAAATTTGCATTAACATGATCCAAATCATAAATTCATATCTAATACAATTTAATATCAGTAGCATATAGGATCTGTTTGAAGTAACTGAGAGAAAAAATCTCAGCGTCTCAGTTGAAAAATACTTCACTGCAATCATAGCATGAAAATGCTATGATTACAGCTTTACTAGGGAATTGCAGGTGTGGTAGCTTCCCGTTGCTTTCCACACCGGTGAAGGATGATGATGATGATGATGATGATGATGATAATGATAAGGATGATGATGATGGCCATATGATTTCGGGGACCGTTTGGGCCTTAAAGTTTTCCTGACATTTGTCTTACAGGTGAGGAAAAACCCCGATAAAAACCTCACCCAGAAAAACTGTCCCGACCGGGGATCGAACCCGGGCCCGCTGCGTGACAAAGCAGCACGCTACCTCGAGACCACAGCGGTGGACTTCGAGTTAATAGTTGTTAAATTTGTTTACAATATGATATTCATAATCCAGTATAAAATTATATAAGCATATGAAATGGTACGGGAGGACTTCAAACTTTCATTAGGGATTGGAAGAACTCAAATTATTTAGAATTAATCAACATGTTTTTCGACTTCTTCCGATCCCGTAAATGGGCCAAAAGCCACATTCCGTTCTCCTATGTAATTTGATGCCCCACGCCGTAGTCGAGTTTTTGAGGCATCATGCTTGGTGCAAAGCTACGGGACTTGCGCTGATTCTTTACCTCATGGGGGAAAGAAAAATATCATGGAATTTCGACCAGATGGGACCGGTGCCCACCCAATATTGTGAGGAATTTATATAACTGCAATAAGTAGTGACTCCAGGTTGAGAAAACCAGCTAAAATTGTTGTGGGACACGAATGTTGACTATATACATGACACTCCTGTGCTGCTTACATGATTGTCCACCTCCGTGATTAATACACGTGTCATGTAAGGCCAACAGATGTCTGATAAGCCAAGGGCCTTTAGACCTGTCGACCCGGGTTTTCATTCAATTTCTTACTAGATTATGAGTATCAAAGTGTAAACAATTTTAGTAGCTGATAACGCGGGCCTTTTTTCGTCTGAGATTATGAGTTCCCTATTTCAAATTGATTGTTTGCAGCTGGCCGAGAACCAGATACATTTCTTTTGTTTAATTAATTACACTATATAGCACAAGATATATCAATCCAGACAATATGCGTACACAGCTTATTTGTATGCTTCCAAAGATAATAGTTGCGATATGACGAAAGATGTTCAGACGTATAAAAAATAATTAAACTCCTCCATGGCGCGACAGGCCTAGAAGACCCTTAGTCTACCAGCCGGCTGTTAGCTCCACATCCACGTGTTAATCACAGAGGTGGACAATCTTGTAGTCACTACTACTCATTGCAGTTACCCAAATTCCTCATGGTATTGGGAGACATCGGTCCCATACTGGCCAAATTTCATGAACAAATTTCTTCATCCATGGGGACTCAAACCAGCGCAAGTCCCGTAGCTCTGCACCAAAATGTCATTCCGTAAACCGCTTGGTTACTACGCGGGACAAAATATAATTGAAGACTGAAGTAAAAAAAAAAAATCTTAAAATGCTATTATGTAAATGTAGGCGACTTTATAGGATATTCAAATTTTTTAAGTTGGTACAATCGTTTTCATTTTAAGATGGTTCATAAGGCTTTTATGCCTACTTCAGTAAATAGTAGCTATTAGCTAATCATTTATATAATCTATTATAGGCCGTCTTTGTAACTAACTGTTAGATACTATAAATTGTGACCGTAGGGAATAAATAAAGGGGAGGACAAATAGATTCCAGTACTGTAAATTATGTGTGATATTCGTTATTTTTTATTTCAGAACTAGTAAATCTTTCAGCTCGAGATTTTGATTGAAGAATTTTCTTTACTTCCTATCAATATTGCTAAAAATTTCATGATTATCACAAAAATGGAGGTTTTTAAGCATTTATGTGCAACTTGTGCGATAGTCCCCACAAATATAAATAATTCTAATTTTTTTTATCTGTTCTTCAAACTCAAAAGAATAATATGACCTATAATAATTACGTTGACTTAAAAATATTTTATTACGAAAACAATTAAAACTATTTTTTCAACCCATCAAATTAAAACATATTTTCAATGAGATATTTCGAATATTACAGGTCATATTGTTCATATAAACTTGAAGAACAAATAGAACAAAGAATCATATAAAAATAATTATATTTGTGAGCGCTATCACAAAAATTGCACACAAATGCAAAAAAAAAAAAATTGTAATGATAATTACGAATAATGTAAAACGTGTTTTAGCTTCTTCTTCTTCTTAAACTTAATTTGTAGGATTTTCATCCTGCTTATTTCCAAAATCACTCCTCGGAGGAAGATGTATTGGATGTGCATTCACTGTCTATCCATCTTTTGGCTGGTCTTCCTCTTGTTCTCCCGTCCATTGGTCTTTCATCCGAGGCTTGATCCTTGGGACTGCGAGCAATGTGTAAGATACACCTTGAAGTGGGTTGCTAGCCCGTTTTCATGGCGGGTTTATTATTCGGGGTTTCCTCCCTAGGCCGATTGCCTTCACCCAGCTCCAGAGCTCAGCCTGCGCCGTTTTATTTCGGTGTTGTCTCTCCTAGATGGGTTGTCTTGCAGGACTAACGAACCCCATCCGCCCGTTTGTCAATCTACAATGCAGTAGATGTAGAGTTGCCTCTTCCATCAGGTACACCGTACCGAAGAACTCCTTCTCCGCTGTATCTGCCGTTGAGGTCTTCATCGTAACCCTGGCAAGGGGCCATCACAAGGTATTATCAGCTGGGCAAGCTGAACCAAGGTTTTTTACGAGGTGTTACTCCTCCCGCTCGCCCCTTTTCAACCTGGCTTGGGACAGGCTATGGCGGGTGTTTTAGCAATTCTGAAAATATCCTTTATTAGGGGAGGTAATGCATATTTCTCATTTAAAATATCAGGATGAAATAGTTACTATAGTGAGGGCCACGGTTAGAGGCATATGAAAGCGGGCTGTGTTGTAGTTGTTTTCTTTTTAGGAAAAATGTCATTTTAATAGATTTTTTCAACCCTTTGCTCACCAGATATCACCCCCCCCCATCAGACATCCACCCCATTAGTGATGTCTGGTATTTAACTGTGGGACTCACTAAAGTTCCTGAGATATAAAATAGTGAATATTAAATATTTTTATGACCCTCTCCTTAAATTAAAAAATTACCAAAATTAGTTAAGTGTACAGTAATCATCTTCCAAGCTTTCAGCGCACTTTGAAGAAAGTTGGTAACCCAGGAATCAATTACTTTCCTAGTTATAAAGAGTTTGTTTCTTGGTAGCGCTCTCCTGAAAATTAGCAATTTTTTACTTATTTTCTGTGACCACAGTTAATATGAAGTTATGAGTAAGGTATATTAAATTTATGTCTGACAACAAAGCGGTAAAATTATTACTATAATAATTTATGAGAAGCCATTTTTACAACATAAGTGATTCAGAGTATTTTGTGTGAAAACGAATATTAATAATTATCAAGCCTCGCTGTTAAGTACATATTACAACACACAACTCATTATTTCTAACTGGGGAACGTATTTTTATACACTAATACAGAGTGTCCCAAATTGATGTATACACTCTTTAAAACGTTATTTCTCAGCAACGAAATGAGACATAAATACAATTTTTGTTATGTATGATCCACAAGGCACTGGAAAAGCATAGCAACACGTTAATTGATCTTCACGTTTTTATAAACAACAATGGCGGCGAGATTATCATTCGATGAACGTAAGTGGATACTGAAGTGTTATTGGAAAGTGGAGAATGTTGTTCAAGTGCAACGACGTTGGTTGGTTGAATTTGGGACAACACCACCAACAAGGGTAACAATAACAATAATCCGAGACAAGTTTGAAGACTGCAACAGTACTCTCGTTATCAGTCGAACGTCTCTTTCTTCCGCACCGACCTTTCAACACATCTTGCACCGTTCCATCGTCTTCAAACTTGTCTCTGATTCATGGTATTGTTACCCTTGTTGGTGGTGGTGTCCCAAATTCAACCATCCAACGTCATTGCACTTGAACAATATTCTCCACTTTCCAATAACACTTCAGTATCCACTAACGTTCATCGAATGATAATCTCGCCTCCATTGTTGTTTATAAAGATGTGAAGATCGATGAACGCGTTGCTTAGCTTTTCCAGTGCCTTGTGGATCATAGACAACAAAAATTGTATTTCTGTCTCATTTCGTTGCTTAGAAATAATGTTTCAAAGAGTGCACACATCAATTTGGGACACTCTGTATATTGCAACATGGTATAATGAGTAATACTCGTTTTCATTCTCTCTTCTTCTTCTTCTTCTTCTTCTTCTTAAACTTAATTTGTAGGATTTTCGTAAGTAATCAAGAGTGACATTTGTTAGGACTATTTAACGAATAAAATTAAGCTGTTTACCCACAAATCATTATTTAACTATAGTTATTTAAAATATTTATATATTTAATGTAGACGGCGATGTTTGAAAACAAATTGGAAACGATAGGCACGCTTCATCTGCTTCTTTTGTTTATCACTGCAACTAGATCGTACTATTTATTGCCAAAGGAACGCAATATTGTAAGAATGCTCTCTAGTGGAGAAAAAAGAAACACATCAAACTGTATATTAATTCATTTCTGATGTCATATGATGTAAATATGACAATTATATTTTTCTGGATTATTACCTGGGAAAAAATACATTTAAGAAAGTGCAAACAGTGGTTTCTTTTTTTTTGGTGGTATAATCAATTGCTACAAATGTTTTATATTAACTCCCGCATGCGGCATGTGTTGACATTCATGCACTATATATACAATCTGGTATTACCCGTTTAAGGAGTAAGCGAAGTTGTTGACGGAGGGCACTGCAGTCGTGTTTATGCAGGAATAGACCACGTGACACTCCTATCTACGAGTGCAAAGGGGAATGGGACGTGGGACGCTGACAGTGTACACTGCCTTATATGACGTCACGTGTACCAACAAACAGAGCTTCCTGATTCTTCCGCCTGCAGAGATACTTTGAATGAGTAATAGCCGTATTTCTCGCAGGCTTAGTCACTGCAAAATAATGGTCAGACCTGTTCAGAATATTAAAAAGGAGGAGCCTTCTTTAATATGGTAATTATAACACTGATAAATATTTCGTGAAACACGACTCTGATTGGTTGTAAAACTGAAATCATTGAAACGTGATTGGCCATTGAGTCCCATTTGGGGCATGAGTTAAATAGTCATCCTGTTTATTTCCAAAATCACTCCTCGGAGGAAGACATATTCAAGACATAACCAAATTTATTATAGATAGACGAAAATATTGGAAGAGTCATATAGAAAGAATGGAAGAAAACCGGCTTGCAAAAAGAGCTAAAGAAGATAGACCAATGGACGGGAGAAGAACAAGAGGAAGACCTGCCAAGAGATGGATAGACAGTTTTCATTCCATTAACTTAATTTAATCTCTCACCTTTACATGCCATACGCTATTCGGACCTTACAGTGGCACGACCTGTCGCCTGAGGTATTTTAAAATATGGATCACATACATACTTTTTTGACCATACATGGACATGGAGGATCTCCCCGAATGAGTGATCAGCTCAATGTCAGGGCCTCCTCTTATACAGCACAACATTAAGACGAATGGTGAATAAGATTATGATTATTATAATGACCAGATGATGTTCGGGACCGTTTGGACCTTAAAGCTTTCTGACATTTTTCTTATAGGTGAGGAAAAAGCCCCGAAAAAAATCACCCAGGAAACTTGCCCCAACCTTTTGGCATAGCTCTAGGAGTCATTTAAACACACAAGTCGTTGCACCATGACAGTGTGAGGATACCATAGGACGGGCCCACTACTTTATTACATTTTTATAATGTCTTGGAAAGCATTGGACTTATTATTTGGAAGCAGAACGGTCATATTGTATTATTATGTTATTCAACGAAGCCCTTATTTAATAGCCAAGGCAATTAGAATCGCAATTCAAATATGGACATAAATTTATTGACAAATTTTCCTCTGAAACTTCCATTTTTTCTGACTTGAGGTTCTTTTACCTATCATAAAACTCCTACAATGGATCTACAGCTTTATTTCCTTCCTGAAGAAAGCCATACTCGGAATTTTACGCTTTGAAAATCTATCGATATCCGCCGGATTTGAACCAGCGAATTTTGGAAGCAGAGACGAGCATTGTTAACTACCAGTCAACTGTGAAACGGACCACGATGCCTAACCCGTGAATTCGATGATGAACTTGATATAATAAGTTATATCTGATAAGTAAATAAAATATTTATTTTATTAGTGAACAAACCCAAGGATTACAAAAATTGCTAACCAAGCAAGGAGATTAGAATTTTTTGGATAGATTAGATAATTTCATATATTAAACATTTTCGACTTCAACAAATCAACTACATCATCATCGGTTTTATTTCCAATATATAAATGCGACTGACAGGTTAGAGCAGTGGCTCTCTAGGATTTGAGAACTAGGGGTGCGGAAAGCGCATAAGTTAAAAATATGGGATGCGGGTAAAACAGCGAAAATATAGTCTTAAGTGAAATGTAATGATATAAAAACAAAAACTTATCTCAACTCTCTTACTGAAAAGCTATGCGTCAGTTGCTATGTAAATTCTCAAATTTATTGGCGATTGCCTCCATATACAGCTTTTTTTCGATGTCCTTTTCTATAGCTATAACATGTAGGTTACTCAGGCGTTCATGGGCCATTCTTTACATAAGTTTTCGCTCGGCTCAGGCAAGAAAAAGTATGTTCGCATCCCATACTCGACGCTAGTGTTACGACAGAAATCGTAGCAAGTTTATCGATGTCGTGAAATGAAGTTCGTAATTATCAAGAAAGGAAATTTGAGGATGTCATCTATACTGGCATTATTATTCTTCTCATAGGATTCTATAGTTCTGGGAATTACAGTAAAACCTGTCTTAGCCAGAACCTTTATAAGAAGGAAACCTATAGAGACGAAAGAAAATCTCTAGAACGGTACGATTTTATATGTAAAATCGTCATGTATAAGCCGGAAACCTTTATAACGCGGAAACGGAATGGTTTTTAAAGTACCAATAGTTAATTGTTACCTCAGTAAGACGGAACATTATTTTTAAGCACGTTCTAATTACATTATTAATGACTACACGTGAATATTCTGCATATGGCGCTTCCGCATTATATCGTTTTACCTTCTTGTGTTACCATTGAATTGCGGGGATACCCTTGTCTGCTTACGTAACCTGCGAGGGAGTTGGGAAACTCTTCAGTCCGGTTGAAGTCTTCCTATAGTTCAGTTCCGTTTCGCTTTTGTGTACTAAAGTTGTTTTATATTGCTGTGCAAACTGTGCTGTGTTGCATACACTATTTTGTCTGTATTTCAGCTCAATACGTTATGTCTTTAACGATACTGTAATACTCTAAATATTTTGGTTGTAATTTGGGAACTCTTTATAAAAAGGAAAACAGGTTTTACTGTAGCTTTATCTCGGCCCACAGTAAATTGAAGTCCTCGATATTAAAGTAGAAACATTCTTTAAAAAAAAACAAGTTTTAAGTGCAGTTCAGCACGATTTATGATACATGTACACTACTTTAAGAACAGACTCTCAAATTGTAGGCAAAACTTCAGAAGGCTGCTGACATTCTAAAACACATGAATTCCCCAATCTTAACAGTGGCAACCCTATAGACTTTTGGCGGTTTATGACATTCCCGTAAGTGATACAGAACGACCATAAGTTTAATTTTGTAAATTGAATTGGTTCTGAAACTTACGGTTGCGGGATGGGGTGCAAAAACAAAATGAAGGGTTCTTGCACACCCTTCTGCACCCCCTGGTGACGTCCCTGAATTAGAAATTACTACGTTTAATTAACAGGGTAATGGTAAGAAAATCTCGTGTTACTTCATAAGGACAAATGTTGCAATAATTCGTTACGAGATTTCAGTGCTTTGTTTTATGGAGGACTTCAGTGATTTTGTTTTATGGTTGCAGTGTACAATACGTTGAGGATCCGGATCACACTGGTAACTGGTAGCGAGTTGAAGAAAAAAACTTTATCATTTAAGACTTTGAACTTTATCATTCAGATTTAACCAAAACTGAGGAAACATTTGTTTTGAACGTAAATTATACAATAATACCTCATATTTCGCAATTTTTATGCAGAATAATTTGAAAGATCGTGCGTTGCCCCGGTCCCGGTAGACTAGTGTTTATGGCATGTTCGCTTGTGGTTCTGAGGTTCAAACCCGGTAGGGTCGATAGAGTTTTAAGGACGTAAAAATTCTGAGAATTGTTTTGTTCGGAATGTGAAGTAAAGCCTTGGATGCCGTGTTATAAATTTACAGTACATATAAAGGACTTCAAGTCTGAAATAAAAAAATCACTGAATAAAATTTGTCAGCCCTTTCACGCCCAATATTGAATTGCAACGCTAATGACCCGAGTTGTTAAAAGCATCGTTGAATAAAAATACACTAAAGGCCCGATTTAACACGGTGCGATATGCCATCAATTCGGATATAACGCGGATGAAATTGACTCTCATAACACAGAAATAAGAACAACTAAAAGTAGATCAATTAAACACAACAATAGAGAAATACAGAACAAATTGGAAAGAACACTTGGCAAGGATGATTGAGAATAGAATACCAAAAGCAGCATACAGCTATTCACCACGAGGAAGAAGAAGTTTGGGAAGACCAAAGAAAAGATGGAAAGAGCAGCAATTTGGAGCCGGAATAGGCTAGTAAATAAGCCTAAACCACAAAGAAGAAGAAGAAGAAGAAGAAATTGTCTCTCCAATATAATGTAACATTGATTTTAATATAACTTTTATTTAAAAAATTGAAATAAATTCATACTCTATCATATAACAGCCTGCATACTAGGGTGGGTGAAAAAATCGATTTTTCGATTATCGAATTCTAATAGTCCTCAAAAGTTGCGTATTTGTATGGTAATTAATAAAAAATACTGAACAAAAAAGTTAGGTCTTCATTTCTCGCAAAGGACCTAAAATTTGTGAGAAATGACGAAATAAACCAAGTACGTTGAAAAACATAGTAACTTTTTTATTTTTATTAGCTTCTAAGCACTTCATTTTAGTTGCTTGATGTCAGAAAGAAATATATTTAAGAACATGCGTTATATGTCGTTTTCGCCAAAAGGGTTCCATTTTACACGCTTTATGTTAGCTTGACCTGTATCTATGTAACGGAATCTTTCAACGCGATTTTCACCCACTTAAAATCAATGGATCGACTTGAAACTTTGTATACTTGTAAAAGACCCGTGACAATACAATAATTTCATATTTTGTTTCTAAAATCATGGCCAGAATCATCAGAAAATCGGAAAAAGTGTCTTTGTAACTATGTAACGGAATTTTTGAACATGATTTTCACCCACTTAGAAACATTGGATCGACTTGAAACTTTGTATACGTGTAAAGGACCCGTGACAATATAATAATTTTATATTTATTTTCTAGAATCCTGGCCAGAATCATCAGAAAAAAAGTGTCTTTGTATCTGTGTAACGGAATTTTTGAACACGATTTTCATCCACTTAGAAACATCGGATCGACTTGAAACTTTGTATACATATAAAGGACCCGTGACAATACAATAATTTCATATTTTGTTTCTAAGATCCTGACCAGAATCATCAGAAAATCAAAAAAATGAGAAGTGGTATAATAGGTTGCGGACTTGTTGACTAGAAAAGTCAATCGTTATAAGAGCTCAGTTGGTAGCGCGGTGAACTCTAGTGGTATATAATTTCAGTAATCCGTAGGTCGCTGGTTCAAATCCGGCTGGGAGATTTTTTTTAGAAGAGTATTACTTTTAGCTCATACTACAATAGTATCGAATTTAAAGATATTTACATTTTTATCTTATTCTGTAAAATATTAAAACTAAAAAATAAATCATAGTTTTAAAAAACTAAAACAACACGCTTTATTAGAAAACCGAACTAAAAAAATGAATACTAATTTTAATTTCCAACACGCTTGGGATAAATAATTTTACCATCAAAAGCGTGGGGTGCTCTTTATCAATTAATATATTTGATAATAAACAGATATTAGTAAAAGTAAAGTCTCTAAGAAGAAAATGTAAAAATCACAAAAAGCACCCCACGCTTTTGATGGTAAAATTATTTATCCCAAGCGTGTTGGAAATTAAAATTATTATTCATTTTTTTAGTTCGGTTTTCTAATAAAGCGTGTTGTTTTAGTTTTTTAAAACTATTATTTATTTAGAATGTAGGTGAACATTTGGCGATTTTACAAATATAGGCCTACTCACGGTGGAATTTAAATTATAAAATGCCACATATCTTAATAATTCTTTAGTGTTAGTGATTTTTTAGATTGTATTTTGATAAGAGTAGATCATTTTGCATCTCTTCGCTCATTTCACTTACTCGTATTTTAATTAAATGATTCCGAACTCACAACGAGGTGGGTGCAATATGATTCGACTCACACTTAACCAAACCAATCAGGGTATATTAAATTGTCGAATTTTGCGTGCAAAAAATATTAATTAGAGACGAAATTATTGAACAAGTATCCCACTTTAAATATTTAGGTTGTGATATCAACTATGGATATGATAAAGATGTTGAACATAAAATCATCAGTTTCAAGCTATCTGTGGCACAATAAACAGCACATTGAATAATAAAGCCCATAAACAAACAAAATTCAAATTTTATAAAACAATGGCAGTTCAATCTTCTTTTGTATGGCAGTGAATCTTGGATTATCACTACCAAAGAAAAAATAAAATCCAAGCAGATGAAATGAAATTTTTAAGAAGAGTAAAAGGATGCACTGGATTGGACCAGATAAGAAACGAGGATATCCGTGAAGAACTACAGTGCTACTCCATAAAAGGAATCATATTTAACAACAAGATTCAGTGGAAAGAACATGTAGAAAGAATGGAAGAAAGTAGATTACCAAATAAAATCTTATACTATTTTCCGAGAGGAAGAAGAGATGTCGGATGTCCTCGAAAGAGATGGTCTTAGATCAATTAGTGAAGACGGAACAGGCAACTAATGCCTAAACCAGGAAGACAAAAAGAAGAAGACAATACAAATTGTACCTGTGATGGTTGTCGTCCTCAACAAATTAAAGATGGTTTTAAATAATGAGCTAGGCTCTTCTGTACCCGACAGAACAGGTATGAAAATGGAACTAGTTCCGAAAGACCTAGCAGTTATTTAAAACAATATTTAATTTGTTGAGGAGCCAACAGAACAGCTTTGAAAATGGAACTAGATCCGAAAAACGTAGCTGATTATTTTAAACAATTTTTAATTTGTTGAGGATGACTGCCATCACAGGTACATTTTTTATTGTTTTAAATACATATTTCACTGACTGATATGCCTTAAAATCGAACCATACAGGATCATTCTGTGTTCATAAGTACCTCGAGTTCGTTTATGGGACCTGTTTGGGAAACGAATTACTGTAAGATCCGGTTTGCACTTATCAGCCATTGGAAATGACTGAGAGGTCCAGGATCTGAGGGACATTGTCGTGTCTGAATTGCTCTGACAATATCATCAGAAAGTACTATTGATTTTTACTAAAATCTATTCTATTAACATTGATTTCATCTAATTCAGTTGCTTCGAAATTTGTAGCCTAGTGAGTAATGTCTCACAATCAGGCAGTAGTTTGCCGATTTTTACACGTTTTATATTAGCTTGACCTCTATCTATCTATCTATCTATCTATCTATGTAACTGAATCTTTCAACGCGTTTTTCACCCACTTAAAATAATTGGATCGACTTGAAATTTTGTATACTTGTAAAGGACCCGTGACAATACAATAATTTCATATTTATTTTCTAAAATCCTGGCCAGAATCATCAGAAAATCAACAAAAGTGTCTTTGTATTTATGTAACGGAATCTTTGCACACGATTTTCACCCACTTAGAGACATTGGATCGACTTGAAACTTTGTATACTTCTAAAGGACCCGTGACAGTACAATAATTTCACATTTTATTTCTAAATTCCTGGCCAAAATCATCAGAAAAAAAAATTGAAACTGGTATAATAGGTTACGGACTTGTCGACTTTTTAGTCAATCGTTGTAAGAGCTCAGTTGGTAGAGCGTGAACTAGTGGTATACAATTTCTGTAATCCATAGGTCGCTGGGGAGGATTTTTTTAGAAGAGTAATACTTTTAGCTCATACTACAATAGTGTGGAATTTAAAGATATTTAAATTCTTATCTTATTCTGTAAAATATTAAAACTAAAAAATAAAAAAATAAATAATAGTTTTAAAAAACTAAAACAGCACGCTTTATTAGAAAACCGAAGTAAAAAATGAAAAATAATTTTAATTTCCAACACGCTTGGGATACATTTAAAGTGGTCAACAAAAAATCATCTCCAACATATATAGAATAAAACTAGAATTATCAACAAAAAGAAAATAATTTTACATGTTCTTCTTAGAGACTTTACTTTTACCAATATCTGTTTATTATCAAATATATTAATTGATATAGAGCACCCCACGCTTTTTATGGTAAAATTATTTTCTTTTTGTTGATAATTCTAGTTTTATTCTATATGTGTTGGAGATGATTTTTTGTTGACCACTTTAAATTTATCCCAAGCGTGTTGGAAATTAAAATTATTTTTCATTTTTGAGTTCGGTTTTCTAATAAAGCGTGCTGTTTTAGTTTTTTAAAACTATTATTTATTCTAAAGAATGACACTAGTCAGATATTCTAATAAATGAATGATAGGTAGTGTTGAAGTGAAGTAAGCAGATGAATAAATTGAATGAATTTAACTTTTATAGGAATTAATCACTATGAGGTTTAATTTATGATAAAATCAAACGTTTCTTACCTCTCCTCATATATGAAACATTTGATTTTATCATAACTTGAATGAACTCTGAATTTTAACCTTTGTGCTTGGTATAGGCCTAATACCATTTTACCGTCTTATGTTTGTTGCCATATCATCACAACCAATCTGTTCTGGTTCTTTAATGTCAGTATCATTATCTTCCCGGTAGGTAGGATATTCTTGGCTATTTCATTACCGCCTCCACTTGCCGGTGTGACGTCACCGACATATTAATTGAATCACCCAATACGAAAAGATCCCAACTCCATTTTTTTTTATTGTTTCAAACTGTGGTAGTTGAGGTAGTTACACATCTATTTCACGTCGGAATAGGCTAATGGTAACTGCAAATTTGTGAAATTCGACTATCATTTTCTAGTCAAGGTTAAATTTAGAGATAGATTAGCGAACATTGAAGACAGAACCACATGTAAAATATTTAAATGGAATATAGAAAAATTATATGATCAAGATGTTATAATTTTAATTCAAGACGCACTAGAATGAAAATTAAATAATATTGTAGTAAAGATCGAATAAATTGTGTAGAAGCACTTCGAAATTTATGAAATTTCAAGAAACTGCAAAATGAACTATTGGAAAGATTACAGGGAAAATAAACAATGAATGGTTTGATAATAAATGTTGTGACTTATATGTTATAACGTTATAAGGCTTTGAAACAAAATAATGACAACTTGCTTACGTGTGCTTCAGAGAAAAACCAGGCAAACAAAAAATACTATGAGAGCAGAAAATTTGCCGACAAAACAATAAAAAAAGACAGTTGGCCTTCATGCTATCAGCATTTAGATAAAGGTTGGACAAAACGGGGCATTCTCTTATACCTTTGTGATTACAGCTGTCATCTTTCGAATGCTTGTTGAACTACTTTCCAAATAGTTAACCAGTTATAAAATATTTCAGTTGTTGGCGGAGAGTTTCTTTGTTTGCCAGTGAGAAAGAATTATATCACGTATTCGTATTTGTCAGCAGGGAATATTAATATTTTTACGTTAAAGTGCGCCTTAATCTTCTTTTCAACAATATTATCACAATGTAAGTTGATATTATAATTTAGTACATATATTTGTATATTAATTCACAACAATCATACGTACTTCTAACCTCTGAATCCCATACATGTCACTGTTTTATAAAAAAAAAACGGGGTAGTAAATAATTCTCTAAAATAGTCTTCTTCTTCCTCTTGCAAGGATTAAACCTTTTTGGTTCGTTCCGTATCCAAGTATTATAGCTGCTGTGTCCATCTCTTTCGTGGGCGTCCACGATCTCTTTTTCCTCCCCTTGGTTGATAGTTCAGACTTTCCCTAGGCAATCTGATAGTATCCATTCTGCAGACATGTTCATACCATTTTCTCCTATACTCTTCTATTTTATCTGTCAAACTGAATATGTGTAGTTCTTTACGGATATCTTCACTTCGTTCTTTATTCATTAAAATACCTGCCACAAACTCCATTTTATCCTCCTTGCCTCACGCCGTAATCAAGCGGTTCTTAGGAACCACGCTTTGGGCAGATTTACGGGACCTACACTGGTTCTAGTCTCCACGGGGGAAGGAATTTTCTAATGGAATTTCTGTCAAACCTTGAGATCGGTGCTCAACAGCACCGTGAGGAATTTTGGGTAGTTACAATAAATAGCGGCTCCTGATTAAGAAAACTAGTTTTAACGGCTGGGGAACCCGGCATGATGATCAGATGTCACTCCTAAACTGGTTGGATAATCGTTCACATCTGTGATTGTGTGGATGTGAGGCCAGCAGCAAGCTTGTAGGCCAAGGGTCTTCAAGGTCTGTCGTGCCATTGAATTTAATTTTATCCTCTCCTTTAGTAACACGTTTATTATTTTTTTCTGTACAGATATTAAGAAAGTACACAACGAGTTCTAAATACAAAAAAAAAAAATCATTCCAAAACCTAGTGTTACATTTTGGCCACTTGCAAAAATTATTAGCTAAAGAATTTGAATATTTATTTTAACATGAAATTGCACATACTTTATAATTAGTTCCAAGGCATTATCAATTATTAAATAATTTGATGGTACCCTGTTTTATCCTACCAGTCCCACAAAACAGGACACAATTAAGATATCTTTTGTAGTTGAATGCAGGCTTTCACGGCCGGTAATCCTAATGTTGAGTGATTCCGGGTTATGTGGCCGTGGTCCATAGTTGGTGTTGATACCAGACGTTTCGCCCTCAACTGCGGAGGGCATCTTCAGTGGCGAGTGCTTCTATGCGTGTTTCCTGGTCGGAAGATCTACTTAGAATGAGCGCTGTGGACGTAGAGGACGTTGTATTAGTGGGGGGTGCAGGGTGAGTGGGCGTGGCTCTTGCTGATTGGCTAATAGTCGTCTCCTTGTTGTCACTGGTGTTAATGCATTTATTTTCTAGTGTATGAAACCAGGCCTTAGACAGTTTGATACCTTCTTCTTTTCTGTTAATATTTCCCTTATGCTTGTGTATTTCTATAGCCCTCTCGGTATAATCTAGGGAAATAGTAGGAAGTTGTGGCTAAAACTTGTGTATCGTCGAATAGAATCTGGTGTCCATTCGTAATGGCATGTTCTGCTACAGCTGATTTATCCATTTCTCCTTGTCTGCAGTTTCTTTTATGTTCTGATAAACGGGTGGCTATACTTCTTTTCGTGGTCCCTATATATGATTTACCACACGAACAAGGAAGTCGATATACGCCGCAAGTGGAGAGAGGTGGCCGAGGATCCTTAGCTGAGCGAAGGCAGTCTTCAGGTGCAAGAGGTAAATTAATAGTTTAGGATAGTTGCAAGCTGAACAAACATTAAAAAAAAAAAAACTTCTGATCTTTTTCTTCTCAAGTCATTTTATTCATAAGAATAAAGCATAATATCTGTAATAACACTGGTCAACATGATTTTTGTCTCATGAGTACCAATAGTTGTACTTAATGCAGTTTTTTATCGTGTTTTCAAATATGTATTCGGAATTTCTCCATGACCCACAGTTTATTTATTTAAATTTAAATTAATGGATTTAAATAATCATTTTTTAATAAACAAGCAAATGGAATCCTAATATGCTGGCCGATTATTGTTGGACCATCAAGAGGGATGCTCCACAGGCGAAATATAGCAGAAAATCGTCATTTCTTACATTCTAGGTGAGTCCGAATGTTCGAATATTGTGTAGTTACGAATGTAGAAAATATTAGTGTTTGAAATAATTATTACACATTCCTGTCTCTCGGAAACCTTGCGTGATGGAGAAAAACCGATATCATATTTGAATTTAGGAGAAAAAATACTATCAGAATCACATATTTTTCTTTCTGAGACAAAAAAAAAAGTTTATTTTTTGTTGCTCAGTGTAATTTAACACTTATATACACCAATGTAGGGATGCTTAAACAACTTAGGACATCCGTATAGGCTATATATTTTATATGGTTGTATATGGTCATCGTATCTTGAACGAATTTATCATAAGTAATGCCACGAGTGATTTCCAAATTATCGATAAATTCACGACTCACGAAGTGAGGAGTGAATTTATCTAGAGAATTTGGAAATCAAGAGTGACATTTGTTAGGACTATTTAACGAATAAAATTAAGCTGTTTACTCACAAATCATTATTTAACTATAGTTATTTTAAAATATTTATATATTTAATGTAAACGACGATGTTTGAAAACAAATGAGAAACGATAGGTACGCTTCTACTGATTCTTTTGTTTATCATTGCAACCAGATCATACTATTTATTGCCAAAGGAACGCAATATTGTAAGGAGGAGCTTTCTTTAATATGGTAATTATAACACTGATAAATATTTGGTGAAACACGACTCTGATTGGTTGTAAAACAGAAATCATTGAAACGTGATTGGTCATTGACTCCCATTTGGGGCATGAGTTAAATAGTCAATATTAATTTTTGTTGTGTTATGAATATCAGTCTCGCGCTGTAGCCGGGTTGTTTAAGGCATCATGCTTGGTTGAGAACTATGGGACTATCGCTGGTTCAAGTCCCCATGGGAAATAAATTTTCACCAGTATGGGACCAGTGTTCACCCGCATCGTGAGGAATTTGGGCAGCTATAGCAAGTAGCGGATCGAGGTTGAAAAAAAAAACAATTATTATAAACAGCTGCATCATGCGGACCAACGTGTCACCCATATACTGGTTGAATGATCGACCACCTCTGTATTTAATACATGTAGATGTGAGATGAGTAGCCGGCTAATAGCCAAGGGCCTTTTAGCTCTGTCGCACCATGTAGTTAGTGTTGAAATACTGGTGAATTGATTCGTAGTAATTAAATTACAGTTCAATGTTTGCATTGAATAAGAAAACCGCCAAATAAAAGGCTGGGCATGGATTTTGAACCCGAAAACTCGTGTGTGCTAATCTCAAACTCTTCCGGTAGATCAACTCCCTCGATTTATTCAATGTATAACCGTTTTAGTGGCAAATTACTGAAAATATTAGCTGCCGGGTATATTTTTGTCGTTTCTTTCTTTCTGGAATGGATTGTGAAACTATACCTCTTCCGAGCTAAATTCCAGTTGTTATATAAGACAGACCAGTTGTATAACTGCGTTTTCATTGGTCGGGTAATGTTTTTACCTTTAAGCGTGTAAGAAAACGTATTCGTTCTCGAACACTCGAATTAAAGGAAATCAAAATAATTAAAACATATATTATCTAGCACATGCCTAGAGTGAATCAAAATAATAAAAACATATATTATCTAGCACATGCCTAGAGTAAATCAAAATAATAAAAACATATATTATGTAGCACATGCCTAGAGTAAATCAAAATAATAAAAACATATATTATCTAGCACATGCCTAGAGTAAATCAAAATAATAAAAACATATATTATCTAGCACATGCCTAGAGTAAATCAAAATAATAAAAACATATATTATCTAGCACATGCCTAGAGTAAATCAAAATAATAAAAACATGTATTAACTAGCACATGCCTAGAGTGAAATTTATTCTATGTCATTAATAATGTTTTCTAATTTTTTCTATCTTGTATATTTTATATATTATTTGTTAAAACTAGATTAAATTCAAAATATTTTGTAAATAATAATTATTGTAGACATAGTGTGTAATATTTATTTTTATTGAACTAGATGTAAGAATCATGTTTGTATTTTTTTAACGTGGTTCAGTGGTAGACAAGTCCTTAAATCTGCCAGGTAAAATAAAGCAATTATTATTATATAAGTTATATGGGAGAATCCTAAAGTATATACCGTACTAACAATTTTAATAGATTATATGAATAAGCAATTGATTGTTTAATTCTTATGCAGAATACATTAGAATTTAATTTTTTCCAAATGGTTGTTTTTCCTATACAATTTTTAAAGGATTGAAAAGGAAAACCTTAGAAAAGCGGAGAGAAATTATTTTGAATGTTTACAAACAATTTAACACAGAAATTAGGGACAAATGCCATATTCAAGACATAACCAAATTTACTATAGATAGACGAAAATATTGGAAGGGTCATATAGAAAGAATGGAAGAAAACCGGCTTACAAAAAGAGCTAAAGAAGATAGACCAATGGACGGGAGAAGAACAAGAGGAAGATCAGCCAAGAGATGGATAGACAGTGAATGCACATCCAGTACGTCTTCCTCCGAGGAGTGATTTTGGAAATAAACAGGATGAAAATCCTACAAATTAAGTTTAAGAAGAAGAAGAAGAAGAAGACAAACAGTTTAGTGAAAAAATAGTCGTTGGGGATGTATTGAAAATAACAGCAGAATTTATAGGTAAATCAGCATGGAACATGAATTCTGTTCACAATGAAATTGTAAATAAGATATATATAAAGTAAAGTAAAGTAATCCCACTACAGGCCTCAGGAGGCCCTTGGGGCAGTAGGAGGTTAAGGCTCCCACTATTTCTGGACAATCGGCACTTGATGTCAGCCGGGTTGTCAGCCCTGCGTGACGGCCGCCTTTACCCCCAGAACAAGCGTCTGGTACTCATTTCCGTTAGAGGCTGAGTCGACCCCAGGGCCATAGTGCCGCCAGAAGGTTTGGGTCAGTTTAAAAGTCCTGACCCCACCGCGACTTGAACCCTCGACCTTCCGGCTTGTAGCTCAGTGCCTTAACCACTACGCTACGGCGTGCCCCCAGATATATATATATATATATGTATATATTAAAGGAGAACCCATCTAGTCGAGAGCTTTTTTATACCGTTTTACCTTTTTGTTTTGCCTGTTTTGTTAACTTTCTTTTATCCTCACATAGACATATGGACAGGACACACACCCAGACCCAGGGTGGAGATTTAAAATCCCCTACCCCGTCAGGAATCGAACCCGGGTCGCCGGAGTGGAAGGTAGGGACTCTACCGACTACGCCACGGCGACGGACAACCGAAATCATGAAAAAAGCGTAAACGTCTGATAAGTTGGCCCATATATAATTTTTTTGTCATAAATAAATAATAAATGGAGGAAGTTCTCAATTATTGGTACTATCTTACCTTGTATTCAGTCTTATTTTCCGTAAATTGCGATGTTGCATAAGAAAAATGTTTCTATCGATGGCAATTCCGGTACACAATTCAGTCATATGGCGGGTAAAAGTAGCACCCCAATAGACTGTGTCGGCGAAGTAATACCTTATACAAGTTTGTTTACCGTATGACAGGAACTTAGCTCTTATATAACCAGTAAAATGTTTATGAAGTGATAAATAATGAGAATTGTCAATTAAAATGGAACCAACTGTATTAAATTTTCAATAGGGTCGCTTTTTACACGCTTTATATTAGCTTGAGGGGCACGCCGTAGCGTAGTGGCTAAGGCACTGAGCTACAAGCCGGAGAGTTCAAGTCCCGATGAGGTCAAAATTTTTAAACTGACCCAAACCCTCTGGCGGAACTATGGCCCTGGGGTCGATTGAGCCTCTAACGGAAATGAGTACCAGACGCTTGTTCTGGGGTTAAAGGCGGCCGTCACGCAGGGCTGACAACCCGGCTGACATAAAGTGCCGATTGTCTAGAAGAAGTGGGAGCCTTAACCTCCTACTACCCCAAGGGTCTCCGGACCTGTTGTGGGATCACTTTAAAAAATATATTAGCTTGACCTGTATCTATCTATCTATCTATCTATCTATCTATCTATCTATCTATCTATATATCTATCTATCTATCTATCTATCTATCTATCTATCTATGTAACGGAATCTTTCAACGCGATTTTCACCCACCTAAAATCATTGGATCGACTTGAAACTTTGTATACTTGTAAATGACTCGTGACAATACAATAATTTCATATTTTTGTTCTAAAAGTCTGGCCATAATCGTCAGAAAATAAAAAAAAGTGTTTTTGTATCTATGTAACGGAATCTTTGAACACGATTTTCACCCACTTAGTAACGTTGGATCGACTTGAAACATTGTATACTTGTAAAGGACCCGTTGCAATACAAGAATTTCATATTTTGTTTCCAAAATCCTGGCCAGAATCATCAGAAAATCAAAAAAATGAAAACTAGTATAATAGGTTGCGTACTTGTCGACTTTTTAGTCAGTCGTTCTAAGAGCTCAGTTGGTAGAGCGGTGAACTGTAGTGGTATATAATTTCAGTAATCCATAGGTCGCTGGTTCAAATCCAGCTGGGAGGATTTCTTTTTTAGAAGGGTATTACTTGTAGCTCATACTACAATAGCACCGAATTTAAAAATATTTACATTTTTATCTTAATCTGTAAAATATTAAAACTGAAATATAAAAGAAATAAATAATAGTTTTAAAAAACTAAAACCACACGCTTTATTAGAAAACCGAAGTAAAAAATGAAAAATACTTTTAATTTCCAACACGCTTGGGATAAAATTAAAGTTGTCAACAAAAAAATCATCTCCAACACATATAGAATAAAACTAGAGTTAGCAACAAAAATAAAATAATTTTACCATCAAAAGCGCGGGGTGCTCTATATCAATTAATATATTTGATAATAAACATATTGGCAAAAAAGTCTCTAAGAAGAAAATGTAAAAATCATTAAAAGCACCCCACGCTTTTGATGGTAATTATTTTCTTTTTGTTGATAACTCTAGTTTTATTCTATATGTGTTGGAGATGATTTTTTTGTTGACCACTTTAATTTTATCCCAAGCGTGTTGGAAATTAAAATTATTTTTCATTTTTTACTTCGGTTTTCTAATAAAGCGTGTTGTTTTAGTTTTTTAAAACTATTATTTATTTTCAATAGGCCTGCATATTCAATCTCAGGAGAAAGGATGATAAAACTTCGTCAAATATTAAATAAAACAATTTGTGCACCAAACACTGGGAAGAATAAGAATTTTGTTATTTTTTCTTAATTAATAACTTGGCATTTATTCAAATTTATCGACTTATTACTAATTTTCAAGTTGTGATTAATGGGGAATTCAGATTAACATATAATAAACTCTGCTGCAGATTTTTTTTTTATTCAGAAATGAAATGTTTATAAAATGAGTCATGTACTGTACGTGTATTTGCATCGCAATTTGAACTTGTTTATAGCTACCGGTGAATTTTCGTGACAGCCAATACAGACAACTCCGCATGCTGCAGTAAAAGCAGCCGCATTGCAACTTTTATTTTCGCACACTTGAGTAGAGGGGATAGACCAGCAAGCAGTATGGTCACTGACACCTTACTAAATCTGTATCTACTTATCGTAATACTAAATTAGATAACAAATTGTACTATGGGGAATTATAATTAGCATGTTAAGTATAATCTGTCTTGCTTAAGTTATGTATACAATAAGATACAGTTTAGAATAATTATTTTTTGGTTTACAAGTTCATTTTATATTAAATTATTATAATTAATGACGATAAAACGATTTTTATTGAGGGAGTTGACTCAGGCGGTAGCTTTGAGGCTTCTATTCTGGAGTTCCCCTAAAATCCCCGGTGCCGACCAATCCTGAGTTTTTTATTTAATTTTCTTCAATCGTGAAACAAATGCTGGGTTGAATTTCATTATGAGGAACAATTTCATCATAATTTGAATTTCAAAATATTATAAGAAATTATATCTGTGATGTTTTATAAATCACAAGATAAAAAAAAAACTAGCTACAACTGCTGCTGTATTAGACATGCTGACCACATGTTATCCCTCTACTCGCTGGATGGTTATTTATCTTCATGATTGACACTTTAGGATGCGAGGCCATCCGGTTGGTAGACCAAAGGTCTGCTAGGCCTGTTGCGCTGTGGAGCCTTTTTCTTTAGTTGACGGACATAACAATATAAATTCACAGCATTTGTGTTTCTAATACGATATAACCCCACATGTTATTTGAAAATAAGTAATAAGTATTACATAATTATTACGTTTTATATTTATTTTTTTGTGGATTTGGTTTTCCTCCAAATAAAAAAAAATATATTAAGATTGGAAAGGCATGATCCGTGAGAAATTGTTACTGAAGAACATCCCGCGTGTTCGTATTAATCTAATCGGATATATCCCATGTCAAGTGACTCAACAGATGAAATTTTAAAAAGAATATCCATGTACTATTATGTTATAATTGAAAAGCTAAATCAATAAGCAGATTGAAATTTATGCTTGATGTGAGCCAACCCATTATCTCATGTTACTTTCCAAATCAGTGACGATGGTAACCAATACATAATGTGCCCGGTGGCCAGGCCTGCGTGATGACCGCCTTCATCCTCAGAACATAGTCTGGTCCACTCACTTCCTTACAGCGCACCTACAATGACACATAAACAGAGTCACTATATGGTTCTGCAAATGGACAATCAGACCTAATTGAGACAAAAGACCAGGAAGTAAACTAAGCGAATTCCTCGGAAAATTGAAGTTATGGTCCGATTTCGCAGGTTTACGGAATATATTTCACTTTGTTAAATTGGAGAAACTCTTATGCTAACTTATTTGAATGTGTCAGACTGCAGAGAAAATGAACCTATCATAATCTAAGTTATCTTTTTTATATTGTATAATTTGACACACATTTAAATAATTTGTATTGATTAATATTACTAATACTTATATTAAAATTACTAAATAAATTAAACTATTGTATCTTATAGGATACAGTGTCAATTAAAGAGCTAATTAAATTGTATACATTGCGACGAACCAAACTTGGCAGTTACTAGTCAATTTCTAATTTCAGGTTTCAGGTAAATCCCCACTCCTAATGGTTGGATTTTGCTGATTTTTGGAGAATACCTTTTACGATTTACTTTAATAGCATACACCGAGTTTTATTGTGAAATAACGAATATTGCTGCCTCTTGGACAATTTTTAAATTTTCTTTTCAGGTGAACTCCTACATCTAATGTTCAGATTTTGCTTGTTATTTCGAACTCTATCTTACTTTTTTTTTAAGTAATTGCTATATGCCGAGTTTGGTTTTGATGAAACAAACACTGCGGCCATTAAAGCGTTAACGGACAAACACATGCATATATATATATATATATATATATATATATATATATATATATATATATATATATATTGTTATTGAATAACCCGACAAACTTTCAGGTATTATAGAGGAGAGTTAGATGAACAATTTGAAATAAGGGACTTGGGGTGTGTGAAGCCAAATTTTGAAGTTATATGATTTTTTAAAACTGGACGTTAGTACTCATTAATCAACAATGAAGTAAACTATGAATATGGTTTGTCTTGGGAATACTTCAGTTCTGCTCCATTAGTAGGATAACCCTAATTTTAATTGTAAATAAAGCTGCATTTTCAAAATTTTGAGGCATGAAGTTATGGACATTTCGTCTTGCGGCAAGAGCCAATGCGCCACTGAGAGTCTGTATTTCGTGTCCTGTCATGCAACCATATGTATTAGATGTCTGGTAGTGCAAACGTTGTTCGCAATAATAGCTCAGTGGGTAGCATGCTTATCGTTGAATGTTGTAATGCCGGGTTCGAATCTCACTTTTTGGTCTTTGTATTTTTATTTCTTTTTTTATTTTTATTAATTGACTTTCTGATATTCTGTTTAAACATTAGTATTTGTTTTTAATTAAACTAGTTGCGTGATTTGTTTACATTAAAATCACAGGTATTTTTTTAATACTGTACATTCACACCAATTGCTCAAGCGCGTGCCCGTGATACTAACGACTGATACCACAACTGCTTTGAAACTTGTAGGGGCAACATTAACATGAACATTATGGCTTATGTTTATGCATTGAATGAATTAGCAGATATGCAAGAGGTGAGGCAAGAGGAAATGTACAGAGAAAGATATCCTGGCAGACAACATCCTCATCATTCCAAACCATCCACCGGCGTCTATGGGAAACTGGAATCCTGGTGGTGCATAAACCGGATTCCGGCGAAAGACGAACTCGTACCCTGCATTTTGAAGAAGGGGTGCTCGACAGGATTCAAGAGATCCTTCTACCAGTACACGAGCAATTACATGTGCCGTGAGTACAACCCACGTCAGCATGTGGAAGGTCTTGCAGGAAGGACTACATCCCTTCCACTATTTGAAGGTACAGTGCTTTACACCGTTAGACTTCGGACCTCGCGTGAAGTTTTGTAACTGTGTCTCTGAGCGGCTGGTTGATGAGCCTGATTTCTTTTCAAAAGTGATTCTTACCGATGAGGCTTATTTTACAAGAGAAGGGGTTGTACTAAACCAGAGGAACAGCCATATTTGGGAACACGAACATCCATTTGCCATTGTAGAGAGAAGCTATCAACACAGGTTCGCCGTTAACATATGGGCGGGTATAATTTCCAATTACATAATTGATCCCTACTTTTGCCCCCACGGTTAAATTGTCATGTGTGCAGGCAGTTTTTTATACACGTGTTTCCTGCACTCCTGAAATAAGTCCATCTTGATATCCGACGTCAGATGTGGATCCAGCACGACGGAGCACCTTCTCACTTTGACAGAAATGTAAGGAGCCATCTGGATAATGTCTTCCCTGGACGTTGGATTGGTAGCGGCGCGGCGGTCCTGTAGCGTGGTCTCCACGTTCACTTGATCTCATTCCTCCAGATTTCTTCCTATGGGGACACCTTAAGAGCCTCGTGTATCAGACTCCAGTCGACTCAGATGAGGATTTACTGGCGAGAATTTTGGCTGCTTGTGACGAAATCAGATATATTCCAGGAATCTTTGAACGAGTGCGAGCATCATTTCTGCGCAGAAGCAATTTGTACTTACTCCATCAAGGGCAACATTTTGAACAGTACCTATGTTCCTGTTTTTGAAGCAAACATGAATAAAGGAATTTTATTTTTCTGTATGCTTAAATCATGCCTCCTTTACTAAGTATACTGTAATCTTATATATATATATAAAAATTGTTTGTTTGTTTGTTCGTACTTTATGCGCGGCCATATCGTTGATCTCTTGTGCTGGGGTTTTTTGCAAAATGTTCAGGAGATTCCCGGGATGAACATAGGATATAAGAGAGTTGTGATACTCAACTCCTACACCCTTAAAAATCGCCCTTTGCATTGGAAAACGTGAAAAAAGTAGCTGTTTGGACGCTTAAATGGCTTACGCTGCCTAAACTACAAGAAATACACAAAATTAATGTACACAGAATTGAATATCTCAAAAAGCTCTACAAAAAAGTCCGCGACAGCATATGTTTCTCTTACGGATAACTCACAAAAAACATTTTTGTCTTACATTGATACCAAGAGTCCCTTATCTCTTACGGATAACTCACAATAACCATTTTTGTCTTTCATTGTTACCAAGTGTCTCGCGCCGTAGCCGAGTGGTTAAGGCAAGAAGTCTTGGCGCAGAACTATGGGTCTTACGCTGGTTCGATTCTCTACGGGGGAAAACATTTTTCTTATGGAATGTCGGCCAGTATGGGTCAGAAATGAAATCTAGCTGGGGAAAAAAGAAAAGAAAAACTGTTTTGACTCACTCTCATCAATTTATCTTTCTTTTTCACTCTAATATAATTATTATATGACGGTTCTTAGCTTATCTGCAAAGGAGGGTACAATTCTAATGTTCATGACTATGTGACGTCATCATTCACACTTCTAGAGCCACAACAGAAGGCTGTAAGAGGTTTTCTTGCGAACGTATTTAATAATATCTAATTATGTCCTAATTTCTGAATTTTATGTTAAAAAAGTAACATTTTTATCGTCCGCCCATGGTACGCTAGTATAATATAACAAGTTGGTTTTCATTTATCATTATTATTATTATTATTATTATTATTATTATTATTATTATTATTATTATTATTATTACTATTATTATTATTATTTATTATTATTATTATTATTATTATTATTATTATTATTATCCTGAGTGTTTACTTTAAAACAAACTATTAATACGAATTTAATTGCCTTTACTATTTGTCCACTGGCATGTCAAACAATAGTAGACCGTAATTTAATTATTTATTTATTTTGTTATGCCTTTCCTTCATGTTTGTGCTAAGTTTCGCGTCATAAAACCTGATGCTACATTCATACAGTATTATTTTAACCTGAAGTAATGGTTATTTCGATCGTGTGAACCAAGCGATTTTCACTTACTAATACTTATTGTAGTTACTAAGTGTGCTATACAGTATTCATTTTTTTACACTAGTACAGAATATTGTCATTTATTACTTTCCTGCATCATACTAAAAGAAATTCTGCAGTATTTTGTACTAAATTTGCAAACATCTTAGACAAGAAAGAAAGAATATTAAAAATAATAAAAGGTCAGCATGGCTGAGGTTTGAACCTTGGATATCATATTCCTAACGAACAATATTTCATACCTGGCACGTTACCACTGAGCTAAATGGCCTCACGAAGTCAACCCGCAAAAGAAGGCTACACCATGTAACAGCTTGTCAACGAAATCTTCGAAATATTGTCAGTGGCGTACTGGCTCCTAACACATTTATTATTATAACTTGCAAATTTGAACTTGACTACAAGTTGCATATCTCAAATTGTTTATCTAAGAAACCTCTACAATACCTGAAAGTTTGTCGGTGTTATTCATTAACACCCTGTATATAGGTCATGTTCATTTTTGGTATTGTTGATCGGTGAAAATGTGTAAAAATAATGCTTAAAAATATTTTAATGAAAAATCCTCAATACTTTAATTTCTTCAGAATTCGTTAAAACAGAAACGATCAACTCTTTACACGCATAAAATCCAGACCGACACATCACACTAGACAACATGCAACTACAGTACAAGGACTCAGTAAAATAAATATGTATACCCTGTACAAGAAACTAATATTAAACAGCACATAAATTACATAAAAACATAGCATTGCACAGACTAGCACAGATCCACCCTCTATTCAAATCATTAAAAAGAAGGAAAAAATACGACACTTTATATAAAAAAAATATTGCATGCTAAGCCAAGACTGGAGACATATAACACCTATTCACATCAGAGCCCTACAAATTGTGCAAGATAAGGTATAATGATTAATCACAAAGACAGACCTATAATATAGGGCTATTCAAAAAGAAGGAACAGACTTCAAACATTTATTTCTTCCAAACTATAAAAAGTAGAAACACAATTCCAGCATTCCTGGAAAGAGAAATGTTGAAATTTCACTATTTATGCATTCAATATGAGCACCATGTGTTTACACGACAAATATCAAAACGGTGGTGGTTCATTTCTTGCCACACACGATTCAGCTGGACTCTAGTTAACGAATTCATAGCTTCAACAATTCGATGTTGCAGATTTTCAAAAATGTCAGGCTTAGGGGAGATAAGAACACGGTATTGTACGTAAAATTCATATATAAAAATCACACGGGGACACGGGGTTAGGTCTGGTGACCTGGGAGGCCACCGGCGATGAAATTGATCTTCTGCTCCTCTTCCATTCCAACGTCCTGGAATGGTGTTATTCAGGTAACGTCCGACGTGGTTAGAGAATGCTGCCGTGATCGGAACTTCAAAGTTTTCTCTTTCCAGGAACGTTGGAATTGTTTTTTTTTTGTAGTTTGAAATAAATAAATGTTTGAAGTTTGTTCCTTCTTTCTGAATAGCCCTGTAATTGCTCACTTACATGGCATACTTGACCTCCCCTACCTAGAATACATGATTAAACAACACACAGCGTGAACACTGAAAGACAAATATCACCATGAAACAAACGCCATAATACGATCTTTGAGAACGACATAGATGCATACAACCGCTCAAACACAACATCCCAATAAACTTAACATAGTAAGATACAAACAACAAAACATACGAAAAACACAAGAAGATATGTTTAAGATCGAGAAAATTAAGCACACATATATCATCGGAGCAGCGTAACTCCGCCCTCTATGCGCCCCAACCTCAGAAGTGGGTTACAATAACACCAATGCCAGGAGAGAATACCAAAATGTCGAAATAACAACCTGGTGGCATTGAATAAAAAAAGTCCTATCTAATACAAGGGCCGACATCTAGGCCCAGCCGTCCACCCCTTGGGATACCTCGGTCGTCATGACCATACTCCCCAAGTCCTAGTTCTAGTCCTCCCTATCCTATGTTCGCGTCCACGTTCAAGTTCTCGGTCCTTAAACCAACACCCCAGGGAGAGAGTGTTGGAGTTCGCAGTTCTGGGAATTGCTGAGCTACATAGTACATCAGGTCACTCAATCCTGACGACCCCACAGTTGGTCCACGGGCTCCATGAGCCTAGCCGGGAGGACTGCTGTCGCAGATCCACCGACCATTCTCCTGTTCTGCCTCCAGGGACGTGTCCTGCAGCCGTTGTGAGACCGGCTAGGGCTACAAGCCCAACAGTGTCAGACTTTTAGTACATCCAGGTGCTCATCTCCTGGCGACCCCACAGTTTGTCGACGGGCCCGTAGGCCAAGCCAGGAACCAGTACAGTAGCTCCCCGCTGGACTGGTCCGAGCCGAGCCCTGGTGTGCCCCCAGGGACGCCTTCTGCAGCTGTTGTGGGCCAGCACGGAGCTCGCAAGCTCCAACAGATGAGCAATTAGTACGACAAGGCGCTCAACTCTTGCCTACCCCACTAATGGTTCACGAGTCCCTTGGACTTAACCGGGAGAACTGTCTAGCAGATCCACCGATCTTTCCCCCAGTGCACCAGCTGGGGACGAGTTTGGTTGCTGAAGTGGGTCCAGCCTGAGCTATAGTACATCAGGTCGCTCAACTCCTGACGACCTCACAGATTGTCCTTGGGTCATTCGGTTCCAGAGTCGGCGCTAAGTCCCAAACCCAAAAGACCGCGCTTCCTCCTTTCCCGAGCTTATCGACCTGGTGGCAATTCCCAGCATTACGCCCGGTATTGTCCCAACCAGCCCGTTCGCAAGACTAAGCCTAGTCGTGCCGCTGCTGTGAGTCAGCCCACTGAGCAATGTAGGCATCCAGGGAGCTCATCGCCCATGGTGCCCCCACAAAGGTCCTCGGGATTAACCAAGAGAAGGGAGCTGCTGATCTCCACAATCTCCCACCGCCTCGCCACGACGGCCGCTGCTCCCGTTGTGGGCCGGGACATTTGAGCTTTAGTACAACAGGGCGCTCGTCTCCTGTTGACCCCATTTATGGTCCGCGAGTCCATCGGACTTGGAAGGGAGGACTGATTAGCAGATCCACCGACCTTTTCCCCACTACGCCACCGAGGGGACGCGATTTGCTGCTGAAGTGGGCGCAGCACGAGCTATGTAGTGCATCAGGTCGCTCGAGTCCTGACGACCTCACAAATGGCCCGCGGGTCCGGTCTGGACCTAGCCGGGAGGAGTGCAAGGAAACCACGACCGTTCCCCTATCCGCCACCCGGGGACGCGCCCTGTTGCTGTTGTGAGCACAGCTGGTGCCCGATAAACGGACCCCCAGGGAATACAAGGGCCGGCAAGGAAAGGAGTCTCTTCTTGCAAACAACTCAGAAAACACTCAAGCCGAAGAGAAAAATTCATGGATCATGGCATTGAAAGAGCCGGTATCAACAAATTTACAACCTATACTTGCTGGAGAGGTTGAGTTGACCCCAGAGCCATGGTGCCTCCAGAAGGTTAGGGCAGTTTAAAAAAGTACTAGTTCCATCGGGAACCTTTTGGCTTTTAGCGTATTTCCCGGAGCAACCACGCTACGGCGTGCGCACACACTATCCATCGTAAAAATATCAAAACGAAAGCTAAGCGATTCTGAAAGAACATTTTAACCTTTTATAAATATAAATTTGTCCAGTAAGGAATATTTAATTTATATAATATTTTAATAAAACATCAGAAAAATCGATACAAAGATTTCCAGTGCCGCATGGCATAATACAGAATAGTCGGTCCTAGTTACCAACTCGCCTCTGATTCCGAAGTTCTCGAGTTGTTGGATTTTTCAGGACCTAAAAATTCTGAGTAAGAATTCCGTGCCGTAGATTTACCGAAGTCTGAAATAACAGGCCTCTGATTAAAAATGTTGAGTCCTTTCACGCCGAAATTTGAATTGCTGCTCTAATGACCTGAGGTGTTAAAGCGCGTCGTTAACTACGATACTAATTAAATATATGACAGTATCGTTATACATCTATTTTCACTACGCTCTGACTTATTTAAATAAACTGACAGCCTATTAGGAATTGAGTTGAGTTGTTTTCTTATCACTGATTAGAGTTTGTTCTTTGAAAGTTATGCTGTTTATCCATGTCATTTTATTAAGAAGGACCTTTGATTTGTTCCACTGCTGTGGTCTTGGGGTAGCGTTGCTGCCATGTACGCAGCGGGTATGGGCTTGATCTCCGGTCGGGACAAATATCCTGGGTAATAGTTTTTTCGGGGTTTTTCCTCATCTGTAAGACAAATGTCAGGAAACTTTACGGCCTAAACGGTCCCTGAACATCGTCTGGCCATCATAATTATTTTCGTATTTGCCATGTTTAGTATGAATGTATGTGTGAATGATATGTTACGTCTTAATGTTGTATTGTCTCGGTGGAGACACTGACATTGAGCAGAACACTCATTCGGAGAAACTCTCCATGACCTTACATGGCCAAAAAAGTATATATGTGATCCATAATTAAAATCGCTCTCCCGACAGGTCATATCACCATAAGGTCCGAGTGGCGTGTGGCACACGAAAGCGTCTATTATAAGGTGAGAGGTTAAACTGCGGTAATGGAATGTAACGTTTTATTTGTGTTTGGATTGTTTGCGATAAAATCTCCATGAAGAAAAGTCCTGTTCATCTCGCATTTTTACATCCGGGAAGAAGTAACTTGCGTTTATTGCCTTTATAATCAGATTAAATGTTAACTTACATGAACACATACTGTATTTATTTATTCATTTAAATGTTATGAATTTTTAATATAGTCCATTATCGTAACTACCATCATTGTATAGAGTAGTATTTACCAAACTGTGTTACATGGAACCTCAATGTTTCGCGGTGGTTTCAGTGGTTTTGGTGGCATCACAATTGATTGAAATGACTGTAAAAATTTGTTTGGTAATTGAGTTTTTGAAAATTAAATATTGTATGACTTATTAAAAACATAATTCTAGGAGGTCGAAATAAAACGTTTTTCGTTATGTAAACAATTTAAATGGTGATTTTAAAATTGTATCATTTATTTTAAGGCATCGAAAAAGTTATGATTTACTTTTTAACTGCGAGTGTGAATATCCAATGTATATTTACTAAAATTAAAATATTCTTTGGTCAGAAAAGTTTGTATAACACTGGTGAAGATGTAATGCTTTTGTCTTTGAGGTTCGTAAATTCGGTCACACCTAAGGTCGGATAGGAACAATTTGGAGATACAGTTTTCTTTAGGAAATAAACGGTTCCTCGTCGTTCGATATAGGGGGAAAAATCAAGCGAAATTCTAACAAGTAAACCTTCTCTTCCTTGATACCGGTTTTCCGGAAACCTGTACATTTCCTGAAAGCTTATATCACAAGTAGACAACCTGTGAAATTTTAGGGGCAGAGGGACAAGCGTTTAGAAGCTATAGGACCCACAAAGTATCAGTATAGTGTTGGAAACATGACACCAAAATTCTCTCAAATGCTCGTTTCACGTATTTATATTAATAACTAATAATATTGTAGGAAGGTGGGGATTTCAATATAGAGGAAGGAACAACTCTTTGAAAAGAAAACAATATATGTTGGGATGTTGAAAATGTGTATTGTTACTGACTTCAAAATTTATTACAAGAGGCAATCAATGTGCGATTCATCAAATAAACAGTGCGACGGGCAGAAAGACAGTTCACAATGGGCACATATTACAAAAGCGATAGTCTCACTTTGTACAGTCATCATTTGTCAATGATTCGAAGCAGTAATCCATTGGCGCATTCCAGGTTCGTCGTCCAAGTATCCATCCTTATAAAAAACATACTTAATCAAGTTCTTGAAACGAGGAGCATTGAACTGACATAGGGAAAAGGACTGCGGGGCCAGAAAACCATCGCGATGGCAAATGTGCTCCTTTGTCTCGATAATGATTGTGTCCGTTATGTAACGAACAAAAGCTTTGTAGTGTCTGAAAAAAATAATACCCTATATCAGTTCAATGCTCCTCGTTTCAAGAACTTGATTAAGTATGCTTTTATAAGGGTGGATACTTGGACGACGAACCTGGAATGTAGGTTGCGCCAATGGATTACTGCTTCGAGTTATTGACAAATGATGAGTGTACAGTGTGAGGCTATCGCTTTTGTAAAATGTGCCCATTGTGAACTGTCTTCCTGCCCGTCGCACTGTTTATTTGATGAATTGCACATTGATTGCCTCTTGTAATAGATTTTGTTTGAAGTCAGTAACAATACACATTTTCAACATCCCAACGTATATTGTTTCTTTTCAACGAGTTGTTTCTTCATATATATTGAGATCTCCACCTTCCTACCATATTATTAGTTATACGTGAAACGAACATTTGAGCGAATTTTGGTGTCATGTTTCCAACACTTACTGATACTTTGTGGTCCTACATATTCTCCCTATGCCCCTAAGATTCCACAGGTTGTCTACTTGTGACATAAGCTTTCAGAAAATATATGGGTTTCCGGAAAACCGGTATCAAAGGAGAGAAGGTTTACTTGTAAGTATAGGGGCTCTTACTGCATTCCGATTAGCTTTCTGTTACTATTTAACTCATGCCCCAACTGGGAGTCAATGACCAATTACGTTTCAATGAATTTTGATTTATAACCAAACATAGTCGTGTTTCACCTCGAATTTATCAATTAAGTTTATATTAAAGAAAGCTCTTCCTTTTTAATATTCTGAAACAGGACATTGCATTATTTTGCAGTGACTGACTCTCTAAGAAATACGTTGAATATAGCAATTTCTATATTAAAGATGTAAGAATCATGGAATGCATGTAGCTCCCAGATTGTATATATAGTGCATGAATATAAACAGATACTGCTTGCGAGATATAACAGAAAACAATTCTAGCAATTGATTATATCACAATAAAAAGAAACCACTGTTTGCACTTTCTTAAACGTATCATTTCCCAGGTATTTACGTTCAAGAAACATATAATTTACAATTTTACATCATAGGACATCAGAAATTAATGAATAGCCTATAATGTTGGGTTTAACATTTTGATGTGTTTCATTTTTCCTTCACTAGGGTGCATTCTTACAATATTGCGATCGTTTGGCAATAAATATGATCTGGTTGCAGTGATGAACAAATGAAACATAAAGTTTCTCATTTGTTTTCAAACATCCCGTTTACATTAAATATATAAATATTTTAAAATAACGTAAAATATTTTCAAAGTCCTATAGAACAACAGTGCGCATGCGCCAGCGTTTATAGAGCCAGCGATAACCCACAATCGAACCACATATGGATTATTATCCTCGTTTACTATCCATCGCTATGAAATTTAAATGACCAATATTTGCAATAAATCCTCAAATCTATGTTAAAAAATATACGAATAATATTAAAATTACCAAACGTTTATTAAAAATGGGTGTACACTTACTTATCACTCCCTAACGCTGATCCAACCAGCGATGACCCAAAACAGCGATAGAAAAATCATAGACTAAGTAATATACTCTATGGAGAAAATAGCAGTTAGCATCACAATATTGTCTAACAGTGTCATAATATTGTGATTTGCATATTTAAATAAATATTTCAAAATTGTCTAATTATGTTATAAAATTGTTTGAAAAAGTTTAAAATATTAAATAATGTTAGTAAATACAGAAGAAGAGCTATAGTTCACAACGATATAACTGACTATTTAACTCATGCCCCAAATGGGAGTCAATGACCAATCACGTTTCAATGATTTCTGTTTTACAACCAATCAGAGTCGTGTTTCACGAAATATTTATCAGTGTTAGGATTATCATATATTAAACAAAGCTCCTCCTTTTTAATATTCTGAACAGGTCTGACCGTTATTTTACTGTCTGACTGTTTTGTGGCAATGACTAGCATTGCCCAGTGTGCCGCTTTTTGGGAACCAGTTGAGGTCCCTTGGCGGCCAAACACCATTGTGTTTATTCAGTAGGGGTTTTGTTCCTTAGCCTTGCTGTCTCGCTGCTTATGTGTTCATTACCGTAGCAGGTATGGATGATATGAAACATGAGTTCACTAGATTTGTCAGGAACACAAACCTTTCCATAGGTGTCGACAGACCACTCAGCAGAGGCTGAATGTTATGGAAAAGTTGTTGTCCCTGATCCGTCATTGGTATAGCAGCCACAGACCCTGGCTGACATGGGACAGTGCCTGTAGTAGGTTTAACTGTGATGCCAGAATTTACCATAGAACTATATGAGACTGTAGGATTAACAGATTTTGATGTGAAAGTTCGAGGTTGGGACGCCGGGGTTGTTGGACTTTGGTTTGGTTTTCTTTTTTCATAAATTTCTTTTGCTTTCTTATAGGCTTCACACACCCCGGTAGGAAGCGGGATGTCCCTCTTCCCCACAGTTCGCGCACTTCAGCAGGCTCTTGTCCGTGAGTGCCTCGGTTCTCACCGGACACTCACGATGACTATGAGTACCAGCGCAAATTACGCAAGATGGGGTTAAGGAACACCCCATGAAAGTATGGTTAAACTTCTGGCATCTGAAGCACTGCTTCATGCCAGCTCTAGGTCTGTATGGTTCCACAGCCACCACTGTCAAACAGAGGCGGTTTAAGTTATATATTTCCCTACCAGCATCATTGTTCTGAAGTTCCAGGATGTATAATGGTAAGGGAGTATAAACTTCTCCTTCTTTTTTGGTGATTTGCTTTACCGATATTATTGGATATTCTAGTTCTTTAAGTTCTTCCTTGACTTCATCAGCAGTGATGCTGGAAGGAAGCCTCTTTAGAACAGCCCTCAGAGGCAGATCTTTTTTGAGTTGAAATGTATAAAATTCTTTCTTTGCATTTTTGAAGTACTCTTTGAGTAGCTGAAAGTCTGCCTCCGAGGTAGCGTAGTATCTCAAACCGTCCTGGGTTTTTACTACTTTCACGTCTTTTCGAATTTTCCTTTTAATTCCCGATTCATCCTGAAAAGGTCACCATGTCCAATCACCGTTATGGGTGGTGGGCGTGGTTCCCTTTTCGGCTGCGGCATTACTTGAGGCTCCCTGGACGGTTGGCTACTACGCCTGGTAGCTGCTGTAGTTTGCTTGTCCCGTGACGATCCAAGTTGAGGAGCCTGAGGGTCGACAGTGTCCATTGGTTCCGGTAATTCGGATAAAATTGAAAATTTATTTTGCATTGGCACAGTCGACACCTCATTTTGTCGTGATGTGACCTTAGTTGCCTTATTTGTGGTTGGTTTCACTTTATTTGAAACTGTATTCATGTTAACTTTTGAATTATTTTGGGATGGTTTCTCTTTATTTGAAACTGTATTCATGTTAACTTTTGAATTATTTGGGATGGTTTCTCTTTATTTGAAACTGTATTCATGTTGTCATTTGAACTATTTTGGGATGGTTTCTCTTTCTCATGTGTTTTAATCTTTTTAGGTTCAGGTACATATTCTGTATTCGTTATAGGAATTTGATCCGCACCTTTGAAAAAACAGGATACAGGAAGTTCCATAAGTATTGTTTTCAATTCATGAAGCATTTTTTCAAAATAATCTTGGTTAGATTTCATATTGAGCTTAATCTCACTTAATCTTTTTAGGCAATCATGTGTAACATCACGAGCAAAATCGGACTGACCGAAATCTGGGAACGCGCTTATGAAATTGATAACTATAACGATGGCACCACGTACCTCTCTAGCTACTTCTAGGAATTTTGATTCAGATGGAAATTTTTGATTATCTACGTATCTCTCAAATTTTTTGAGCGCAGTTTCCCAAAGTTCGTAGGCCGAGGGCTCCTCATACTCAAGGTCCATAGCCTGCTCGGCACTCACGCTTTTTAGTGAAGCAGCCATGGTAAGACTGTTCAGCACTAATTACTTATTACTACACTAGCACTTTGGTTTGATTGAACTGAACTAAAAAACTGAACACAATAAGCCAGCAGATAAGGCTTAACAAAGCACTCGCAGTTAATAGAGTTGCTTTGCAGGAACCAAACACCACTGTATAAACACAACACTGAAAAAATTTCACTGAAAAACACTGAATACTCTTAAGTGAGTGTGGTCGCCAGGCCCCAGCCGGAAAAAAGCGACATGCTGCACAACACTATTCACCAATTCACTATTTTCAGCCAGCAATCAGAAGAAAATAATAATTTCAATCTGCAACTTGGAGTAGAGAGAGGCAAAAGCCCGAGCAGTAGCGCTCAAGTCGCCAAGGTTGGCCACAGGTTGTCCACCAGTTCACGTTGGCTCGTCGGTGATCCTTACTACCAGTAACAAGAGCTGTCGTTTACCGCCAACAGGAAAGTTTGCGTACTCGATGAATCTAGGATGCCTTGACTTGTCTTCACTGTTCCACTGCCGTAAGCTCGATGTCACCGTTATTTTGCAGTGACTGAGCCTATAACAAATACGGCTACCAGATTGTATATAATAGTGCTTACATGTCAACATTTGTAGCAATTGATTATACCACCAAAAAAAGAAACCACTGTTTGCACTTTCTTAAATGTATTTTTTCCCAGGTAATAATCGAGAAAAATATAATTGTCATATTTACATCATACGACATCAAAAATGAATTAATATACAGATTGATGTGTTTCATTTTTTCTCCACTAGAGAGCATTCTTACAATATTGCGTTCCTTTGGCAATAAATAGTATGATCTGGTTGCAGTGATAAACAAAAGAAGCAGTAGAAGCGTACCTATCGTTTCTCATTTGTTTTCAAACATCGCCGTTTACATTAAATATATAATATTTTAAAATAACTATAGTTAAATAATGATTTGTGAGTAAACAGCTTAATTTTATTCGTTAAATAGTCCTAACAAATGCCACTCTTGATTTCCAAATTCTCTAGATAAATTCACTCCTCACTTCGTGAGTCGTGAATTTATCGATAATTTGGAAATCACTCGTGGCATTACTTATGAAAAATCAAGCGCTAGTAGAAGTGCAGTTGAGCCAAAATAACTATATTTAAATAATGCTTTTTGAGTAAACAGCTTAATTTTATTCGTTAAATTGCCCTAACAAATGCAACTCTTGATTTACAAATTCTCTAGATAAATTAACTCGTCATTACGTGACATCGTGAATTTATCGATAATTTGAAAATCACTCGTGACATATTTATGAGAAATATGCAACGTTATATGAACTACATAAGACAAATGTCAGGAAACGTTAAGGCCCAAACAGTTCCTTAACATCAACTGGTCATGATAATCATCATTAGGCCTATAATATTCGCCATGTTTAGTTGAATGTGTATGTAAGAAGGGTGTGTTTCATCTTAATGTTGTGTAATCTCGGAGGAGGCTGTGACAAGCTGAACTTTTAATCGGGGAGAGTATCTATCCTTGTGTGGTCAGAAATTATGTACGGTATGTGATCCACAGTTAAAATCCCTCTCCAGACAAGTCGTGTCATTCAAGGCCTAGGTGGCGTGTAAAAGTACCTATAAGGTGAGAGGTTAAACTGCATCAATTGAATGTAATAAGCCTATTAAATATACTATAAATCAAAATCTGCATTATCGCCTAGAGAAAAATAGCAGGGCATTGGTAAAGTCAATGAGTAAAATATAAAATAAACAGTAAAATTTTGTACCTGCTGTGGCAGTCGTCCTCAACAAATTATATTTGTATAAAATATTCAAGTAGGCCTTTCGCAGCCGGTTCCATTTTCAAAACTGGGTACTGGTTTTGTTTAACACATGTATTGTATAGTGGATTGATCTGGTAGGGCGTGTTCTCGTTCAGCAGGTTATTGTTTCTTGTTTGCTTCATGATTTCTATCAGATGTTTATTTTTCTGTTATCGTTTTCTCTGTGCATTATTCAGAGGGCGTTTCCTATTGTGTTGAACTGATAACCTGTGTTTGTAAGATACCTATGGAAACTTGATTTGCCTCCATTGTTTTATGAAAGCAGTGAAATGCTCGTTATATATTATTTTAAAACTAATGGATTGTACGTCCTATGTAAAATTTTTATTGCATTTAAGTTTATATACTCCTTTGTTGTTGTATATGATGCTGTCTTCTATTTTATTTGATATGATGTTGTTTAGTTTATTATTAGTTTCTTAAAAGTATTAATAAGTTAGTCAAGGATGGAGGATGTTAAGTACAAATGACAAAAGATGAGATTGGGGACGCAATTAGATAAAATGTACTTTATTGTATACATTTGAATAGGATAGAAATAAAATTAACAATGTATCAAATACTTTGAATTAAAAGTGCAGCCTTTATTGGATAAACTCACGAATTATAGACAAGAGTGGGTTGATCACATGAATGGAACGAGTAAAAAGATATATCCACTGCTAGCAAGAAATTATCAAGTAAGAGGAAGACGTGATGTTGGAAGACCTAGAAAGCGTTGGGCTGATGCATTATGAAGTCGGAACGGGCAATTACCTAATCCTTGGAGTGGTGGTGGTGGTCATGATGATGATCAAATAGTCAATATTTTGTTACGATAAGACTTTTTGTAGGCAATTTAACAGCTAATGACTGATTTATTTAAATATGCTTCCATTGCATCTATGGAAGTAGAAGTTTCTCGAAATATAGCCTACTACAGTGTTAACTGACAACCGATTTTTTTCTCTTCTCATTACTGGAGGATTACTATGGTGGTGTATTGCAATAGTACATTTAGTTGCGAAATACTTTTTTTAAAAAATATTTTAATAGAAATGAAAACAATCTGGCGATAATTCTTAATTTTTTAATTAATATTTTAGTAGTAAAACAAATTTCACTAAGAACATTTGTTTTACTGTACAGTTATTCCATTTCTCTAAACAAATAGTTCAACTAAAAATATATAAAACGGTCATTTTTCTAGTTATTCTATAATGATGCGAAACATAGTATCTTACTATAGCAAAAGAGAAAAGAAAATAAACTGCTAGAAATTTTTTGAACTAAAAGAAACGAAGTGACAAGTAAATTGGGAAATTTATGTAAGTGAGCTACATGATCATCGTGGGAAACCAGGTTTAATAAGAACAGCTAAGTCTCGTAGACAGCAAAAGGAAGGGTATGTAACAGGAATGGGGAGTGAAAGAGGGCATCGAAACGCACTTTAGGATATACAGAAGGAAAGCGTCCAATAGGTAGGCCAAGGAAGAGAAGAGAGAAAAACATTGACTATGATTTAAGGGAAGTTGTTATACAGAGATTAATTCAAAAACATTAGCTACGGGTATGGATGTATCTCCGGCGGCCATGAATCTCCGAGTTCAGTGGGTAGCCCAAGAAAGAGATGAGAGAAAAACATTGACCATGATTTAAGGAAAGTTGTTATACAGAGATTAATTGAAAAACATTAGCACAGGGTATGGATGTATCTCCGGCGGCCATGAATCTCCGAGTTCAGTGGGTAGCCCAAGAAAGAGATGAGAGAAAAACATTGACCATGATTTAAGGAAAGTTGTTATACAGAGATTAATTGAAAAACATTAGCACAGGGTATGGATGTATCTCCGGCGGCCATGAATCTCCGAGTTCAATAGGTAGCCCAAGAAAGAGATGAGAGAAAAACATTGACCATGATTTAAGGGAAGTTGTTAAACAGAGATTAATTCAAAAACATTAGCTCAGGGTATGGATGTATCTCCGGCGACCATGAATGTCCGAGTTCAATAGGTAGCCCAAGAAAGAGATGAGAGAAAAACATTGACCATGATTTAAGGGAATTTGTTATACAGAGATTAATTCAAAAACATTAGCTCAGGGTATGGATGTATCTCCGACGGCCATGAATCTCCGAGTTCAATAGGTAGCCCAAGAAAGAGATGTGAGAAAAACATTGACCATGATTTAAGGGAATTTGTTATACAGAGATTAATTGAAATACATTAGCTCAGGGTATGGAAGTATCTCCGGCGGCCATGAATCTCCGAGTTCAATAGGTAGCCCAAGAAAGAGATGAGAGAAAAACATTGACCATGATTTAAGGGAAGTTGTTATACAGAGATTAATTCAAAAACATTAGCTCAGGGTATGGATGTATCTCCGGCGACCATGAATGTCCGAGTTCAAAAGGTAGCCCAAGAAAGAGATGAGAGAAAAACATTGACCATGATTTAAGGGAATTTGTTATACAAAGATTAATTCAAAAACATTAGCTTAGTATATGGATGTATCTCCGACGGCCATGAATCTCCGAGTTCAAAATGTAGCCCAAGAAAGAGACGAGAGAAAAACCTTGACCATGATTTAAGGGAAGTTGTTATACAGAGATTAATTCAAAAACATTAGCTGAGGTTATGGATGTATCTTTGGCGGCCATGAATGTCCGAGTTCAATAGGTAGCCCAAGAAAGAGATGAGAGAAAAACATTGACCATGATTTAAGGGAAGTTGTTATAATAATAATAATAATAATAATAATAATAATAATAATAATAGCTTTATTTTACCTGGCAGAGTTAAACAGAGATTAATTCAAAAACATTAGCTCAGGGTATGGATGTATCTCCGGCGGTCATGAATCTCCGAGTTCAATGGGTAGCCCAAGAAAGAGATGAGTGAAAAACATTGACCATGATTTAAGGGAATTTGTTATACAGAGATTAATTCAAAAACATTAGCTCAGGGTATGGATGTATCTCCGGCGGCCATGAATCTCCGAGTTGAATAGGTAGCCGAAGAAAGAAATGAGAGAATAGCATTGACCATGATTTAAGGGAAGTTGTTATACAGAGATTAATTGAAAAACATTACCTCAGGGTATGGATGTATCTCCGGCGGCCATGAATTTCCGAGTTGAATAGGTAGCCGAAGAAAGAAATGAGAGAATAGCATTGACCATGATTTAAGGGAAGTTGTTATACAGAGATTAATTGAAAAACATTAGTTCAGGGTATGGATGTATCTCCGGCGGTCATGAATCTCCGAGTTCAATAGGTAACCCAAGAAAGAAATGAGAGAAAAGCATTGACCATGATTTAAGGGAAGTTGTTATACAGAGATTAATTGAAAAACATTAGCTCAGGGTATGGATGTATCTCCGGCGGTAATGAATGTCCGAGTTCAATAGGTAGCCCAAGAAAGAGATGAGAGAAAAACATTGACCATGATTTAAGGGAAGTTGTTATACAGAGATTAATTGAGAAACATTAGCTCAGGGTATGGATGTATCTCCGGCGGCCATGAATCTCCGAGTTCGATAGTGGCAGTAAGTTAGTTTATGCAGTTATTCAACCGCGATTTAAATTTACATTGAATATTTTATTACAAATAGATTGATCGTTATATTAGCTCATTTCTTAAATAGTGTAGATCATTTTCATAAGTTTATAGGGAGATTCTATAGGTATTTTTAAAGTCATCAACATTTGGCCCTAGACATAAACAATAATGTATTAGTTCATGCAAATGTTGGCTTAATACTAGTAGTCACATGTTTTTCTCTAAAGTTGTCATGTGAGACTCATCACATTAATCTATTATATTTGTACCACTTGACCAAAACTAGGTTGAGGATTATGTCCGATAGCACTCCTATCTCTTCATTGTGATTAAATTTTATGTCCTTCACCTCCCATGTTTGAGTAGGTGTACATGAATCATAGCGAGGCAGGTATATTGCCCTCACATCTTTCATTATCTCTACAGTAGAACATAGATTTGATGTGCGTTTATAGTATAAACGATAAACTCGTAGATTACGAGTGCATCCAAGCGATAAGACGTATCGCGAGGGCACACAATGTACCATGTATAGTGACGTCAGAACTCTTTGTTCACCAACTTGCCATCCCGTTTCATCACTTGGACACACACTGTACACTAGCATTCCATTGGTAAATGCATTTTTAATTTCGCCTATATAATCAAGCCCTTGAATGATTATTTCTTACAGTGTTCTTACAAGGGAACTGTCAATCATTGCATGCCGAAACCTACCTTGAAATTTCTCCCACAGAAGCGTTGTGCTGTACCAAGGCCGTGTCAAAAAAATATATGCCGTTTTTAACTAAAACTCCATGGCGCGACAGGCCTAGAAGGCTCTTGGCCTACCTGCTGGCTGGTGACCTCACATCCACTTGTGTTCATCACTGAGGTAGACGATCATCCGCCCGTGTAGGGGTGACATGTCGGGTCCCGCAGCCGTTAAAGCTAGTTTTCTCAACCTGGAGCTGCTACTTATTGTAGCTACCCAAATACCTCACGAAGCTGGGCGGGAACCGGTCCCATACTGGCAGAAATTCCATGTGAAAATATTTCCCCCCTTGGAGATTCGAACCAGCACAAGTCCCGTAGCTCTGCGCCAAGGCATCCTACCTTAACCACTCGAATACGGAGCGGGACCTTTTTTTAACTACAGATCATTAAAATCCAGCGCCAAATTTCTCATTGGAACTGTAGGGAAGTAATACAACTCCTCACTGGATTTATTGGATAACCCTCACTACCTGCCGTCCGCGCTGCACCCGCCTCACTTCCCTCCGCTCCAAGTCCTGCAGGGAGTCCATCTACTACGGGCAGAGGTTTGCCATTGCTGGATTCTGACTTTGATTTCTGTGTCTTGCAGTTAAAAACGGCAGTTATTATTATTATTTTTTTTTTTTTGACACAGCCTTGATACATCACAACGCTTCTGTGGGAGAAATTTCAAGGTGGTTTCGGCATGAAATGATTGACAGTTTGCTTGTTAGATATTTATTTTAAAGCTTGTCAAGCATTTGAATATTTTGAAATGGCATTCTTAAATATCATCTGAAATCCGTTAATATATGAAAAGCTTGTATTAATGTTCTTTCGTATATTATAAATGTTTTAACATCTTAGGTCATACTTCACGCTGTAGTTTCCAAGCCATACATCAATTCTTTGTTCATGACCTGTCAGCGAAGATCGGTTTAAGATCGTAGATTGCTGGTCTACAAAGAAATGTCCGGTAATCCGCTAGTACAATAGACTTACTCAAATGTTAACTCTTTTGTAGCCGCATCAAGTATCTGTCGCTTGACAATAGCGGTACCATGTACTTGTTAAATGGTTTCCTTAATAACTAACTGATCGTTATGTTGAGTGATTCCGAGTTATGTGGCCGTGGTCCATAGTTGGTGTTGATACCAGACGTTTCGCCCTCAACTGCGGAGGGCATCTTCAGTGGCGAGTGCTTCTAGGCGTGTTTCCTGGTCGGAAGATCTACTTAGAGTGAGCGCTGTGGACTTGTGGACGTTGTATTAGTGGTGGGTGCAGGGTGAGTGCCCTCCGCAGTTGAGGGCGAAACGTCTTGTATCAACACCAACTATAGACCACGGCCACATAACCCGGAATCACTCAACATTATGATTACCGGCCGTGAAAGCCTGCATTCAACTAACTGATCGTTTATTCGGGATCCTATCAACTTCTTTAATTAAATTCATTTTTATTTAATTATATATAAATCAAATCCCTCGTGTTCTCACGATTTGATTCCATATACGTTTCATATATCTGCGATGATTATTTCATCCAACAGAGATTCAACATTATACTAATACACGTCCTAATTAACTCATTTATTCTAATTTCCCAATCTAGGAATCTGAGTGAAAGATTTTGCTTCAATATCAGTAGCTTCATTCCTTCGGAATTAGCTAAAAACTTAAATAATAATAATAATAATAATAATAATAATAATAATAATAATAATAATAATAAACAAGCAATTGATATTTGACATGGAATTTTTATAAAGAATATTTGGTTCCACAAAATTACAGACGGAATTTAGAGAATCAAAATCAAAAGCGGATGCATAAGTTGATCCAAATATATATATAGGCTAATAAATCGCATTAAAACACAAATATTTAGACATAATTAGTAAGAGTGATAACAAATTAGTTATAAAAATATATAACGAGAGATCCTAAAGTATGCCTACTAGATCGGTTAGGGATTCCAAAAATAAATTTATTGATATTTTGGTATAATAGAAATGAGAACCTGAGTTCTTAATTGAAAAGAGTGTGCGTGAGAGCAGAAAATGGATGTGAATGTACCTATTGTTGAGGGACCAATACTGTAATAAAGTTGTAGCGCCTAGAGAAGAAGAAGAACACGTAAATCTATGACTTAGCACACATGGCTTACATCCCTCTCGAAAGAAGCCATAATTATGATTTTTATACCTTCGACATAGAACACGGTAACCACTAGATTATATCGACGATATACAGGTGTTCAGAAATTCACATTACAAACTTTTAGCTAGTAGAGGGGACTGAGTTAACAATATTTTGAATAGGAAGCCATGTCCAGAAACTTAACGTTTCCGTGCTTACAGCCGTTAAAATTTGTCGGATTTGCAAGTGTTGTTTTGCAAACCGGATAAGCAGTAGGACTACATGACGTCAGAAGAACACTATATCAAATGAGGTGTGATATAAAGTACAGAATTAAATGATGTTTGACTCATTTCAGAAGAAGTCAAATTTATTTGGTAACAGTGTCAAAGTAACAAAAAACACTTTTGTTGATCACAATAACACTTGTGCCAACAGTAGAAAAACAAATTGTTCCGTCTTCTGCACTGGATGTGTCACATACGAAACTGCTCATTACAACAGAGGCTCGATGTGACGACCACCAATGTCATTGCACACATTGTAACGACGAACCATGTTCCGGTACACTCGTTCCATCACATGTGGTGTCCCGTTAACATCTTGTACAGCGACCATAACTCGTGACGTCATGTACTGCCTATCCGTTTGCAAAACAACACCGCCAAATCCGACGCATTTTAATGGATGTAGCATGGAAACGGTACGTTTCCGGATATGGGTTTCTATTCAAAATATTGTCTGCTCAGTCCCCTCTATTAGCCGTAGAAGTTTTTAATTTGAATTTCCGAACATCTGTAGATATATAAAAGTATGTGAGTTTTAATCAACATTAATGTCGTATGTCATTTTAAAATAAAGATTATTACCGACACCATTGTTTAATTCAGTTTTGCCGACCAAGATTTTAGAGAATGTAGAATTCTTAGATTTTCAACACTGTAGCATTACATCCCCCAGGGCTGTGGCCACAAGCTCACGTCTTGCTCACATATACTGTACGTGGTGGGTGGGGTTGATGCTGGGTTTCTATGGATTACTCTTGCATTTCTTATGTTTTATTGCTTCTCTTTCCACCTCATTTATTTAAAAGTCATTCTCACCGTCCCTGCTCTACAAACTCTGGCGTATCGTCGTAGACTGATTGACGATGTTTGAATTTTGGGTTGATTTTTAAATCACTCCCCAAACATTCTTATTTCTTATCATTCTTTAATAATTTAGATAATGTAATTTTTTAAAGTATAATTAGTAGAGTCCGGATGTTGATGACCCAAAAATTGTCTAAAAATTATCTTTAAAATGCCCTTAAAATAGTATAAATGACAAATTATGTTTAAAACGTCCTAATAAAATTAACAATTTATTTTATAATAATAAATTAATAATTATCTTAGACTATTTAACTCATGCCCCAAATGGGAATCAATGACCAATCACATTTCAATGATTTTTTATTTATAACCAATCACAGTCGTGTTTCGCCTAGAATTTACCAACTAAAGTTTATCATAATAAAGAAAGCACCTCCTTTTTAACATTCTGAATAGGCCATAGCATTATTTTGCAGTGAACCGGAAGTGCCTTTTTGCGGTTCAGTATAATATCTTTGTTCTCCTCCCTACTACAGAACATTTGTGAACTATGCCAATGTCCTCTTTTCCGTGTGGCTACCCCTTCCCTTTTCATCCTTTCTGCCGCGCATCTCTACAGCGCATATCCCCCCTATTTGCGAACCTTTATAGGCAGTGTACTCTTACCGAACATCATCATTCGATCAGCCTAGCAAGTGGCGTTTAGTTATTTGAAAGCGGATTCAAAAGTGGAATCCAAGTCTAGTTCACCATGCAGTTGGGAAATTAATATGGTGGTCTATATATAGACAAGTTGATTAAGACCGAGAAGAGGTCGATTTTGAGTTAATCCAGCTATGTACGGAAGAAGGCATTCCTAAAAAGCTTGGACATGTGTGTGACTGTGGCATTATGTATGGTATGGTATTTATTCAGTTATTTTTACAAGCTATGCTTGATTGATTGATCAAGAATCATCTTTTGTTATTAATTTATTATTTTGTTTTAATATCAAACTTGTTTATATTAAAAGGTTATCTTTTATACTACGCCCCTTGTTATTATTATTAAGTATAGTAATTGCTCACTATCCTGTAACAAAATCACTCACTGTACGCAATTAATAATCAGTATCTGTATTTGTATGTATGCTCATCAGGGAAAGAAAGATGAATTAATAGCCGCCTTTCATGGGCCCGAGGCAGGCTGCTTTCTTGCTGATAACATCTTTGAATATCACGATCACATTAATAAATACAGCATCAACAAAACTCGATCCCGGATTAATGGTTAGCAGACCGTGGGTTAAGGGTTCTTTCTCTCCCCCCGTACTAATGGTAGCAGTAGAGTGTGGTTCTCTAACTGCACAAATGGTAGTAGATGCGTGGTTTTCTAAATCCCCCGTACAAATGGTAGCAGTCCGCGTGGTTTTGGGTTTCGTAACCCCCACAGCAGTGACTGACTCTAAGAAGCACTTGTAGTCAATGATGTGTGTTATATGGTACCGACCTTTTTGAGGTCACAACCCATTCATTTATGTGCTTGTAGTGAAGGTCTGCTGCAATTTAGATTTTTGCTAATGAGAGTGAGTCTCTAAGAAATACGGCTACCAGATTGTATATATAGTGTATGAATGTCAACACATAGAGTATGCGGGAGTTAATATAAAACATTTGTAGCAATTGATTATACCACCAAAAAAAGAAACCACTTTTTGCACTTTCTTAAATGTATTTTTTCCCAGATAATAACATTCCAGAAAAATATTGTCATATTTACATCATAGGACATCAGAAATGAATTAATATACAGTTTGATGTTTCATTTTTTTCTCCACTAGAGTGCATTCTTTCAATATTGCGTTCCTTTGGCAATAAATAATATGATCTGGTTGAAGTGTTGAACAAAAGAATCAAATGAAGCGTACCAGTCGTTTCTCATTTGTTTTCAATTGCCGTTTACATTAGATATATAAATATTTTAAAATAACTATATTTAAATAATGATTTGTGAGTAAACAGCTTAATTTTATTCGTTAAATAGTCCTAACAAATGCCACTCCTGATTTCACTTCGTGAGTCGTGAATTTATCGATAATTTGGAAATCACTTGTGGCATTACTTATGACAAATAATGAATATGTGGTTTGAATGGCTGTATTTTATAACAAAATTCAGTGGCGTGAGGTTGTCACTAACTTCACCCCAGCTGTCCGATGAAAATGCATATTATACTTTATAACAACTTGTATTGCAAAAATCCACCGCTGTGGTATCGAGGTACCGTGCTGCCTTGTCACGCAGCGGGCCCGGGTTCGATCCCCGGTCGGGGCAGTTTTTCTGGGTGAGGTTTTCATCGGGGTTTTTCCTCATCTGTAAGACAAATGTCAGGAAAACTTTAAGGCCCAAACGGTCCCCGAAATCATATGGCCATCATCATTATCATCATCCTTCACCGGTGTGGAAAGCAACGGGAAGCTACCACACCTACAATTCCCTAGTAAAGCTGCAAGCATAGCATTAAAATGCTATGATTGCAGTGAAGGACCTGCACTCGGGCAGAATTACTATGGATGGATGGATGTATTGCAAAATGGTATGCTATTAGTTTATTTAACAACGCACTTTAACAATTAATGTCATTATACTCATTAGCATCGCACTTCAAATGTGGGAGTTTTTTCCAGACTTGAGGTTCTTTTCCGTGCCGTAAATCTTTGTTACAGAACCCACGGTCCAAAGAAACTTTGAATTTTTATGCCGACCTCGACCAAATTTGAACCCGTAACCTTGGAATTCGAATAGAAACTTTTCATAACAGTATGGTACACTATATAAATATTGAACATTTTAAGAGATATCATACTCATGTTTGTACAATTCTGCCAAATGAAGCCAGCATATAAGTTTTTATATTCTGTAATAAGACGAATAGTTTCATCGTGGTAAAACAGCTGCTATTGTTAATATTCCCAAATTAATGTACGATACCTGATTTTCGTCCAACTAGTATTTCTCTCCTGACTGAATAATTAACAGTTGCATCAAAATCAAGCATTAAATTATTTACTGCCAGCTAACCACGAATATTTCTCATACGTCGAACAAGTAAAATGTTTTATAAATTTTGCTTTTTTTATGTCCGGTAAATCGTTGGCTTACCTTGTTGTACGAGGTCTTTTTTTCGTGCAAAGGTCTGCACGAAGGCTATAATGTGTGTATTACAATATAGTCACTCACATTCATTTTTAGTAAATTGACATGTCACATTTATCAGTATAAGACAGTAACTCGCGAAACAAATCAATAGCTCGTTTTAATAATCTCATTGCTGGTATTAAATAACTTAAACTGTTGGTTTTCGCAAATAATACGAGGGTCATTTCATAAGTCATGGCAACTATTTTTTATCAGCCAATAAAACTGCTGGAAACAAAATTCAGTATATACAAGTGAGAGTCACTGGAATGTCCTTCACAATGGTGGTACAAAATTGGAATTCAGTTACAGGAGGATATGGGTAAAAGGCATTGAAATATGCATAAATAGAAATCATTGTTTTACTTCTATTACATGAGAAGAAAAATATATTCATATAACCCACAACTAACACACATGAGAATAGTCACCCAAAGCTTTACACACATTTTTGCCAATGATGAGGAAGATGCTGAATACCATTAGCCTTTTGTGATGTGTCTATGTGCACCATTCTTCGTTGGAACACTGTTAAGATATCCTCCCTCTTTGTAATCTGCTTCAAATGCAGCAGCATCTTCAATTAAAATTTTGAAGTGTGTTAGCTGTGGGTTATATGAATATTATTATTTTTTTCACATGTAATAGAAATAAAACAATGATTTCTATTTATGCATCTTTCAATGTCCGTTACCCATATCCTCCTGTATCTGGATTCCAGTTTTGTACCACCATTGTGAAGGACATTCCAGTGACTCTCACTTGTATATACTGAATTTTGTTTCCAGCAGCCTTATTGGCCGATAAAAAATAGTTGCCATGACTTATGAAATGACCCTAGTATATACACGTTCGAAATCATTCAATTGTTATTCGGTTAGATAATATAACTAAAGTTTCTTAAATAAATAGGTTGCTATAGCTGACAAATTGTACCATGCAATTTGATTTTATATTCTTTCTTGGTGTTCTGTAAACATAATAACGAATAAATTTCATACGGTATTATGTTAAAAAAAAATATTTATTTCGCTTCCCAAATCAACCAATCACGTTTCTTGTCTCGCATCAGCCAATAACGCCAAAGACTGCTTCATGAATCGATAGGCCGAAACTTCATTCATGGTTATCGAACAACTTGTACATTTATTATTCGAGTTGTGACGTAACCAGGACCAGCTAGCTGATAATAATTAAAGAATCGATGGCTTTAGACACAAGCTACCTATACGGTTGGTTATCGCTGGTCTAGTAGCCAGCCACACATCGAAATATACATGCGCATCCACGAATCATTTCTAATGTAGTAACTGGTGTTAGAAGGGATATTGTGAACATAGAGAAATAGAATGTGATTGCAGAATGCTCCGTCAAGCTGAATGCGATATATGTCTGCTGCACGGCGAAAAAAAAAAAAGTGAATTATTAATGTTCACGCATAATTGATATGAATGATATTTGGCAATTATATATATATATATATATATATATATATATATATATATATATATATAATTTTCCTCATCATTCAGGGGTTTCCCCAACCAATCTTAGTAATTAACATGAATTAAAAAATATATATATACATAAATAATCAATTGAGTTGGTGTTTACTTGATGAAAATCCATATTTAATTAATATACATAAATGACTACAGACTTATAGACTATCAGTTTGCAACAAACATTAACAAATTTCCGTAATTAAAGTTCTCCATAGTTCTCTGTCCTCTGTGTCTTCATCTTTTACACCAAATTTCCTCATTGAAGCAATTATATTATTTTATTTTAATTCAAAATTATGAATATACTAATTACCCCAGCAGTGCTGGAGTAGCTGTGGTTGAATGCACGTCACTGACAAAATTTCATGATAGAAAGTGTAATTATTACTTATAAACAATTAATATATTCATAATTACCACAATTTTCACAAAACATTTATACTGGGACACTTCTAGCCTCTGACTGATGCAATCCACACTGTGTAGACCACATGTACACATGATAAAATTGGCGATTCTCCGGACTTTCGCGTCATACACCCAAATGTAACAAAATTAAGAACGGATAATCTTGATTTACGGTACCTGTGTTAATTTAGATGACTCCGCTTGTAATTTTATAACAATATATGAAAATGGTCCACCGCTGTGGTCTCGAGGTAGCGTGCTGCCTTGTCACGCAGCGGGCCCGGGTTCGATCCCCGGTCGGGGCAGTTTTTCTGGGTGAGGTTTTTATCGGGGTTTTTCCTCACCTGTAAGACAAATGTCAGGAAAACTTAAAGGCCCAAACGGTCCCCGAAATCATATGGCCATCATCCTTATCATTATCATCCTTACCATTATCATTATCAGCGTCATCATCCTTCACCGGTGTGGAAAGCAATGGGAAGCTACCACACCTTCACAATTCCCTAGTAAAGCTGCAAGCATAGCATTGCATAGGATGAAAATGCTATGATTGCAGTGAAGGACCTGCCTTCGGGCAGAATTACTTTGGATGGATATGAAAATGAACATTTCTTAGAGGAATTAAACCCAATAGGCACAACTAGGACACGACACACACCCAATCCCAAGGTTGAGATTTTTTAGAATCCCTTAACAAATATTATAAAAATGTCCAATAAATTAATGCAAATTAAGAAAATAAATGGACCTAAATGTAAAAAATGATTTTATTATTGAAAATGTTGGGAAAAAATGCATTTCAATTACCTATAAAAACCACATAGTCTGTAATCTAACATATTTGTCCCAGATTGCACTTAATTGCCAATAAGCACCGTCTCTGACTATTCAGAAAAAATATGACTTTTCATCAAAATCCGGGCCCAAATAGTTAGCATTTCAGACTGTAATCCTCTGTACTATTCTTATCTACTTTAATATATTTTACAGTCTGGTTCGGGGTCCATTCAGCTTCGTAAGGACAACTGTAAATTAATAGTGGAATCTGGTTTAGATACTGAAATTAGGTTCGGTCATGGTAGTCTCGGTGTCGTTTAGTTAAAACCATGTAGGCCTTTCAGAACATGTTCCACCTTCGGCATGTCATATACAGTTTATACACTAAATTCAGTACGAAATGACATGCCGAAGACAGAACATGTTCTGAAAGCCCTACATGGTTTAACTAATTGACGAAGTTTTTTTTAAATATAAATCCATTTTAATTGAGGACGACTGATATATCAGGTACCGGCACTTATTTTAATATTGAAAAAAACTACATAACCTCAATTGTGATTTACGATGAATTTTAGAAATATTGTTTGTGTTTCATGTATTGAAAATCAAATAAGTTAAATATAATCTATAAACAGATCGATGGATGGAATTTTTCGGGTGAGGAAATTCAAAGGCGCGGCTTACTTTGAAGAATAAATTAAAAATCCCGTCTCCCTGGAAAATTGAAATCACCTTTAAACTTTATCTCTGCATCCTTTGTATGTTGAAACAAACATTAATGTGCAATGTTGCATTTCGGAGTTTCGGGACGCACGTTATGTCCATAAAAGTTTGCGAAATTCGTTTACGATTGTCTGGTATTTGTGCATCACTCTAGAAAATGTTCATGAGAGACACGTTGATATAGTTCCAGAATATACAATATAATATTAAATATCTGCGCTCTCTGGTAAGTAAAAACTGCTGACACATAGACTTCTGTTTTGGACTATATGTTCCTTCACGAAAAATGATCCTCTCTGCGTGGCCTATCATTCTGTTGGTGGGCCCTGTTACACTCTGTATAAATGTAAAAGTATTTTAAATGTTTGAAAGTAAATTGGTTTTAATAAAAAACAACAAATAAAAGTTCACCCCCTCGTGTTGATTGTCTTGTATCAGAAATAATAATAATAATAATAATAATAATAATAATAATAATAATAATAATAATAATAATAATAATAATAATAATTTATTTTAGCTGGCAGAGTTAAGGCCATAAGGCCATCCAATTTACAATAATAGCACTTTTGTTTAAGGAAAATAATTTATTACTTTATGACCACAAAATGTACAATTTTATATGTGAAACTGATACAGAAGAGGTATTAGAACAGCAATGATAAAAAAAATTGGAGTTAGTATAACCTGGTTCTAAGCAGATGTTAAGAAATAGTTCTTAGTAATGGAATTCTAACCCAGAATTTTCCTTGATTGATACCATGGTAAAAAATCAGTCATATAGTTCAGCCCAGGGTCTGAATTCGGGACCTGCCGAATAGAAGACTGAATGTCATCTGAGCCATCTAGAGAGTTCATGTTAATATTTTTTACTGAGCTGCTATTCACACTAAATTATTCATCATAACATCTTGTTTACTAAGCTACTTAGCGTTAATAAAAAAAAAGCTAAAACTTTGCTGCGTAGGGTCATTGTGTTGTCCGTGATGCACTTTTTTTTGTTGCTATAATAAAGGAGATATTTATAATTTTAAGCGTTTATTGTTCCATGTTTCCCCTGTTCATGTCGTAACAAAAATAATAAAGAATCATTCATGAAATATGCATAAGCTTTTAGTATTGGATAAGGTACTTTTATTTTTGTAATACATAAAAAAGCCTTGCACCAGTTTATTTAAAACATGACACGAAATCTTAATATACACAGTATATGTAACATATATTGCTCACAAACACAAAACGAGTCAGAGATGTGATTTCTCAATTTGAGTTGTACAGACAATCGTAGTTATTTTTAAGGTATCTTGACTTTCTTGGATCACTAACTTTAAAATACTACTTATAAATGTGCATTTTTATTTGTGATCTACTGAATAAATATGTTTCAGATTAACAATTTATTTTTCATTTATTTCCTACCTTTTAAATATATCCACTATATTGTAATAGACAGGATCTAATAAACTATTTAAACCATAAAAAATAAATAATTAAACCATTACAATTTATCTAAAATATATCCATCTTGAAGTGTACCTGTATAAATCACCCGATCTCTAATATTGGTTATTCCATCCTCATATTTTGTCTGTATATTTGCCGCTTATAATTTAGGAAACCAGAATTTTTAAACAATTTGAAAATTAAAATAAATCTGATTTTCTTCTCAGTTAAACGAGCAACCATATCCTGAAATAAAAACATACAATGTCAGCTGTATAGTATTTTATTTTTTAAAGATTTACCATAAGATGATCATTGTAAGTCTTTAGCGAATTCGGAAGGAATAAAGCTATTGAGTTGTTTTCACGAAAGAGTTTTGAAACATTTTTACAGATCTTCACCGATCCTTTCTAATAGACACCGGAAATGTTAATGACTAAAATTTTATATCAGTATATATCGCGATAGGAGCAGCAATTTTTGTTTCATCGAAACGAAACTCGGCGTATAGCAATTAATTTAAAAAGTAAGGTCGAGTTCGTTAACTAGCAAAATCGGACGGTTAGGTGTAGGAGTTCACCTGAAAGGAACATTTAAAAATCGCTCTAGCGGTCGCAATTTTCGATGTTACACAAAATAAGGGGAGATAGTTGTTCTCCAAAATTCAACGATATCTGACCATTGGAAGTGGGTTTACCTGAAATCCTAAAGTAAAAATAGATTGGCAACCGCCATGTTTGTCTCTTCGCGATATTTTAGTTACCATACAATTTATTTAACACATAATTTGGCAATGTATCCTATAAGATTACATTAGTTTAATTTATTTAACATTTTAAATTAAATAATGGAAAAATTTATCGGTATATATTATTTAAATTGTTGTCAAATTATACGAAAATATGCAGGCCTAAATAGGTAATAACTTACGCTTATGCAAATTTGTTTTATCTACAGTTCGACATTTTTAAATAAGTAGGCATCAGAAATTTACTTTCTCTAATTTAACAATAGAAATGTATTTTTTTATAAACCAATCAAAATGGTACCATAAATTTGATCTGCTGAGGAATTTGATTGGGTTTCGTAATTCCTGCGTGGCGAAATTTTTTTTACACGCTTTATATTAGCTTGACCTGTATCTATCTATCTATCTATCTATCCATCTATCTATCTATCCATCTATCTATCTATCTATCTATCTATCTATGTAACGGAATCTTTCAACGCGATTTTCACCCACTTAAAATCATTTGATCGACTTGAAACTTTGTATTCTTGTAAAAGACCCGTGACAATACAATAATTTCATATTTTGTTTCTAAAATCATGGCCAGAATCATCAGAAAATCAAAAAAAGTGTCTTTGTATCTATGTAACGGAATTTTTTAACACGATTTTCACCCACTTAGAAACATTGGATCGACTTGAAACATTGTATGCTTGTAAAGGACCCTTGGCAATATAATAATTTCATATTTTGTTTCTAAAATCGTCGCCAGAATCATCAGAAAATCAACAAAATGAAAACTGGTATAATAACTTGTCGACTTTTTAGTCAATCGTTGTAAGAGCTCAGGTGGTAGAGCGGTGAACTCTAGTGGTATATAATTTTAGTAATCCATAGGTCGCTGGTTCAAACCCGGCTGGGAGTTTTTTTTAGAAGAGTATTACTTTTAGCTCATACTACAATAGTATCGAATTTAAAGATATTTACTTTATCTTATTCTGTAAAATATTAAAACTAAAAAATAAAAAGTTAATAGTTTTAAAATACTAAAACAACACGCTTTATTAGAAACCCGAACTAAAAAAATGAAAAATAATTTTAATTTCCAACACGCTTGGGATAAATAATTCTACCATCAAAAGCGTGGGGTGCTTTTTATGATTTTTACATTTTCTTCATACAGACTTTACTTTTACCAATAACTGTTTATTATTAAATATATTAATTGATAAATAGCACCCCACGCTTTTGATTATTTATCCCAAGCGTGTTGGAAATTAAAATTATTTTTAATTTCTTTAGTTCGGGTTTCTAATAAAGCGTGTTGTTTTAGTTTTTTAAAACTATTATTTATTTTTACTTCAGGAAATTTATTAACTGTATTTGATATTTCTATTTGTCAACCGTTATTGTCCAGTAGTAACGACGTAGCCTCAGACGAAGCGGGCCTGGGATCGATCTCCAGTCGGAACTAGCTTCCTTGATGATGTTTTTTTTTCGGAATTTTCCCCCTCCTGTAAGACAAATGTCGAGAAACTTTAAGGCCTAAATGGTCCTCGAACATTATCCGGCCATTACAATCACCCGTATCACATTCGTTATGTTTAGTATTGGGTTGTGTGGTATGAGTGTGTTCGATCTTCAATGTCAATATTATGAATTAGACATAAGGAAGGGCGTGTCAGTCAATGATTGTATTTATGCGTCTCGGTGACAAAACAAGCGTCATTAAAATAGTTAGTCGTGAGTAGGCATAGCTAACGCAACATTTGCAACACAAAACGTAAATGGTCCTCATTTAAAAAACGAAAGTTGATATATCTTGAAAATTCTTTGATTTAATATATATATATATATATATGTCCACCGCTGTGTTCTCGAGGTAGCGTGCTGCCTTGTCACGCAGCGGGCCCGGGTTCGATCCCCGGTCGGGGCTGTTTTTCTGGGTGAGGTTTTTATCGGGGTTTTTCCTCACCTGTAAGACAAATGTCAGGGAAACTTTAAGGCCCAAACGGTTCCCGAAATCATGTGGTCATCATCATCATCCTTATCATCCTCATCATCATCCTTCACCGGTGTGGAAAGCAACGGGAAGCTACCACACCTACAATTCCCTATATAGTAAAGCTGCAAGCATAGCATGAAAATGCTATGATTGCAGTGAAGGACCTGCATTCGGGCATAATTACGATGGATGGTTATATATATATATATATATATATATATATATGTGTGTGTGTGTGTGTGTGTGTTATGCGTATCAGATGTCCCCTTCGATATTATTTAAGTTGTAATTGTTGTTTGTTGTATATCAGAAACCTTTCAACACACTATCGGAGGTGAAAGTTTAAAGTGGACCTAACTATATAATATTAACATAATATTCATAATTGTCCACCGCTGTGGTCTCGAGGTAGCGTGCTGCCTTGTCACGCAGCGGGCCCGGGTTCGATCCCCGGTCGGGGCAGTTTTTCTGGGTGAGGATTTTATGGGGTTTTTCTTCACCTGTAAGACAAATGTCAGGAGAACTTTAAGGCCCAAACGGTCCCCGAAATCATATGGCCATCATCCTTACCATTATCATTATCATAAGTAATGCCACGAGTGATTTCCAAATTATCGATAAATTCACGACTCACGAAGTGAGGAGTGAATTCATCTAGAGAATTTGGAAATCAAGAGTGTATTTGTTAGGACTATTTAACGAATAAAATTAAGCTGTTTACTCACAAATAATTATTTAACTATAGTTATTTTAAAATATTTATATATTTAATGTAAATGGCGATGTTTGAAAACAAATGAGAAACGATAGGTACGCTTCATCTGCTTCTTTTGTTTATCACTGCAACCAGATCATACTATTTATTGCCAAAGGAACGCAATATTGTAAGAATGCTCTCTAGTGGAGAAAAAAAAAAAGAAACACATCAAACTGTACATTAATTCATTTCTGATGTCGTATGATGTAAATATGACAATTATATTTTTCTGGATTGTTACCTGGGAAAAAATACATTTAAGAAAGTGCAAGCAATGGTTTCTTTTTTTTTTGGTGGTACAATCAATATTGCTACAACTGTTTTTATATTAACTCCCGCAGGCGGCATGTGTTGACATTCATGCACTATATATACAATCTGGTAGCCGTATTTCTCCCAGGCTCAGTCACTGCAAAATAATGGTCAGACCTGTTCAGAATATTAAAAAGGAAGAGCTTTCTTTAATATGGTAATTATAAAACTGATAAATATTTCGTGAAACACGATTCTGATTGGTTTTAAAACAGAAATCACTGAAACGTGATTGGTCATTGACTCCCATTTGTGGCATGAGTTAAATAGTCATCATCATCCTTCACCGGTGTGGAAAGCAACGGGAAGCTACCACACCTACACAATTCCCTAGTAAAGCTGCAAGCATAGCATGAAAATGCTATGATTGCAGTGAAGGACCTGCCTTCGGGCAGAATTACTATGGATGGATGGATTCATAATTCCCTAAATAGAAATAGAAGACCTAAATGGATACATTTATTTTTGTATTAAATTAAATATTATTTATATGTAAAAAACACACAGTACGGAGCTTTAATGTATTCACAATTGTTATTGACAATACGTTTGATAAACTGATATCCTTAATTATCATGGATTATTATAAAATTCATAATTCTGGCATTTGGGGTTTCCTAAATTATGAAGTAAATGATGCGTAAAGAAGAGGCAGTGATCAATAGAAAGGAAATCCTAACTAAAAAAAAAAAAAACTAAATAAGCTCTGAATAAATATTTTATTAATTTTAGCTAAAATAAGTTTTACGATGCGGCTGTCAGAGAAAATAAACTGAATAAGAAATGTAGCCCCCACTAATGCTGATGGACAAGGGATAGTTGTTCAGAGTGAAAGTCAGAACTGCCCTGCGACCCACACGGAATTGAGTTTTGAGGATGGCGCATGAGGGAACTTGCTTTCTATCCCCCTACACAATGTTCGTAGGTTAACTTGAAATTATTAAAAAGCGTCCATGTGACGTCTTTGATGATATACTCAGGGCTGGAGAGTGTGATTCAAGAAACACCATTAAGTCTATTTTGTCAGCCAATGAAAAGAAAAAAAAAATATTACCATATTAAGAAACATTGTAAATGATGAGGTTTTGAGAAAGACACGCCTTGTTTCTTACGTAGGCCTTAATATCAAATTATATTTAAGTGGTGAAATAGGCAAAAATCGATCTCATAAATAATAACTTTACATTACAAATCATCGAAGAAGGACCATCTCTCTCAAAACGCGAGTGCTGCCGATATGTAAGTCCATTCGATATTTAGATATTAACAGCCCAAACCTGGAACTTATAAATTTGGCACAAGCCATAAATTAGAATTTATAATTTTTCTTACGAGTCTTATGGACGTGTAATTATGCGTAGGCAAACTAGCAGGTTCGCAGCTTAGTTACTGTATTAATTCAGCGAAGTCTTATTTAAGTACGTCACCTTAAAAAGCCAAATGAGTGTAAACAATCCATTTTGACTTAAATCACCTATAAAAGTTATGAGAAAACAAAAATAAAAATAAATCAAAGGGAACCAGTACATATACCAGAAGGAGTTAGACAAGGTTGTCCACTATCAACCACGCTTTTTAACATTTATTTCGACGACATAAGATCATGGAAGCAAACGACGACTGGGGGAATTAACTTAGGAAATATAGTAATAAAAACAGTAGCCTTTGCAGATGACCAGGTTCTAATAGCAAAAACAGAAGACGAAGTACAAAGAATGCTAAATAAACTAAATGAAATATAAAAAAAATACAACATGGAAATATCCTCACAAAAATAAAAAACAATGACCTTCAAGGGTGCTCATACAGTTCGGACAAAGATAATATTAGAAAATAAACCGATAGAACAAGTAGTAAGATATAATTTCCTAGGTTGCGAAATATCATACACAGTTGAAACAGATATAAATAACAAAATAAATAAGTTTAATTACCGTATATAACAGGTACACTAAAAAGAACTTAGAAAAATAAAGCCAGGAAAGACTCTATAATGAAATTATACAAGATAATGGCAGTGCCTATTATTACTTATGGATCCGAAACATGGACAGTGACAACACAACAATCTGCCAGGATACAAGCTGCTGAAATGAGATTCCTCAGACCAATAGCAGGATATCAAAGAACAGACAAAAAACATGACACAGAAATAAGACAATTAAAAATAGAAGAATTAAACTCAACAATAGAGAAATACAGAACAAACTGGAAAGAACACTCGGCAAGGATGACTGAGAATAGAATACCAAAAGCAACTATTCACCACGAGGAAGAAGAAGCTTGGGAAGACCAAGGAAAAGATGGAAACAGCAGCAATTTGGAGCCGGAACAGGCTGGTAAATAAGCCTAAACCGTGAAGAAGAAGAAGAAGGATTAGCTATAAAAATCGATATGAAGGTTATTCGCATTTTCTCATTGATGAATTTTTCAGTAACCGAAACGATTCCGTGATAAGAATTTCGCCACCACGACCTATAAATCCAATCTTGAGCTAGTCCGACATACTAAACCAAATAATATCTAATCCCGTTAAACACATCCTAGGTTAATAAATTACGTTAATCCGTTAATTTACCACCCAACTCAAATATCCCTTCCCTAAGTAGAACTCCTCAAGGTAGGGATTTTGCTCACAAATTAAATTCCCTTTATAAATTTCCACTCCCAACAGTTATAGCCCCATATACTAGTTTTTTTCAAATAAATTAATATGCCAGCTGTGACTTATTTAAAAAGAGCGGGAACGAAAATAAAAATTCTGCGATCATAGAGAGCGTGGTATCATTCAGTATGTCTTAAAATTAAGATTAGGCAGTCATAGGCTAAATCCTAGTTTCAGACAAATTCAACCTTAAATATTTAGAATTAGCACGTAGGTGTTCTACCTCCGATCAAATCTTCTTCTTCTTCTTCACTTCACGGGCTAGGCAAACTGCCTGTTCCGCCACACAGTTGTTCTGTCCATCTTATCACTGGCTTACCTACATTCCTTGCTCCCCTTGGCTTGTAGTTAAATGTTCATCATCATCATAGTACATTTACGAATTTAGGCCATTTGTTGACCTGTTTCGGCCTCAAGAGAAACACCATCCAAAAGTCTTTTGAGTGGACGTCCTGGTCTTCTTCTTACTGCAGGTTGATATCTTAACATTTGTTTGGGTATTCTGTGATCTTCCATTCGATGAATATGTTGCATCCATCTTGACTTATAATCAGAAATTTTGTTTTCTAAAGGTTCCATGTGTAATTCTTCTAAGATGTCTTCATTTTTTTTGTGTGTATCCTGCAGTCCTCCGAAAGTATCTCATTTCAGCAGATCTAAGTCTCTGTATATCCTTCTGTTTCAACGTCCATACTTCACTACCATACAAATGAGTTGGAAGAGCCAGTGTTTTATACACTTTTAATCTTGAATGCTTTTGGACTAACTGTGGCTTGAAGATAGAATTTATTAACCCTAAAATTCTTAAAAAATTAGATATTTTTGCATTTACATCCTTTTCTTCTTCATATGAGATATTGCATCCTAGATATGTAAAATTATTCACCTGCTCCAAAATTGTGTTGTCCAGTACAATTTTACTTCTGACAGGATCTACGCCTTGAAATGCCATAATTTTCGTTTTTTCTGTAGATATCTTCAAACCATATTCTTCTGTAATTTTGTTAAGTTCATACAAACCTTTCTGTAGATTATCTTCTGAATTTGCTATTATTATTTAGTCATCTGCACACAATAGGGTATTTAATTTTCTATTTTCTGATATTCTTATTCCAAATTTATATGTCTTGTTCCAGCAACATATTACTTCATTGATATAAATTGCAAACAGTGTTGGGGATAGGGCCAGCCTTGTCTCACACCACGATTTATAATTCCTTCTTCAGAAAATCTGTTATTTAATTTAATCTTTATGGTGTTGTGTTTGTAAATATTTTGTATGTTCTGCAGAAGTAAATTTGGTATATTTCTGTCTTCCAATATATTTAAGAGTTTTGATCTCTTGACTGTGTCAAATGCTTTTTCAAAATCTATGAAAGCAAAATGTGTTTCTAAGTTGAATTCTCTTCTTTTTTCAAGCAATAATTTAACAGAAAATGCTGAATCAATACAATACCGTCCTTTGCTAAATCCATTTTGACATTCCATAAGGAATTTTTCACTGAAACTTTTCAATTTTCCATTTAAAATATCTGCATAAATTTTGTAGCATGTGTTTAACAAACTGATTCCCCTATAGTTGTCCATTTTTTCTCTTGTCTCCTTTCTTGAACAGGGGTATAACAGTGCTTGTCTTCCATTCTTGTGGTATATCTGCATTTTTGAATACATTATTAAAGAAGGACAACAGTCTTTCATGGAACTGTTTGCCTGCATATTTGTACAATTCAGAATTCAAGCCATCTGTGCCAGTTGCCTTCCCATTTTTCAATTTCCGTAAACTATTGTTCCATTCTTCCAATGATATTATGGAATCTGTCTCATTATTATTTCGGAAAATTGTATCTTCATAGCTATTGTCAGTCCAAAGACTTTTATAATAATTGAAAAAATCTTCTTTTGCTACTCCGCAATTAATTTTGGTAGATTCTTTAATATCTTTATTCAGATGTTTTAATATTTTGAAGGCATTAGGTTGGAGCTTATGCAAGTCTGATTCTAAATGTGTAACAACATTGAACCATGTTTTCCTATGTCTCTTTCTTATTTCCCTCTTAACAGTAGCTCTACAGCATTTGAATTCTATTTCATTTTCTACTTTCTTTGTGCTCAAATATTTTTATAAGCTGCATTTTTCTCTTCAAACAATTGTTTTATTTGATCATCCCAGATTTTTAGAGTTCTATTTCTTCTTTGTTGTATATTTACTTTTCCTAAAGTTTCATTAGCTGCATTTTGAATTATCATTTTAATGTTTTTCCATTCTTCTTCGACATCATTACTTTCTGGAGTTGTAGCCATATATGCTGAATTCTTCTCGAATATAACCATTTAATGCTGTCATAAAATAATTTTACCTTGTACTTTTGTTCTATGCTCTGTTGTTGTTTCTTCTTTTTTAACCATCTTGGTGGAAATCTTATTTTTGCTTCTACTAGGTAGTGATCTGAACCAATATCATACCCTCTGTAGGCTCTGACATCGAGAAACAATTTAAAAATCTTATTATTTGCAATGAAATAATCAATGATTGATGCTTTTGGTAATCTTGTTACATTCATTCTTTCTGCATGTCTGAACCATTTATCTCTGCATTATTTCATTTTTTCATTCAATGTATATATATTTAACTCTGTTCTTGTATCTTAATTCTTTATCCGATTCAATCTTATGCAGCCTTTTGTTCTTCTAAGGAAGTTCATTTCTACGCTTTGTATTCTACTTTGTAATATTTTGGTCGATATCTCAAGTTTCGCTCCCATAAAGTAATGCAGCAACTGCCAATGTTTTATAAAACTTCAATCTAGCATCTCTTCTTGTTTTGTTCTTTAATTTTTTATAGTTCCGCACATCATTTTAAATTTCGAAAGTTTCATATTTATGTTTTTCCCAGTTTTTGTGTTTATAGTAAAATTACAATCCAAATAATTATAATTTGTTACTTGTTCCAGAATTTTGTTTTCTATTATGATTTTTGATCTTATATGTTAATTTTCCGAAAATGTATTTTTTTCTGATAACTTTTTTTTCATAATTCATGGATTACATATTATAAATAAAATAATTGAAAAATAAACGTTCTAATCATTGATCTCAAGGATCACCAAAAAATTTAAGGTACTGAAAACTAAAAAAGAAAAAAAAATCAAAGGGGAATTTGCATTAATTTCGTATTCGTGGGATTCGCCTACGTTTGCGAAATAATGAATGAGGGATTTTTCAAAATGTCAGTTTACTAAGAATTTTGTGTAGTCGAGTTTTAGTTTTTTAATTGTATCATTTTCCATAAATTATTCAGAGGGCTGAAATCAAAATATAATTTACTTGTACCGAGCGGGTTGACTCAAGGGGTAGTGTTTGAGACTCCTATTTGGGAGGTCCCGGATTCTGTGCTGGCCAAACTGAGTTTTTTTCTTCCCTCTTCAAGGCAAATTCTGTGTTAAGAGTTTCATTACCGAGAGTATTTTTATCATATCCACCATTTCATACTCGTAAGTTTATTATTAAAGAAAATTAACTTGATATGACACTTTAATGTTAAAGTGTCTATAGTTAAAGATGAATAGAAAGTACACTTTTTAATTATTAATTTATATTTTCAAGTAGCCTGCGCAAGTTTAAATATAAAAATAATTTATTGCAACATCAGAAGTTTCGTTGTAAGTATAATTTGTTTTTGTTTTTACAAATATGACTGATGATTCATAAAGTTATTTTTTAACAATAAAATTGCAAATAATCTGCGATTACGATATGTTGTATAATGTAACTCGCCATTCGTTTTAAAATGTCGTTTATTATACTACTGCAGCAATAAAATAGTATTCAATGAGGATATACAGCTTTTTACAGTGGCCAGATTCCATTTTTAAATTTTATGAGCTGTAGAATACACTTGTAGAATGAGCTGATTCTCTATGTACAACCTAAACTTAACATGGAACAATATTAAATATATCTGACATAAATTAGTACCAAAATAGTAATATACTATTACAGTATTATGTGGACCAGTTGTAAAAGCAGAGCTTTATTAACAAGCCGATTTGTTTTGAAAAAAAAAAGTAATGCAATAGAATAAGAAAAAAGTGTGATAAGGGTCAAATTGATATAATCTGAACAATGATCTGTTCATTTTACAAGTCAGCAATTCTCTACTTTGAGCTCTTTGACTTATTTGTCACACCAAATGCTCCATATGACCTCAATTTATTGCAATGCTACCTTCCTTTTTACACTTCAGGAAAATCGTACGTTTTTTGGAGCTCTTCTGGTAGCTCCCGGATTCAGGAATTGAACACGCGTTTATCGTAGTGTGTATAAGCTACATTTTCTATTGTAACATAATTAATCCATGCTGCTTACATGACAAATATCCTAATAATGTTTCCTGATTCGATTTTTTTACGAAAGTGATCACAATAGAAGATACTTTGCTTTTTTAATATATCGTATTTCGGTTTTACGTATAGACTTTTGCTTATAGGAATGTTTTCTCTTGCTTTGTTGCACACATTTTTCATAACACTGTATAGACTATATTTAATGCTATTTATAAACATTTTATCGTTATACTGATCTTTTAAATCGAAACAAGAATGAAGAAATTTTAGAACAATTAGAAGTAGAATCAGTGGAAGAAAACTCAACAGATATAAATTGGCTAGACCATGTAAAAAGAATGGATAATTGAAGAATCCCAAAAATGATGATGCAATATAAGTCCAAAGGACATCGTCGACCAGTAAGACCTCTTAAAAGACTCCAATATGAGGCCTAACAGGTCTACAAAAGCCTATTTTGTGACTGATGTTGATAAAAATTTGAGCAAAATAAGATGTATAGCATAATTTTTGTAAGAACCTAACTATCGATAATTCTGATTTTGTATACTTTATTTCCTAGCAACGCTATCACCATCATTATCTCCTATACCTTCGAGCAATTGCATGGGACATTACAAAGAGTCCCGATAGGCCATGATGTGTCGACTTCTTTACCTCTTTGTTTTTATGTTTTTATGCATAGTTTGTTCAACAATTCTCATTTCATTACTGTCTTAGATGGTACTAGTAACCTCCATCGAGCCATGAGCAATGTATTTGTTTTTATTTTTATGCTTACTTTGTTGGATAATTTTCATCTTATTACGGATAGCGGCCGTCTCTGAAATTAAATCATGTGTATGATCGTTAATAAACAAAGTAATAAGATTAAATGAACCAAACAAAGAAGCTCAGACGATATAATTTAGATCCTGGTTCATCAGATCTGGGTTTCCCCCAGTCATTTAGGCAAATTTTGGGTTGGAATTTCATTCATCATCGTCCCGTAGGTCCATTTAGGAGCATAAGACATCAATAAGAGCTTTCCATCGGACATGATTTAAATGAACCAAACAAAGAAGCTCAGACGATATAATTTAGATCCTGGTTCATCAGATCTGGGTTTCCCCCAGTCGTTTAGGCAAATTTTGGGTTGGAATTTCATTCATCATCGTCCCGTAGGTCCATTTAAGAGCATAAGACATCAATAAGAGCTTTCCATCGGACATGATTTAAATGAACCAAACAAAGAAGCTCAGACGATATAATTTAGATCCTGGTTCATCAGATCTGGGTTTCCCCCAGTCATTTAGGCAAATTTTGGGTTGGAATTTCATTCATCATCGTCCCGTAGGTCCATTTAGGAGCATAAGACATCAATAAGAGCTTTCCATCGGACATGATTTAAATGAACCAAACAAAGAAGCTCAGACGATATAATTTAGATCCTGGTTCATCAGATCTGGGTTTCCCCCAGTCGTTTAGGCAAATTTTGGGTTGGAATTTCATTCATCATCGTCCCGTAGGTCCATTTAAGAGCATAAGACATCAGTAAGAGCTTTCCACCGGACATGATTACTGGCGACAGCCCTCACTTCATTTTAGGATTTTCCTATCCTCTTCACCTCATCATAACCTTTTTCACAAGCAAAGTTGTCCTCAAGTTAGCAATTCGGCTCGGCCTCTTTACTTTAGATACTTTAATTATCATTATTATAAGGTGGATGAGTGATTGGACCATCGCACTGGAGTACCCTGGTGGGGGTGCCACCTTAAGGCCTGAGATTGTGTGTGTATATGCACAAGTATTTCCCCTTGTGCCGAACAGTGTCCGCCAATACTAGGTCGCCATATCGTCGTTTGTAAAAACAGGGCCCACCACGAGAAGGTGAGGTTGGCATTTGGGTGAGAGAGGCTATACACGCTTCATAGCCCCTTGGAATTTTATTACCATGATCTATTTGACCTTTCATGACATGAATATGCATGATTCTGGAGTACCTTGCAAAATGTGTCTCATTTACAAATATGATATGAGCTCGAGCTGATCGCTGAACAAGAAAAACATTGAAAACAGATCATCTCGTGTATTGGTTTTAGAAATGTCGTCGAAACGTTTCTAGGAAATTACAATATATCCAAATTACAAAAATACTGTAGAATATATGATTGAGTCATTTCGAAAACTGGGATGCAATATTGTAAGTTTCAAACTCGATTTCCTACTTTCAGTTGGATTTTTTCCTAGAAAATCTTGGTTATGTAAGCGAAGAGCAGGATGAAATATTTCATCATGCCATAAAGAAAATGGAAATTTATCTGTAAAGTGGAGGGTAAATATTACAGCAGATTATTTATTACTGGTTACTAAACAGCTACGCACCAAATAATCCATAAAAAACTCTAAAATGCATTTATTTCAAGATAAAATGTAGAAAATTGACTGCTATTCAAATATAAGCGATAAAAGTTATTAAGGACAGTGGTGAAACATTAATTATGATTAAGAGTTTTGTAGATCATTAACTTAAATTCAATTGGTGATACGACCGAGAGTAAGAAACTGTATCTCATTTTTTCTTATAGTGTGAAAAATTGATAAGTGATGGAGAAAAAATGAGTTCATTATTGTTATCCGTATGGTTGAATTAAGGATATTTCCACATTATAATAGAAATACCAGGAAAAAAGTATACACTTTATGCACCAGAGTTTTCGATTTTAAGAAAATACCCAAATTCCAGAAGAAAAAAAAAATATACATAAAAGAGTATTAATATTGCGTAGTGTCAATGTCTTAATCAGTGAGGCTTACCTGAGGTGCGATTACACTGGGCAACAGTGATTTCATTGCATGGAACTTCTGAACGTTCCTAGGGTGAAACGTATCCACAGAATCAAGATTTGAACTCAGAAAATTCCTATCACGTTACATTTCCTCAGAAATTATAGTTTATAAATTTCCATTATGTGTAGTTTTCTGAAAAACCTTGTTTCACAATACCTGTAAATTTATGTTTATGTTTAAGTCTAATTTTGTTTCTAGGGTGAAACTTACCTACAGAATCCAGATTTAAACTCAGAAAAATCCTATCACATTTCCTCAGAAATTATAGTTTACAAATTTCCATTATGTGTAATTTTCCGAAAAACCTTGTTTCACAATACCTGAAAATGTATCACTTCGAATTGGTTACTCAGTGATTCACAAAGTCTTATGAAAATCTGAAACTGCTGTTGACCAAGAAGTTTGTCTTAAAACTACCGCAATTGTGCATTGAGCGTTACACTAGTCTCTGTTTTGCAAAAAAAATCCTGACGTGATACATGGAAACCTTTGCAGATTCGGTTTCAGCACACTTGAAATATATTAGAGCACATCTCAAAGTTTGTGCAATGTTCTGAAAGTGAAAATTTGTTGCTCAGTATTATTGCTAGTTGAAAACTTATTGGTAAACATTTTACAATTAATTAAATTTAACATCAGTTACATTTACACAATATATAGGATTATAGACAGTAGACATGCTTACAGTTGTTCACATTAATATTCAGATCTTTAATTCTTAACAGTCCACTGTTGTGGTCTCGAGGTAGCGTGCTGCCTTGTCACGCAGCAGGCCCGGGTTCGATCCCCGGTCGGGGCAGTTTTTCTGGGTGAGGCTTTTATCGGGGTTTTTCCTCACCTATAAGACAAATGTCAGGAAATCTTTAAGGCCCAAACGGTCCCCGAAATCATATGGCCATTATCATCATCCTTCACCGGTGTGGAAAGCAACGGGAAGCTACCACACCTACAATTCCCTAGTAAAGCTGCAAGCATAACATGAGATTGCAGTGAAGGACCTGCCTTCGGGCAGAATTACTATGGATGGAATTCTTAACAGCTTTACACTATTTTGTAATGTGGAAATGAGATAAGAATAGAATTAATTTAAAAATAAAACTATGAATAATAAAACGAGAGTAATTCCTGTATTGTATAAATAAAAATACGAAAAATTTAAGTAATCTTCCCTATATTATATTATTTTTATTGACTTTAAGCCCTTTGACTCTAACCATAGTCTCTTCTTTGTTAGAAGTTTCTAGATGTGTTGTAATTGTTAACAATTAAAAAAAATCTGTAATACAAAGCGATCTTTGAATTCTCTACGGCTCTCGGCAGCATACGGGCTCCTGGTGAACGGAATCCACTAAAGACAGTTATTAAAATTACAATATTCATACTGATTTATAGTCTTGAAGGCAGTGACGGAGAAGTAATTATTATATTGTAACGTGCGACTGCAGCTAACCCGTTCATGACAAGCGCTGCCGCCGGACGTGCTTGCCGCCGAGTGTCGTAGAGAATGTCATAGACCGCTCTGTACTAATGTAAATATACATTAATGTTTATTTTTAAAAATAATGTTGTTTAGATAAAGCCTATTAGTATGAAACTAAAGATTCTAGACGAAATGTGAACAAAGATGTTGATACGTCTCAAAGTAAAATTGAAAATAAGCAATAGATTAGGTCAATTATAAGTATATTATTATTATTATTATTATTATTATTATTATTATTATTATTATTATTATTACTTTAATATAATATTATTGACAAATTGACATATCACTTCGTGATGCAATGTTAGCATGTCTCACATTCCAGGACACTCAGAATGCCATTACTATCATCATGCGTAGAAAATGTTTAATTACAGGGGTTAGACAATATAATGGAAACATCACTTTTTTTTGGTATATCTATTTCATGAGCTTGGTTATCCTGCAGGTCTTGTCAGAAATTTATTATTTTCTTTCAGAAGTTTCTCTGAACCTAATACTGTATTTAACTAGCAAGCATTTCTTCTTCTGTAGTTGTGATTGTGGAACCAGGCTTGTTATGATGTCTGACCTAAGCGACTTTCAAATGAGACGAACTGTTTGGTGGTCTAGTTGGAGTTAGAGTGACTGAAACTCCCAAGTTTTTAGGGTTTTCAAGGAGCACAGTTTCTAAGGTTATGTCTGCATACCTCTCTAAAATTAAACACATTCTATAAAAAGAAATAGCGTTTGCAAACTAAAAATAAATTAAAGAGACAGGATAGTTCTGAAGAGGACTATGCCACAAAATCATAAAACTATTGCAGATAAAGTGACTGCATAATTAAATACACATTTAAGGGAACCAGTTTCTACCGGAATAGTGACGAGAGAGCTGCACAACTTTCTTATTTATGCTAGAGCAGCAATTAGTAAACCGTTGATTTCAGAGAGCAACGCAATAAAGCGTAAACAGAGATGTTATGAACACAAGCCCTGGATTGCTGATGACTGTAAAAAAATGTAATTTGGTTTGATGAGTGAACATTCACACTTTTCCCTACTATTGGTAGAATGTTGCCTATGTCTGGAGAACATTTACAGCAGCTTAGAACTCTGAATGTTTATTACTTACAGTTATAGATGGCGAAGGGTCAATAACGGTTTGACAAGATGTCCTTATATTCTGTAGATTCTATTGTCACAGTGATTGGCAAAGAGACTGATAAGGTCTGTGAGACATTCTAAGGGATACACTACTGCCGCCGGATCTCCGGCTCTGAAGTTTAGGTTATACGAGGGGTAAAGGAAGAAACTCGCCCTCTACTGCCAATAAGGAAATAGTTGAGTGGGAGTAGATGTCTGTTCTTGACGCAGCTATAGCGCGCTGTAGAAGATTTGAAATTGCTGAGATATTGTCAGCTGTATGCCTGCTAACCGCACAATAAAGAGGCCCCTCCCACTGAATATTCATATTGGCAACACTCTCGTGAAAACGTCAGGGCCTGAGAATCACTGGCTGGGGTATAGTGTGCAACTCAGTGGTACAGACATTGTTCCCCTCAGGTAATGCTATTTAAAGTTCAATCTGCAATAGCAATGTTGAATGGAATTTTGTGGGATGAACAGATATTTAAAAACACTAAATTTATAAATCAATAATAAGAAGTTTAATGACCTATGGAGCAGACACGTGGACTATAAATGCAAAATTAAAATCAAAATTGCAATCTACAGAAATTGATTTTTGGAGATCTGCACGATGTTCTAAATTAGACAGGATCAGAAAGAAAAAAACTGTAACGAAATAATTATACAGTTTGTGAGAAATAAATAATTACAGTGGTTAGGACACTTGAAGAGGAAGAAATATGATAGATGCCAATTATGAGTTTAGATTGGATTCCAAATCGGATGAAAAGAAGAGGGATAACTAAGAAGACATGGGTATAGGGAATTATGAATTTAATGAAGAGCAGGGGACTGCAGGATGGTGACTGGAAGGATAGAGATGAATTGATAAAGATAATCAAACTTAATATTGGACACAGGAAGTTGTATACATTTAAATCCTATTAAATACTACTACTACTACTACTACTACTACTACTACTACTACTACTACTACTACTACTACTACTACTACTACTACTACTACTACTACTACTAACAACAATACTAATAATAATAATAATAATAATAATAATATTGAGGTAATGCTATTTTTCAAAATGCCAATACCCCTAATCACATTGCTGGTTGTGTTAAATACTGGTTACAGGAGCATGAAGGAGAAGTTCGACGTCAACAATGGCCGACTCAATCTCTAGTTCTGAATATTTGAGGCAATATGGTGTGAATTGCCAATTAGAGTAAGGACAAGATTTCCACCTCCTTCTTCTCTTAAAGAGCTAGAAAAAATGTTCTATGAAGAAGGTAAAGATACCCATAGAATAATTCATAAGTTTATGAATCAATTAAAAAAAATCTGTTTAAAATACTAATGTTGATATCATAACACCATATTAATGAGTGTTTGCATTATTTTGTCTACCTCCTGTATGTACAGTTTGCACAGCCTCTTTTGGACAATGAGTAGCTTCTTCGTGTAGTAAATTTGGTTACGAAAATTATTATTACTGAGGTATTAGTACATCACATTAACTCTGACTTTCTTTTATCCAATGAAAGCATCCATTTCGGTCGATCGTGGCTCTATAGATCTGTTCTGCTATGAATTTGACGTCTCCACAAATAATATATATTCTTCTTCTTCATGTAAGCCCATGTTTCCCTTAACAGAGATTTAGGCGCTCTCCCCCTACAGGAAGAATTTGAATCATTCTAATTTAGTTACACTTGTTTTCGTATAGATGTCATTTGAGTGGTCCGTAGTCAGCGTCCCGCCTCATACTGACATCTAGGAAACCAAGTTAGTACTAGTAAGTTTTGCTTAGAGGCCTTTTCATTCAGGCTTAAGGATCTTTTACGAGCCTGAAAATCTTCAGACTCGGGACCCACGGCTTAAAGTCCCGCCTCATACTGACATCTAGGAAACCAAGGTGGTACTAGTAAGTTTTGCTTAAAGACCTTTTCATTCAGGCTTAAGGATTTTACGAGCCTGAAAATCTTCAGACTCGGGACCCACGGCTTAAAGTCCCTCCCGGAGGACTTGCTCCTTGGATATTTCCATCCTAATAAAACCATCGACCACGGCCGGGTTTGAACCCGCGACTCTCCGGACCAGAGGCAAGGAGCATAACCACTAGTCCACCGCGGCCGATCAAATAATATATGTATGTATGTATGTGTGTATATATATATATATATATATATATATATGTATATATTTAACCAATACAGTACGGTAACCGTAATTTGAATGTATCTGATCGGTTACTGGATTACAACACTGTTCAGATTTTTTTAAAACGTTGCACATGTTAAAATTAGAGGGTCAACATTATAGCAGTGACTTTATTATCCAACTATAATTATACATATTGCGCATTCCATGTAGTAATTGTTTTAATCGATTACGTGTCTAGCTTTGAGACATAATAATTAACAGGTCTATTATGACAGAATAAAACAAATAAATGTACATCATGTTTACGTGCACATATGCATGTTTTATTATCGAGTTACGTGTTAACATTATTCATTACCTAGACCATGTGTTATTTTTTAAAATCTCATTCTTGTTTCGAACACGTTTTATCAATGACCAACTAGCATTCAGTTGTAATATGTTTACAAATAACATGCATGTCGCGTTTGTACCCATGTAATATGTATTTAACATGCGTTTGTATTTATACCATGTAATATGTATTTAACACGAAATTACTGGCATTCTTTTAATATCAGTTCCATATTCTAGTTAACGTATGATAACTAACTCACTGGCACTATCGAACCCGTAGGTTAATGGCCTCGCGGACATAAGATTCACATATCCTTATCCTGAACTAATGTTTTCCAATCATCTCTTGTATAATCTACTTTCCTCAAATTATGTTTAATGTTATTCTCCCACCTCATTATCGATCCACAAACTGGGCGTTTTTCCTTTAGTTTTCCTGCAAGAAACTTCCATGCCCCTCTTTTCTTTTCCCCCATAGCGTGCCAAATGTCCCGCCACTCGCAGTGGTAGTAAAAAAAAACGAACCTAAAACTGTTATTATTATACAATGGTTTTTCCCATAAAGATCATGTCGCTCACTGTTATGTAGTCTTCTCCATTCGCCTTCTGTTCATCTCTTTTTTGGTCCAAACATTTTCCTAAGAACTTTATTCTCAAATACCGGTACTCGTAACTTCTTTCCTCCCGTAAAAAAAGAGTTATGTTTCGCATCCATATAAATAGGAGAATAACATATATATATTCAGCTTAACGTTTTTTGAGAGGAGTTGGAACGACAAGACTCCTTGTAATGCATAATAGCACCATTTCCAGAATTGAGCCAAAGTTTAATTTCTTTGTGCATTTCATTCCTATTTATAATTATTGCCCTAGGTATTTCAATTCAGCCACTTCTTCAAAATTCCCCCATTTGTCATTATTTTATTGATATTTACTTCCAGTTCCAATTTCTTAGTGTTACTCAATAGTGTGTGTGTGTGTGTCGATTCTTAGCATCTCCTTGGTATTAACAGTAATATATCTCTCTCTATTTTAGTTTCAACTATAGTTAGAATTAGGGTAAGTAAATAACAAAAATTAATATATAACAAACTTACATGATACATATATGTTTATGGCACAAATAAAAACATAATTTAACATTCTAGAAAAAATTAAATTTGAATAACTGTAAAGGACAAGATGAACATTCCGAACTTTGCGTAACGTAGATTAGGATAAATAACATTCATTTGTATACTGAGCACAAAATCTCATATTTTGCATATTTAAGGTTTTGGCATGAGGGAACGTTATGGTCGCCAGTTCCTTCTCTTCAAGGGCGTAAGTATTTAAAAAAACTTACAACTTCTTCATAAGAAATATCCCTTTAAAACATTTACTACAGCTTCAGATGACGTACCCCTTAATCTGAAGAGAAGTCATTGCACTATAAAGTTTCGCTTTCCGTACTGATAGGACAATTCTGGCTTGGCATTTGTTTTTCAGTAGTCACTTTAGAGGAAAAATCTGATCGTTGGATCTATAATGAAGACTCCTGAAGTATTAAGAGAGAATGCCACTATATCACTAAATCTTCTAGAGCCGTTAGAGTCTACAAGAAATACTTCATGATTGAAACAATCTGTTGAGACCAGTGGACAGGTGCTAACCGTGCTCGTCTTCGATTCCGAGATTCGCGGTTTCAATACCGGCCTGGGTCAATTAATTTTTCAGAGTGAAAAAATCCTGGGCATGGGTTCCTTCGGAAGGAATCTAAAATAGTAGGTCCCGTGTGGTAAATTTGCCGCACGTAAAATAACCTCGAGCGTGAAGAAAGAGATATCTGAGCATAATTTGTCACCCCTTTGAACTCTAGATTTGAATTGCAACTCTAATGACTTAATCTATTAAGAACGTCGTTAAATAAAACACTCGTAACCAGGCCTAGCGGATTCTACACCAAAACAAACGCGACATGTTAGTTACTACGCGGAGTAGTGTGCGGTCCTGCGTCATATGTTCCGATTACTATAAAATCGTATAAAACATTTAGGGAGTAACATTCATTTCGGTTCTGATATACTTATTACAGATATTGGTGGATTTATAAAGTGCTCATTGTTTTGTTTTTCTGTGTTTACTAAGCATCGGCAATTCTGCATACTGGTAGTGTTTGTTACTTTATTGTACAATTTTAATTGTTTGGTGTGTTATACCTACCTATATCTGGTACTGTCTTGACGTTGTGTTCCTATTGCTCCCGTCTCTCGTCCACGTAAATATTGTTGGAAATACAGGGTGAGGCAATGAAACGGCACGATTTTGAAAAATCACCAATAATATATTTACAAAAAGAGTATAATTATTTGAACATGAATCTTAAGTACATGAGTGGAAATTAATGTTTTACCTTAAAAAACAATCATTTTTTGAATATGGTGCCAGTAAGGTGACGTCCTTGGTTTTGCACACATTGTTGGAGTCTAAGATGAAATCCACCCATGGCGTTCTGTAGCATCTGCAAAGGAATGTTGTTAATTTCCTGCCGGATTCTCTCCTTCAGATCTTCTTTTGTTCTTGGTGCATTTTCCTCGAAGACTTTGCATTTAAGATAGCCCCAAAGAAAGAAGTCTGGGGCGGTCAAATCTGGCGAACGGGGAGGCCAAGGGATATCACCATTCTTGCTGATTAGCCGTCCTGGAAAAGCGAGTCTCAGCAAACCCATTGAGACATTAGCAGTATGGCTTGTTGCACCATCTTGCTAGAAGAGTGTTTCTTCATCTGGATCATACTGATCGATGCCAGGCAGACCAAAAGTTACTAACATGTCAGCATAACGTTCAGAGTTCACCGTTACTGTGTTACCATGTTCATCTTCAAAAAAATAGGGTCCCACGAGTCCACGAGAAGATACTGCACACCAAACTGTTACTTTTTCAGAATGGAGAGGTTTTTCATGAAGATCACGTGGGTTATTTGCGGACCAATACCGGAAGTTCTGCTTGTTAACGTAACCACTAAGGTGAAAGTGGGCTTCATCACTCATCCATAAGTTATGCACTCTTTCTCCATTTGTTCCGATAACATTAAGCAAAAGCGTATGCGATGATTGTAATCGTTAGGTTGTAGGGCTTGCACTATCTGCATTTTGTATGGGTGATAGTGTAGGTCATTCTTCAAAATCCGTCTCACTGATCGATTGCTGAGACCAAGTTGAGCGCTGTGCTGATTTTCGCGGACTTCGTGTTAATGCATCGCGCACACGATCAATGTTCTCTGGGGTCCTGATTGTTTTTTCACTACCACCAATTTTCTTCGTCGTGCTTGCAGTGGCTTCAAAGTTTTTCACCCACAGGAGGATAGCTTTCCTCGATGGCACGGGAGCCCGTGGCGGTAGATTAAACTTAAGACGGAAAGCACGTTGGGCACCAACCACACTATCCATGTTTTTATAATATGCTTTTACAGCAAACGCACGTTGCACGCTTGACCAACGCTCCATGGCTACTGAAATTTCCACTTGTCTAGATGCTCAAGGTCGTTTCCCCCACTCCCATAACCCCCCACTGCGCCCGTCAGCCGGAGTCCAAATCGTGCCATTTCATTGCCTCACCCAGTACTTTTCAACATTTGACACGAATTTTTTTTCTAAGTCCCAACTAATCACCATATGCATGAGTCACCAGACGGTTAGCGGTTGCAGTATGGAACCACGAGATGCAGCCAAACATAAGTTATACATGTTATTTGAACGCGTGTTGCTAACCACAGGAGAAACATCCCAAACATCAGTGCGTCATAATAGCCCCAATATTGAAATCTTAAACTTAAAAAGTTAACCAAAATACAAATACTAACTCTTACTAGAATGAAGTCTTAAACTTAAAAAAGCTAACCAACTTAATATGTAGGACTATTCAGAAAGAATGAACAGACTTCAAACATTTATTTCTTCCAAACTACAAAAAATAGAAACACAATTCCAAAGTTCCTGGAAAGAGAAAAGTTTGAAGTTCCGATCACGGCCGCATTGACGCTGTAGCTTGCCATGTTGATTGTTTGTATTAAAATGGCATCACAACAAGACGCTGGATTGGAAGAGGAGGAGCATAAAATCAACTTCATCATCGGTGGCCTCCCATGTCACCAGACCTAACCCCGTGTGATTTTTATCTGTGGGGTTACGTTAAAGACCATGTTTTTATCTCCCCCTATGCCTGACATACTTGAAAACCTGTGACATCGAATTGTTGAAGCTGTGAATTCGATAACTAGAGACCAGCTGATTCGTATGTGGCAAGAAATGAGCCACCGTTTTGATATTTGTCATGTAACACATGGTGCTCATATTGAATGCATAAAATAGTGAAATTTGAACTTCTCTTTCCAGGAACGTTGGAATTGTTTCTATTTTTTGTAGTTTGGAAGAAATAAATGTTTGAAGTCTGTTTCTTCTTTCTGAATATCCCTGTATAACCACATTTATCCTAGGTAGAAATTTTATCATATTTAACATAAGTAATGCCACGAGCGATTTCCAAATTATCGATAAATTCACGATGTCATGAAGTGACGAGTGAATTTATCTAGAGAATTTGGAAATCAAGAATGGCATTTGTTAGGACTATTTAACGAGTCAAAATAAGGTGTTTACTCACAAATAATTATTTAAATATAGTTATTTTAAAATATTTCTGAATATCCCTGTATAACCACATTTATCCTAGGTAGAAATTTGATCATATTTAACAAAAGTAATGCCATTATCGATAAATTCACGGTGTCATGAAGAGAATTTGGAAATCAAGAATGGCATTTGTTAGGACTATTTAACGAGTCAAAATAAGGTGTTTACTCACAAATAATCATTTAAATATAGTTATTTTAAAATATTTCTGAATATCCCTGTATAACCACATTTATCCTAGGTAGAAATTTGATCATATTTAACATAAGTAATGCCACGAGCTATTTCCAAATTATCGATAAATTCACGATGTCATGAAGTGACGAGTGAATTTATCTAGAGAATTTGGAAATCAAGAATGACATTTGTTAGGACTATTTAACGAGTCAAATTAAGGTGTTTACTGACAAATAATTATTTAAATATAGTTATTTTAAAATATTTATACATTTAATGTAAACGGCGATGTTTCAAAACAATTGAGAAACGTTTATTATGTTTCATTTGTTCATCACTGCAACCAGATCATATTATTTATTGTCAAAGGATCGCAGTATTGTAAAAAATGCACTCTAGTGGAGAAGAAATGAAACACATCAGAATGTTTATAACCAACATTAAATAAATAAATAAATAAATAAATAAAGCCTGATATGTCCCTTTAGGACAAAGGCCTCCCTGTACAGGGGTTAAGCTCTATTTGAGAGTGTCACCCGGTGAGCTACTCCGTGGTGAGAAGTTGACTTGGATGTAGCACTTGGTTTGTATACATACACTGTCTGTTCTGTGATTAGTTAATGCACAGTTGACTCTCCATCGTTCTCCAGCTTTTCCTGCATCTGGCGACTCTGGACCATTGCGCCCCTGCTCGTTCTTTGAAGATGTCAGCCCATCGTCGTCTTGTTCTTCCGCGCTGTCTCTTGCCTGGTTACGGGTCCCACATGGTTGTTTTTATTGTCCACCTGTCGTCCTGTATTCTTGCGACGTGGCCTCCCCACTTCCATTTTTTCCTGATGGCTTGTTGTGCAGGATCTGTTGTTGAGGACATCGCTTGAAGTGTTGTATTCGAGATTCTGTCCTTCAGAGTTATGCCTAAGATTTTCCTCTCCATTTTCCTTTGGCATACTTGGAGTGTGTACTTCAGTTTGGCAGCCATATAACAGTGTTGGAAGAACACTGGTTTGTAGTGTTTCCATTTTGAGTTTCCGGTCGAGTGACTTGTCCAGCAGTATAAATTTCAGTGACCAGAACGCCTTCCAGGCGAGAGCTATTCTTCTGCTTATTTCTTTCTCTACTTTCTGATGGAAGGAGAGTAGTTGTCCTAAGTATATGTACTCGCTTACATATTGAAGATCCATTCCATCGACTTTGATTGGGTTTTCCGGACCATTTGACATAATTTGTGTCTTGCTTTTGTTCATCGAAAGGCCTGCAATTTTGATAGTTTCTGATAGCACTTGTAGCATTGATTGGAGTTGTTTAGGTGATCTGGCGAACAATACCACGTCGTCAGCGAATCTTAAGTTGGATAGCCTGCTCCCGTTTATATTTACTCCGTATTTCTTGCTCCAGTTTAGTTTTCGAAATATGTCTTCAAACACATGTAAAAAGTTTAGGAGAAATTGGGTCGCCTTGTCGTACTCCTCTTATGAGACTGAATGGTTGTCCCACAATTTCTGTCTTCACCTTGGCATAGCTTTGGCTGTAGATCTTATCCAGAACGCGGATGTACTTGTGTTCGATTCCTTGGGTGTGTAATGCCTGGAGGACACTTGAATGTTCTACTGAGTCGAATGCCTTGTTGTAGTCGACGAATGCTAGATATAATGTATGGTGGTATTCAACTGTTTTTTCTATTATTTGGTTAATTGCTTGGAGATGGTCTGTTGTACTAAAGCCTGAGCGGAATCCGGCTTGTTCTGTTGGCTGGTTTTCGCCCAGGGCTTTTGTTAGTCTTCTTGTTAGCACTTTTGAAAATAGTTTGTATAGATTGGACATCAGGCTTATGGGTCGGTAATTATTCAGGTCATCTTTTGTGCCTTTTTTGTGGAGAAGAATGATTGTGTTTGATTTCCATTGCTCGGGTATCTCTTCTGTCTGCAGAATTTTGTTAAAGATGTTTGTGAGTGATGGTAATATTTGATCTGAAGCCAGTTTTAGCAATTCGTTGTATATTCCATCCTCTCCGGGAGTTTTACCATTTTTCATTTCATCTATTGCAGTTCTAATTTCGCTGGCCAGTACTGGGGGAAAAGTGTCGGCGTGGTTTTCGAGTTTAGCATCGAATATGCCTATGTGATTTGTTGCCTGGATTGTTAGGGAGCTTGTGTATAGGGATTTATAGAAATCTGTGGCTGACTGGATTATATCTGTTCGTAATGTGTTGCGGCCTCCTGCTTGGTTCTTAGTTCCTAGCATCCATTGTTTGTCACCATTTCTTTCCCTCTTTGCTTTCCTTATCGATTTGGAGGTTTCTATTATTTGCTTAGTTATTGTTGTGCGGTACTCTCGCAGATCTTTCCGTATTTCCTTTTTCGTCAGCTTGTCCATTGCGGCATACTCGGTTCTATTCGACTCCGAAGCGTCTCTGGTTTGTAGCATCTCCGATCGACGTTCAATTAAGGCAATGGTACCTTGACTGAGTTTGCCTTCTTTCTGAGCTTTCGTGTTTTTGCTGGAGTCCTTGGTCGCCTGTAGTATACATTGTTCCAGGGAGTTGTACAGTTCCTGAGCGCCTGCTTATCGGTTGGGGTTAGACTCTGCAATTCTGTCGCGAAGATGTAGCTGGAATTTGTTGCTGTCTATGTATTCTATATTTTGTCTATGTTGCTTTGCTGGAAACCAACATTTTAGGTTATTAATTAATTTCTGATGTACTATAATGTAAATATGTCAATTATTTTTTTCTGGAACGTAAATACCTGGGAAAAAATTCCTTTAAGAAAGTGCAAACAGTGTTTCTTTTTTTTGTGGTATAATCAGTTGCTACAAATGTTTTTCTGTTATATCTCTCAAGCAGTATCTGGTTACATTAGTGCACTATATATACAATCTGGGAGCCACTTGCATTCTAGGATTCCTACATCTTAATATATAAATTGTTATATTCAACGTGTCCACCTCGGTGCTCTGTAGGTTAGTTGAGATCCGTAAACTGTAGATAATCAACTAAAATTTTTAATTCCAGTAGCCTCTGTGGTCTCGAGATAGCGTGCTGCCTTGCCATGCAGCGGGCCCGGGTTCGATTCCCGGTCGGGACGGGCTCCTGGGTGAGGTTTTTTCTGAGTTTTTTCTCACCTGTAAGACAAAATGTCAGGAAGCTTAGGGCCCAACGGTCCTCGAAAATCATCCGCCCATCATTATCATCCTTATTATCAACATCCTTCACCGGTATGGAAAGCAACGGGAAGCTACCACACCTATAATTCCCTAGTAAAGCTGCAGAGCTTAGCATGAAAATGCTATGATTGCAGTGAAAGACCTGCCCTCGGGCAGAACACTATGGAATGGAATATTCAACGTATTCTTAGAGAGTCAGTCACTGCAAAATAATGCTCTGACCTATTCAGAATATTGAGGAGGAGGAGCTTGATTTTAATATGATACAATTAATTTGATAAAATCGAGGTGATAAAGACTGTGATTGGTTGTAAATCAAAATTAATTGAAAAGTGATTGGTCATTGACTCCCATTTGGGGCATAAGTTAAATAGCCAAAAATAGATCAGCAGACCCTTTCCACTAACTAATGGAAGACATTCGATAAGTTTATTAGTAGTTTAATTAGTCATTAATGTTTTTTTTAATAGTGTGTTTAGTGTAAATAGTTAAATAGTACGTAGTAATTTATAAAGGTTATGTTGGCTGCATTGTAATAAGTTGAAGTTTGAAAGTATGTATTGAATATGGTGGCTGCATTGGGACAGTATAACATTATAGCATAAAATATGTAGTACTGATATTTTTTTATATTGGTTGCCATTATTGTACTTCTGGTCTCCGCTGGATTTAGATAGGCTAATTCCAATTGAGTGACTATAGAAATGAGGTCTTATTTATAAAAGTGAGGGATTTCATTCTCACTGCAATTTCTAATGTTCAGCAAACTTAAATACGTAATTTGATATTTCAATTTCTGAATCAGGTTATCTTGTATTTCATTTGACTTCAAAAGAGTCGTATCACTTTGTGTTTTAATCTTGAATACATTCTACCTTCTGCCTGTGCAATCTTTAAAACGATTTCAGCAAACTAAGGAGGGAGAAATCAATTGCAATAACTGGAAATAATACAATTAATGAAACATTTCTCAAGCAATTTCCTCTTCTTCTTCCCCTTTTACCCATGGGACCTGGAAGCTTGTTGCATATCCATTTACTTTAGTTCTGGGCAGTGGTGATAATGTTCTTCGTCATAGCCGTGTTCTCCCTACATACATACATACATATATATATATATATATATATATATATATATATATATATATATATATACTGGAAGTCCCGGCCACGCGTTGCTGTGGCTAAGGTATACGTTAAAAATTTAAATGAAGTTGCTGTCTTTCAGCCAGATTACTTAAAACTAATACTTACACACGAAATTAATAATATTGAAAATAAAATAAACACTGAACACACTTAAATTATGAAATAATCAATATTTGTAATTCAATTGAAATTCGCGGTTGCAACAAAAAGCACAGCCATCTGGATCTCTCTTTGTTAAATAATAAACCAATTACCTTACCAAATTACCTTACACCGCCATCTGTTAGAATCGTCTGGAACTCACAGATAATTACACCGCCATCTGTTAGAATCGTATGGAACTCACAGATAATTACACCGCCATCTGTTAGAATCGTATGGAACTCACAGATAACTCTTTGTTAAATAATAAACAAATAATTTGCAATAAAAAATAATGCGACTATAAATTTAGTTAGAACTACCCTAAATTTCAAGTTGGATCAAACTGCACACAGTGTGCAAAATTTTATTAAAATCGGTTCAGTAGTTTAGGATTCCATCGCGGACAAACAACGTGACACGAAATTTTTATATATTAAGATAAACACATATTTCTGAAATATTCAATCGCAAACTTTCCACCAATATAATATAGAGATTCCGGGCTATGTGAATGTCGCGCCTCCGACTACAAGTAGGCCTACCCGCCACTGAAGGTGCCCTCCGCAGTTGAGGGAGAAACGCCTGGAAGAAACACCAGTCATGAACCACGGTCACATAGCCCGAAATCTCTTGATATTATGATTACTGGCCGTGGAAGCTTGCATTCAACTAATTTCAACGATATGTCGTCCTCCATTTTGTTTATTTAGTATATTCATTACAATTTAATCTTACATAATTGGTCCAAAGATTATTAGTCAACATTTTCACTCTTTCTTAAAGCACAATTGCGAATTTTATCTTCCGATAATAATTTTCCGGAGATTTTTCTAAAACTTTAATTTCTATTTTATCGGTTTTTTTTTGTTTCTCTCCGGTATTCACCGGTATTCCGGTAAACTATTTAATCTAGCCTTGTTCTTTCTTTTGCTTCCACTTTTAAAGTTTTATTGTTCCAAGTATACTGTTGTATATCAACAGTTCATTCACAGGCATATATATATATATATATATATATATATATATATATATAATATATATATATATATATATCTCAACAGAAACGTTGAAGTTATTTATTATTGTTATAGAGGTCAGTAAACATAAAAGACAATAATTGGAAGCTGTCCAAATGAGGTTTTTATGTCTGTTTTGTAGATGTTGCAAGATAAATAAATAAATAAATAAATAAATAAATATATATATATATATATAGTCCTTATTTTCGCTTTTCGTATTTCATTAAGCACACCCTCTTCTTTTTAAAGAAGTAATTTAAATCGAATACGGCATAGGCTAATGTTAAATTATTGTAAAGAAATTTGATACACTATTAAATTGGACCAACAAGAAAAAAAATAGAGGGTTGGGTTGAAATCAGACATTTTAATTCCACCCCTCTAAATAAGGAGCATCCCATATATATGTATGGTATGATAAGAAAAATAAATGCCTGGACGGGATTCGAACCCGGATCTCTGAGTCTGTACCTCAGCGTGATATCCATTACACTACCAGGCGAATCCAATTCAAACACTTATTTTTCTTATATATGTATTATACTCTCCATTATTACTAGATGTCGCGAGAACACTGTCTTCACTGCCATCTAGTAGCTGACTATATCAAGTAAGCAAATTAAAGAGAATATTTATTTTACTTTATAGCAGTGACGCTTTATATATATATTTTTTACTTTTCGTATTTCATTCCGCACACCCTCTATTTTTTATTTGGTTGTAAATAAATTAATGAATAAACCTTTACGAATTAGCCACCCGTTATTCAAAATGGCAAATAATACCCTAATTGATTTACTTTCCCCCTTCAATAATTTAAATTACAGTGACATGAGCAGTGTAAGGACGCGTGTTATCATGTTGGAGAATGATCTTTCCAGGTCGTTTGTCGCGCAATGCACGGCAGAGCTTCACACGTGTTTGGACATATCGGGCAGCATTTATGATTTGTCCAGGTTCAAGAAATTCAATCAGAGTGCAACCCTGCGCATTCCAAAAGACACTCCCCATAACTTTCCCAGCAAGAAAGGTGGGAAAATCTTTCGCATCCTCCCTACAGTCCCGACTTGGCACCCTCCGACTACCATCTTTTTGGTTCTGTGAAGGATCAACTGCGAGGCCAACACTACGACAAGCTGAAGTGCATCAGTGTCTTCGAACAGCTGGAACGGACTTCTACCGTCAGGGTATTTTCAAGCTTACAGAACGATGGGAAAAATGTGTGCAAAGAAATGGATACTATGTTGAAAAGTGACAAAAAAAGTCTGTAGATTACGATGATGTATTTGGCTTGTCTAAAATAACTATTATGATTAAAAAAAGATGTTTCTCATGACTTTCAGTATGCCCATATATATAATTATATATATGCACACACATACACACAGTATAATATAGGGTATAGAATGAGGTGCGAGAACAATATTAACCATGATTTGAGGGAAGTATACATGGGATGATTGGAAACATTAGCTCAGAATAGGAATGTATGGAGAGCTTATGTCCGCGCGGCCATTAATGTAGAGGTTCGAGAGTGTCAGTGAGTTAGTTATGATATAGGGTATACGAGGCAAATTAAAGGTCTCAATTCTTTTGGATGCCCTCTTTTAAAAGTACCTATTACAATGGCTACATTTTTTTTAGGAATAGAGTCAACAAGGCTGCCCAAATTGGCTTTCAGAAACCGCCCCAAGAGGTTTCGAGATGACGAGATATAGGAATATCTAAAGAATGTGATTGAGAATATTTATCTTGAGAAAGGCATAAAGAGGCTCAATGGAGTCTTAGTCAGAAAATATAATGATGAGAGGCGTAGAAAGAAAATACTTTTAGTGCTCTCGTAAAAGACATCTTGTGCTGTTATTTCTTGTCAACTCATACGTAATTTTATATTTTTAAGCAAACGAAAGGAGATAAATTTCTCCTTTACTATGTTTCTATATAATCCGATTCCGATTGAGGGTCTTTCCACATTTCAGCGGTTGCCCTTTTACCAGCCGCCTGCTGGCCCTTCACATTCACATGTGTCAATCACAGAGGTAGATGATCAACAGCCAGTGTAGGGGTGACATGTGGTTAGCATGTCGAGTCCCCCAGCCGTTATAGCCAGTTCCTCAACCTGGAGCCGCTAATTATTGTAGCTACCCAATTGCCTCACGATGCTGGGTGTGCACCCGGTCCCATACTAGCCGAAATACCATGAGAAAATGTCTTCCCCATGGAGACTCGAACCAGCGCAAGTCCCGTAGCTCTGCGCCAAGGCTTCCTACCTTAACCGCTCGGCTGAATTAAATTGATTTTAAATACATCCTTTTAGGTTGAAAATTATTAGAAAGTTTTAATTTAAGTTAGAAGTTTCCATAAGTAATACCACGAGTGATTTCCAAATTATCGATAAATTCACGACTCACGAAGTGAGGAGTGTATTTATCTAGAGAATTTGGAAATCAAGAGTGGCATTTGTTAGGACTATTGAACGAATTAAATTAAGCTGTTTACTCACAAATCATTATTTAACTATAGTTATTTTAAAATATTTATATACTGTATTTAATGTAAACGGCGATGTTTGAAAACAAATGAGAAACGATAGGTACGTTTCATCTGCTTTTTTGTTTATCACTGCAACCAGATCATACTATTTATTGCCAAAGGAACGCAATATTGTAAGAATGCTCTCTAGTGGAGAAAAAATGAAACACATCAAACTGTATATTAATTCATTTCTGATGTCGTATGATGTAAATATGACAATTATATTTTTCTGGATTGTTACCTGGGAAAAAAATACATTTAAGAAAGTGCAAACAGTGGTTTCTTTTTTTGGTGGTATAATCAATTGCTACAAATGTTTTTTATATTAACTCCCTCACGCGGCATGTGTTGACATTCATGCACTATATATACAATCTGGTAGCCGTATTTCTCACAGGCTCAGTCACTGCAAAATAATGGTCAGACCTGTTCAGAATATTAAAAAGGAGGAGCCTTCTTTAATATGGTAATTATAACACTGATAAATATTTCGTGAAACACGACTCTGATTGGTTGTAAAACAGAAATCATTGAAACGTGATTGGTCATTGACTCCCATTTGGGGCATGAGTTAAATAGTCACTTTAAATACGAGTTGTTTTAAATATTATTTGTTATTTAAAGATGCTTTAACATCAAATACCATAATTTGTCTTGAATCTTTGGTTGTATCAAGTAGGCTGAGCTTTTATATTCTATGTATTTGGTAACTTTACTGAATTTCAATTTAATGATGTTTAGAATTAATTATTATGGTTGCAGTAAATATACTGGTAATGAAATTTAAACCAAGGATTTGCCTCGTTAAAGAAAAATAAAAAAAAGTCAATTCCGAAGTTTCAACCCAAGTCTTCAGAATGCAAGTCTCAAAACGCTACTTTCTGAGCAATTTTTCTCCGTTTTTTACTTTTACAGCGATTTTTTTTGCAATCCATTTATTGTTACTAATATGCTTTTGTCAATCGATAGTGTGTCTAGAATTCGATTATCGCGACACGATCTATTTTAAGAAGGAAAAAATAGTTTCCCCCCTGATTATGTCTGTACATGAGTGTAGTACATGTGGTGAAGGGTTTGGGGGGCCAGGAGGGGGGGACACTCGAATTGATTTTGTTTGTGACGTCAACGGGTGCTATACCTTGAGATTGGCGCGCGGGCGCACAAAGCACGGGGAATTTTGCCACAGTCGAGTTCATTCAGGACAAGAAGCATTCAGTTTCATTTATCGAGAATTCCACAGGCCGCGTTACGTATTATCATTATTATTATAGGGGTCACTTGATGTCAAATGGAAGAATTATGCTTGTTATTGCCGCGTGAAATACGTTAAATTAGTTTACGTCATGAGTGGGTTAAGTGCTCATACTGTATGTGCCTTCGTGATAGGGGACTGGTGTTAAAAATGATGATAGATCTTATAAGACGATCTTTATGATACTTATGTGTTGAGGCGTGGTGTGGTAATGCGTCAACTGTGTTTGGTAAGTTTCTTTATTTTCTAAGGTATAACTATTTACTTACTAAGATCCACGTGGTGCGGGAGATAATCTTCATGGTATACGTGACGTATTCATGTTCTTATATCATATAAATGGCTATAATCTGAATAACAAATTTAATCATAATATCAACATATTTTTATAAGGATTTGTGGTATTAGATATTAAAAAATCGTCTAGATGAAAAGAATATATGCATGCTTATATAAAATGAGGCTTTTGAGTTCTTCAGAACAAAGTCATTGTTTGATAATTATGTAGAATAAGTTCTCGTGTAGCCAGTGTTATTATTTAAGTCTTAACACTTCATTTAGGGTACTTTTTGACTCTGGGAAACTTCCAATTTTGTATAAAATGTTGAAAATAATAAAATTTTATTCCTTTATGCTCTTTGAATTATTTTTATAAAATGATGTGGCAAGTTGTGACTGTTATCATTGTTGTTTTCATGTTATTGAATTTAGAGACAGAAGCGACGTGATCAGCGTAGCGAAAAATATTATAAACCAGAAATAAACATAAGAATTAATTAGCTTAAAAAAATATACTCCAGCCATCATTGTTATTAGCTGATTTCAACACATATTTCCACAGACTTCTAAAAATTTACCAGTCAGTCAGTCAGTCAAACGGTTATGATGTGTCATCTATCGAAAGGATAAAGACAAAGAACTAATTAATATTTCGGAATATGTTTTACTGTACATGCTTTCAAGAGATTTGTCTTCAGAAAATGTGTGTAATATCTATGCATTTGAAAAGAGTTAAACATATCGGACATAATTTACTAATAGTAATTATCAAATATAACCTTGAGGGTGGGGGGGTCAAGGTCGAACGCAAATACAATGTATATAATTTTAAAGGAAAGAAGGGTATAATATTGTGTAGTAGTGAGGGATTAGGTATAGTAACACGGGAATTAGATAAATCTCTTTTAGATATAGTCGCTTTATAGGTAGTTGGATAACCAGGTAAAGGTAGTCAGGAAACTTTATATTATACTATGGGGATCCAGCGAAACAGAATTCAGAAAGGTTTTGTAATCCGAAGGAGAATCTTCTCAGCTATCATAAGTTTGTTAGCGATAGGATATCATACATGATTATAAAGGGTAAATGACATGATTTTGTAATCGTAAATGTACACGATCCCATGATAAGGATGACAAGATCAAGAATAATTAGAATGTGTATTGTATAGGCTATTAAGGTATCATATGAAAGTTGTCTTTGGAGACTTCATTGCAAAAGTGGGATGGAAGCTATATTCAGACCAACAATAAACAAATTCAGTCTTTATGACGATAGTAATGGCAATGGAGTTGGGTTAGTCACCTTTGCCACATCAAAAAATCTTAATGTCAAGACCATAATATTCCAACATTAGGATATTCATTAAACACATCTACACATCTCCAGATGGTGAAATGAGAAACCAGATAGTTAATGTATTAATTGATAAAAGCTGGCACAGTAGCATCATCGACATTTTATCAGTTAAGGGAATCATCATCTGGTTAGGGTAAAATCGCCTATGAGAGGAATAATCCCTAAAGGTGATTCTGAGAAAAAATAATTAGGTGAATTCAATGGAAACTGACGTAGTAATTGCAACAAAATAAAATAACGCTTTTTTAGCCTTCAGATAGTAAAACACTACTTTTCCCCTTCGAAACATATATATACAGGTTTCAATCTCTCTAACAGAAAATATAGAGCTTCTATCTTTAATAATTGTACTTAAAATATACGGTTTGATATCGGTAACTGAGTCCACCACTGTGGTCTCGAGATAGGTGCACCCTTGTATCACAGCAAGCTGGAGTTCGATCCTCGATCGGGACAATTTACCAGGGTGAAGTTTTTTCGGGGTTTTCCTCACGTGTAAGCCAAATGTTAGGAAACTTTAAGGCCCCAACGATTCCCGAACACCATCTGGCCATCATTGTCATCACTATCGCACTCGCCTCATTTAGATTAAGTTTAGGATTAAGACCTATCCTGGTGCATCATTACCATTATCGGTCATCACCTACCATATATTATTAGGACAGCATAACCCCGCCTTACAGGCGCCCGAACTATACAGGAGAATACCAGAAATGTCGTAATGACAACCTGGTGGCATTGATAAAATTACACTGAGCAACAAAAAATAAACTTTTTTTTTTGTCTCAGAAAGAAAAATATATGATTCTGATAGTATTTTTTCTCCTGAATTCAAATATATCGGTTTTTCTCCATCACGCAAGGTTTCCGAGAGACAGGAATTTATAATTTCAAACACTTTAATATTTTCTACATTCGTAACTACACAATATTCGAACATTCGGACTCACATAGAAAGTAAGAAATGATGATTTTCTGTGGAGCATCCCTCTTGATGGTCCAACAATAATCGGCCAGCATATTAGGATTCCATTTGCCTTGATATCTCTTTTGCATAGCTGAAACCATTTGAGTTAGCTCATTTGGTTTTATTTTACAATGGACAAACGGACGAAAAAACGTTAATAAAAAATAATTATTTAAATCCATTAATTGAAATTGAAATAAAAAAACTGTGGGTGATGGAAAAATTCCGAATGCACATTTGAAAGCACGATAAAAAACTGCATTAAGCACAACTATTGGTACCCATGAGACAAAAATAATGTTGACCAGTGTTATCGGTAACTGACGTACCTGTAGAACGAGTGAGTGTAAAAAAAATCTCTGTGAAGTTTTCAATTTTATTTCAACAAGCAATTGTGAATGCAGTAGTTGCGTGTATATATATTTTTTTCATTCATAGTGTTCTGCCCAAGAGCTGGTCTTTCACTGCAAACTCAACATTCTCCACTCTTTCCTTAACTCAGCCTTACTTTTTTGTATCTGCATACAAACATTTATTTTAATATTGTCTATCATCTGATGTATTTTTCTGCCACTAACTTTCTTTCCATTGACCATTCCTTCTACGGCATCCGTCAGCAGGCAGTTTATTCTTAGCCAGTCGTCAATCCAAATTATTTTCCTCTTCTTTATGAGTTCCATCATTGTTCTTCCTTCACCTACTCTGTCTAGCATATCTTTATTTTTAATTTTGTCTGTCCATTTTATATGTTCCATCCTTCTCCATTTCTACATCTCAAAAGCTTCCAGTCGCTTTTCCTCATTCCGTCCTAATGTCCAAGTCTTTGCACCATACAATGCTACACTCTACGCAAAGCACTTCACTAGCTTCTTCCGTAATTCTTTTGCCAAAGGTCCGCAGAAAAAGCTTCTATTCTTGTTAAAAGCTTCTTTAGTCATTGATACCCTCTACTTTACTTCTTGACCAGGGTGTAAAAAATTCCGTATACAAACGTTGAGAGTTTGTACAGGACGTAAAACAAAACTCTTTTGTTATTTGATAACAACTTGACAAGTTCTCAGTTTCCCCGCTAGGGGTGCTTGAATGGTTTGACGCTGGATTTCCCTTAGGCCACCGTTCACTGTAGTTTTAATATCTTAGTATGCAACACAGTGACATTTCAGTGTTGTTTTGACTTCTTCGTATGCGACATGTTAGCACTGATTGATTTTGGAAAGTTATCATTACTGCCAATAGTGTCCACGTCCCTGGATAAACACTTACAGTAATTATTTACATGTTATTTATGTTTACATACAAAGTTTCTGTGCGGTAGTTATGTCTACAGGTTCTTGATGGCAGATTATACACTACAGGAGTTAGCTGACATGCATCTCATTTATGGAGAGGCACGGTGCAACTGTCTAGAAGCAAGGGGGCTATATGCAGCATGTTTTCCATGGAGGAGGTTACAAAAATAATGTAATTTCAAAAATTGATGGCCGTCTTCGTGAAACAGGAGTCCTTAGAACAGCCCGATCGGACGCCGGTAGACTTCGCAGTGTTCGAACAGTTCAGTTTGAGGAAGCTGTGCTACAGCGAATTGAGGACAACCTAACACGTGTACAAGAGCCATAGCCAAAGATCAAAATACCTCCAACGCCAATGTGTGGAATGTACTGCATAAAATTATCATGCATCCATTCAAGACTCAGAAGGTACAAGAACTTCAGCCGATGACTTTCCCCAGCGCGTGGTATTTTGCCAATGGTATCTCCACCAAATTGCAACATTCCTGACTTCCACACCAGTGTTTTGTTTACTGACGAGGCTTCCTTCACAAGGGAAGGAGTACGCAACGTCACAATGGTCATGGTTTGGAAGTTTGTGAATCCTAAGGCGACTCATGTATTCCACCATCAACACAGACATACCATAGATGTGTGGGCTGGTATTGTTCACGACCAACTGATTGCGCTGTATCTTCTCTCTAACCGACTTTATGTAGGAAATTGCCTTATATTTCTTCGTGAAATCATCCAGCATCAAACCCTACAAGGACCCCTAGCGAGGAAACGGAGAACCTGTCAATTTTTTTTCACTTAACAAAAGAGTTTGGTTTTACTTCCTCCATTTAGCTTTAGTATGATTTACTTCTTGTTTGGCTGAAACTAATCGAACTCCCCTTGATTTACAAACTCTCAAAGTTTGTTTACGGAATTTTTTTTACATCCTGTATATATAAGAAGTTACAAAGTATATGTTTTGAATGTTATGCTCTTATAAACTTAATTATTACTAATATTACAATATTAAGGTGTGTATCGCAATGGACGGCAGTTTGGGACAGTGACTGAGCAGAAAAATGTTATTCAGGAAGAGTGGGCTTCAATCTCAGTGAAAGAAATAAACACCCTCATCAAGTCAATGCCAAAGAGAATCTTCCAAGTAATTAACAACAATGGAGGTTCAACTAAATTTTAGAACTTTGTTGTAAACTTTGCGCTCAATCTTTTTGGTTTAATCTGTGAAATACACAAAGTGCCTTTATACCAATTTCCACCCATATGTGAGAGTGGTTTCAGTTTTCATGTACTTTTTTGGACGGAAATTGATAATCAATTTTGACATTATTTGTGTGTGTTTTATACTGAATCACCTCCTAAGTTAATATAGAAAAATGCCAAATAAAGAGTAAATAAACTTGTGTTAACACTTTTAACAAGTGCCTTTATACCAATTTCCTCCACTGTATTAAGACTTACTCCATTTAGGCTATTGATGATATAATATGTGATCATCAATGTGTAAATAAAAGAAATATATCTACAATAGATCAGATTTTTATTGTAAGACAGATTTTAGAAAATAAATGAGAATATAAATCGTCACTTGAACTATATTTTAGACATAAAAAAAAGCATACGATTCTAGTAAAAAGGAGAAATTGTATAGTAGGCCTAACCTGCTGAACTTCGGAATTCCAAAAAAATAATTAGGCCTATCCGATTGTGTCTAAATGGCACAAAGAGTAAGGTGCTGGTAGGCAAACAGTTTTAATTTACAATGAGTTAAAGCAAGGAGATGCATTATCTGTCTACTGTTAAATTCTTGTAGAGCATGAATTAAATATTTTGAGGATAATGTAGGAGTACAACTCAGTGGCGTTAATAAACTGTTGGTATGTGCTGATAATGTGGTATTATTAGGCGATAGCGAGGAGATGCTAATAGCCAACACACACATTCTATTGACTAACATCAAGGAATTGTGTTTGAAAGTAAACATCAATAAAACTGAATATAGTGTCACACATAGAAATGCATTATATATTGGAAATTGACAGTTAATGGCAAATGAAGAAAACTTTGAAGAAATGAATGAATTCGAGGACCTAACTAACTAACTCTAACTAACTCACTGGCACCATCGAACCCGTAGGTTCAAGGCCGCACGGACATACGCTCTCCATATATCCCTATCTTGAGCCAATGTTTTCCAATCATCCCCTGTATAATCTACTTCCCTCAAATCATAGTTAATGTTATTCTCGCACCTGATCCTTAGTTTACCAACTGGGCGTTTACCCTCTGGTTTTCCTACAAGAATCTTCTATGCACGTCTTTCATTCCCCATTCGTGCCACATGTCCTGCCCATCGCAGTCTACGAGACTTAACTGTTCTCATTATATCTGACTTCCTATAAAGACCATGTAATTCACTGTTATGCAGTCTTCTCCATTCACCTGTCTGTTCGTCTCTCTTTGGTCCAAAAATTTTCCTAAGAACTTTATTCTCAAATACTCGTAATCTCCTTTCCTCCCTTAAAGTAAGAGTCCATGTTTCGCATTCATATAATATAACTGGTAGAATTCAAGGACCTAGGAATAATAAATACAAACAGGAATGAGATACAGAAAGAATCAAAGGCTCAATAGATTACAGGGAATCATTGTCACCCCAACTTCTCTAAAAAATTAAACAAAATTATATAAACTGTTATACTTCTATTTATATTATGTGGATGCGACACATAGGCTCTTACCTTAAGGGAGGAGAAAAGATTACGGGTATTTGAGAATAAAGTTCTTACGAACATTTTTGGATCAAAGAAAAACGAACAGACAGGTGAATGGAGAATACATTACAGTGCTGCATGATCATTACAGGAAATCAGATGTAATAAGAACAGTGAACTCTTGTAGACTGCAATGACCAGGAATATGACACGAATGTGGAATGAAAGATAGGCATGGGAACTCTTGTAAGAAAACTGGAGGGAAAACGCCCACATAGATAGGCCAAGAATGATGTGGGATGTTAATGTTAACCATAACTTGAAGGAGATAAATTGCACAAGGGATGATTGGAAAACATTAGTGTAATATAGGGATGTATGGAGTGCTTATGTCCGCACGGCCATAAACCTCCGGTTTTGATAGTGCCAGTTAGTTGGTTAGAAGTGCTAAGGTTAAAGTTAGCTTTTAAGATTAGGCTTTATAATTTATACTTTAAAAAATTAAAACATGATTAAGCACTTATTTTTATTTTGCAAATTAAATTTTGAAAATCTAACCAGAAGTATTAGCCTTACCATACAGGGAGACTATCCCGCGCCGTAGCCGAGTGGTTAAGGCAGGAAGCCTAGGAGCAGAGCTACGGGACTTGCGCTGGTTCGAGTCTCCATGGGGGAAGAACTTTTATCATGGTATTTCGGTCAGTATGGGACCGGTGCCCACCCAGCATCGTGAGGCATTTGGGTAGCTACAATAAGTAGCGGCTCCAGGTTGAGAAAACCAGTTATAACGGCTGGGGGAGTCGACATGATGACCACATGTCACCCCAAAACTGGCTGGATTATCATCTACCTCTGTGATTGACACATGTGGATGTGAGGCCAGCAGCCGGATGGTAGGCTAAGGGCCTTCTAGGCCTGTCGCGCCAGGAGTTTTATACAGGAAGACTAAATCTGTTTGTTTGGCGTTTTGACGGGGGAAGTACGTATTATATTATTACTTACTTACATAACTTACTTACTCACTGGCACTATCAAATCCGTAGGTTCATGGCAGCGCGGACATAAGCTCTCCATACATCCCTATCCTGAGCTAAAGCTTTCCAATCATTCCTTGTATGATCTACTTACCTCAAATCATAGTTAATGTTATTCTTCCACCTCATTCTTGGTCTACCAACTGGGCGTTTTCTTTCTGGTTTTCCTACCAGAAGCTTCTATGAACCTCGTTCATTCCCCATACGTGCCATATGTCCTGCCCATCGCAGAGTACGAGACATAACAGTTCTTATTATATCTGGCTTCCTATAAAGACCATGTAGTTCACAGTTATGCAGTCTTCTCCATTCACCTGTTCATTTCTTTGGTCAAAAATTTTCCTAAGTACTTTATTCTCAAAAACTCGTAATCTCCTTTTCTCCTTCAAAGTAAGAGTCCATGTTTCGCATCCATATGATATAACTGGAAGAATAATAGTGTTATATATTTTCAGTCAGTTTAGCGTTTTTTGAAAGGAGTTGGGCAAAAGTCTGTGTAATGCATAATAGCACGCACTTCCAGAATTGAGCCTATGTTTAATTTCTTTGTGCATCTCATTTTTGTGATTATTGTTCCTAGGTATTTGAATTCAGCCACTTCCTCAAAATTTCCCTCATTTGTCGTTAGCTGTCCATTTCCATTGTATAATGTACTAGCTAATACCTGGCGTGTAATGCTACACCTAAATAAATGATGTGTTTTTACGTTTAGTTGAATAAGTAAAAGGAAAATAATTATAAATTTATATCGTTATTATTTTTAGACACCCCGCGCTGATTACCCGGCATTGCCCGGGAATTTACGTATCCCGATGTATTTGGCATAAATGAGCTGAAAGACAAAATTCGTTATTTCGAGCTGTTCGTGCTGCTGCTCTTCTTGCCCGGGAATCTACTTATTCCGATCTTTCTGGCATCAATGAAAAACAAAAATTGTTATTGTGAGTTATCCACAAAAGATAAACATATACTGTCGCGGGCTTTTTTGTAGAGTTTTTTGAGATATTCAATTCTGTGTACATTAATTTGGTATATTTGTTATGGTGTAGGCAGCGTAAGCCATTTAAGCGTACAAAAAGCAACTTTTATTTTACTTTTTCACTAAAGGGTAATTTTTAAGGGTGAAGGGCTTGAGCATTAAAACTCTCTTATAGCCTATAACCTTCTCGGGAAAATCCTGAACATTTTGCAAAAAGCCGCATCACAATCGGCAGTGCACGCTTGTCCGGGAATCTACTTCGATCTTCTTGGCATCAATGAAAGGCAAAAATGGCTATTGTGAGTTATTCGTAAAAGATAAACATATGCTGTCGCGGAATTTTTTGTATAGTTTTTTAAGATATTCAATTCTATGTAAATTAATTTTGTGTATTTGTTATGGTTTAGGCAGCGTAAGTCATGTAAGCGTCAAAAAATTATTTTTTCACGTTTTTCATTAAAAAGGGTGATTTTTAAGGATGTAGGAGTTGATTATCACAACTATCTTATAGTCTATGTTCATCTCGAGAATCTCCTGAACATTTCGCAAAAAGCCCCATCACAATCGGATCAACGGTATGGCCACGCATAAAGTACGAACAAACAAACAAACCATCAAACAAACAAAAATTCATTTTTATATATTAGATTTCTACGTGTGACCATATATTTTTAGTTTTATTGATATTTACTTCCAGTCCTAATTTCTTAGTGTTACTCAATAGTATGCGTATTATATTATTACAAAGTAATAATTATAAAATTAATGATTTTATTAATTCACTTCGCTTATAAATGGAGACGTAGTGACCAGCCTCATAATCTTGTTGCTAGAAGTTCTGACTACAGTTCATGAATTCCCGGGTTCGATTCCCATTCGGACTATAAGATTTTTTTCTTAACGAAATTATTCCTGTGGTCTCCCGTGGTGTGGAATTTAGGTCATAAATATAATATAAATTGATTTAAAGACTCCGGGGTGCTTCACTATCATTTATCAGCCATCACATCATCAGGGTAATATAGCCCAACCTCAGTTGTGGGTTACAATTTAGCCAATTCCAAGAGAAAAGGTCAGAAATGTCGTAAGATAAGCCGGTGGCATTAGAAAAAAAATTGCAGTTAACAAAACTATAATTATGATATTGAATAGGGCACTATCGTGCGGTCGCTGGCTCCTGTGTGTATACCGGTATATGTAGTCTATGTAAGTAATGTACATGTGAAAGTATATTTGTATGCACATAGGTGTATGCGTACATACTTACCAGGTATCCAGGACAAATACTTATATAATAAAATTTAATAATCAATAATTCAAGTATGAACGTGACATTTACGCCAAATGATGGAGGAACTTTTATAAGTTTTATATTGGCTTCAAAATAGACTCAGTTATGGTTGACATAGTCGATAATCAAAATTACATTCAGAGAGCAACAATAAGTTCAATTCTGTTTTTGGCTTGCTGAATTTAAATTTACAGATACAGTACAGAGTATATTTATACAAAAGTGGTCTCAGCAGCAACCCCAGAGAGACACACAATAACAAATAGGTAAAAAAATATCCTAGGAATAGCTATTTTGTATAAAAATCTACCATGTGGGAAGAGAGTGTAAGAGTCACAATTCCACACAGTTCAAGAGGCTCTCCAACGCAGCTCAACTAAGTCTATTCGCCGTGTCAGTAGAGATTCGAAAGCCAACTCTTCACGATGTAATGCGTCTTCATGATACACGAATGAGTTAGTGCACAAATTGAAACGAAACACATGCCTGCATAAGATAGATAAGAGAATGCAAACATACTGTGTAAATTTATAAGTAGCCATACCAAAGCATATGAGTTATTCTGCCTTGCACTGCAAACAGCATTATCATCAATTAAATATTTAGTGAATATGTAACTTTTTTTTGTAGTTTTTATCCCGGACATATCTTAATTTTATAGATTTAAAAATACTGACTACATTAGGACAACAAAGTAAATTGTGGATTTGCTCATTTTAAATATTTCTCCATTCTCGTCTTTTTATGGTATCGAGCACTCATCTTAGGATTCCATTGAATAATTGTAATAAAATGTAATAATGTATTGTCTATTGCATACAAGCAATTTGAGATGTAAAACCTAGTCTCAGACAAAATATATAGGTCCATGAATTATCAGTCCGGATTTCATTTAGGCCTAATATCAGTTTCAGAAATATGTAGTTAAGTCTTCTTCTTCCTTCCAAGTATTTTGCCAAGGCCTGTTACGATCCTATAGAAAATTTTCCCTCCAACGTTTCATAGGACGGCCCAGAGATCTTCGTCCTCTTGGTATATAGGCCTAATTATAAACAGCTTTGGGGATCCGATTTGAACTCATTCTTTCAAGATGGTGTTTCCAATTTAGTTGGTACTGTTTAATATATTCGAAAATTGGCTTAGTCTTCAATTCTTTTAAGATATCGGTGTTTCTTTTCCGATCCAATCTCGTGTAATCCGCTGTTCTGCGCATGAATCTCATTTCACAAGCCGTTATTCTGCGTTCATGTTGTCTCTTTAGTGTCCATGCTTCATTACCATAGGTCAACATTGGTCTAGCCAAAGTGTTATATAAACGTAATCTGGATATGTAGTTAAGTATGTAACCAAAATTGTTTAAATATGTGTAAATTAATTTTTAATCAGTTCATTTCTACAAAGCACTGAAAGTGAAGTGTCCACTATTCAAGCTTTTGAGTTTTTTTGGAATGGGACATACAGTTAATTAATTAACTTATATTTTTCCAAATCTTCTGTTGCCATGCAGTTTTCTGTCCATACGCATGCCTACATATATACCTATATAAATCGCTCAAATACCCAAGAAGTCATCGGTGTGCATTCATACAGAGGGATTATACTAAGAATACTATTCTCAGGAGAATATACAATTTCACCATTAAATAAGCGATACATCGTAAGATGGTTTGAGTGCATATGGTTCTTATTTAACACAGAATGCAGTTTAGTGAAAACAACACTATCCACTTCAGCTGGTACATCACTGACTTTCTGACATCGTCTTTAATTATTCCCATAGATTCTTGGAGAAGAAAATCGGAAGTATCCAGTTTCTTGAAACTGCCGCGAAGCCAACTGAAGTGACTTGCGTATTTAGATTGCTTCGTAAATGTTGTTCACTGTCAGATTTCGTTTTACATCCTATACATTTATCACAAGTTTGGCAGATGACTATTTCACCTTCTGTTGTCATCGAACTGTCAATAAAAATTCAAGTTTTTATATCTGACGATAACGAAGATGCGACTGGTACCATAGTTGACAAATAATGCAATTGACTGATACAAATTATGATGCGTTTTGAGAACAAGAAAGGAAAAGTCTTTGTTGACGACTCGTGCAATTTAGCTTTGTATGTAACGAAAATGTTTGGGAATGATAATGTATGAGTAACACATTAACGTTTAAATTATTTTATTGAATATTATGTTGAATTTTATACGTTTGTTATTAAAATAAATGTGTAAACGAATTATAACTGTTCTCGAAACCCTTTATCACATGCAACATTCGCCAACATAAAAAACTAAAATTCAGCATGTTGTGACTCATTTTAACATAAATAATATTAACACTGCACATTATATTAGTTCTCCAAACAGTAATTTCGGAGACGTACTTCGGAGACGTCACCTTAAATAGGCGTTGCTTACCCTTAAAACTCGTTCATGACAAGTTACTAAATATAGAAACCTTCCAATGTATAGAAAGTTGCTCATATTGGTAGCATTGCATCTGAGGAAGAAAATTCAGTGTCGCGCTCGACCAATAATTAACTTGTCAGAAGATTTGTTTAATTAATTTTAGCTTATATTTAATAAGATACGCTCAATATAATATTTCAGTTAAAATATATTAATCTATACTAGTAAAAGTCATATCAAATTCTGTTGAGATGAATAGTCATATGATGAAAGTTAAAAATTAAAATGTACCTGTTGGCAGGTGCCGTCGTCCTCAACTTTGTAAAACATATTGTATATAAAATTAACTGGAGCGCTTTCGGAAAAGTTGCTGCTACAAAAAATTGGAGTATACATCACCGTACACAACAACAACGAGTAGCGGAAGCTCAACAACTTCCGAAAGCGCTCCAGTTAATTTTATATACAATATTTTAACAAAGTTGAGGACGACGGCACCTTCCAACAGGTACATTTTAATTTTTAACTTTCATCATCTATTAATCTAACTTGTTTCTTTCGACTTATTTAGGATAATTTACAGAATTTCTCAATCATTCCTCAGAGCTCCTTCCATATTTGATGTAACATTCTGAAAATTATTAATATATTTCGTTGCAAGCATATCTAAGTGGCGCCTCCGAAGTGATCATCATAATAGTACTCCTCGCGCGACATGAACATTGTCTTCCAAACTCGTATCGTAATAGGTCCCTATACTGTTACATACAGATGTGTTGAAATGTTTATGTCCGTGTCGATAGATGTTTCTTTAACAAATGCGTAAAATGTTTTATACTATGTTGTATTCCTTACCTTTAACTAAATTAATAAAGGTAAAGTGATCCCACTACAGGCCTCAGGGGGCCCTTGGGGTAGTAGGAGGTTAAGGCTCCCACTTTTTCTTGACAATCGGAACTTTATGTCAGCCGGGTTGTCAGCCCTGCGTGACGGCCGCCTTTACCCCAGAACAAGCGTCTGGTACTCATTTCAGTTAGAGGCTGAGTCGACCCCAGGGCCATAATGCCGCCAGAAAGTTTGGGTCAGTTTAAAAATCCTGACCCCACCGGGACTCGAACCCTCGACCTTCCGGCTTGTAGCGCAGTGCCTTAACCACTACGCTACGGCGTGCCCCAACTAAATTAATAACTTATGTAAATATGATGCAGTATCAGATGTACTATTATGATTCCTACTCCAGGACCGCCATTTAACTTATGTAAATATGATGCAGTATCAGATGTACTATTATGATTCCTACTCCAGGACCGCCATTTAACTTATGTAAATATGATGCAGTATCAGATGTACTATTATGATTCCTACTCCAGGACCGCCATTTAACTTATGTAAATATGATGCAGTATCAGATGTACTATTATGATTCCTACTCCAGGACCGCCATTTAACTTATGTAAATATGATGCAGTATCAGATGTACTATTATGATTCCTACTCCAGGACCGCCATTTAACTTATGTAAATACGATGCAGTATCAGATGTACTATTATGATCCTACTCCAGGACCGCCATTTAACTTATGTAAATACGATGCGCCGTAGCCGAGCGGTTAAGGTAGGAAGCCTTGGCGCAGAGCTACGGGACTTGCGCTGGTTCGAGTCTCCATGGGGGAAGAAATGTTCTCATGGTATTTCGGCCAGTATGGGACCGGTGCCCACCCAGCATCGTGAGGCAATTGGGTAGCTACAATAAGTAGCGGCTCCAGGTTGAGGAACCAGCTATAACGGCTGGGGGATTCGACATGCTAACCACATGTCACCCCTACACTGGCTGTTGATCATCTACCTCTGTGATTGACATATGTGGATGTGAAGGGCCAGCAGCCGGTTGGTAAAAGGGCAACCGCTGAAAAGTGGAAAGACCCTCAATCGGAAATACGATGCAGTATCAGATGTACTATTATGATTCCTACTCCAGGACCGCCATTTAACTTATGTAAATATGATGCAGTATCAGATGTACTATTATGATTCCTACTCCAGGACCGCCATTTAACTTATGTAAATATGATGCAGTATCAGATGTACTATTATGATTCCTACTCCAGGATCGCCATTTAGAATATCATATCAAATAACATATTAACAATGAGTCCACCGCTGTGGTCTCGACGTAGTGTGCTGCCTTGTCACGCAGCGGGCACAGGTTCGATCCCCGGTTCCTGGGTGAGGTTATATTGGGTTTTTTTCCTCAACTGTAAGACAAATGTCAGGAAACTTTAAGGGCCGAACATCATACGGCCTTTACAATCATCATCATTAATATCTATCTTAGATTAAGCTTAGGATTAAGGACTCACCTGGCGTACCACTATCATCACCCATCATATCATCGGGAAAACGTAACCCCGCCTTCCACGCACTTCAACCTCAGCAATGGGTTACAATTACGCCAATGCTAGGAGAGAACACCAGAAATGTCCAAAAAGGGCATCCTGGGGCAATGTATATATATATATATACACACACACACACACATACACTAGCTAGTACCCGGCGTGCGCTGCACCTAAATAAATGATAATGTATTTTTGCATTTTGTTGAATAAGTACAAGGAAAAATAAATATAAATTTATATCGTTATTATTTTTAGTTACCCCGTGCTGATTACCCGGCGTTGCCCGGGAATCTACGCATCCCGATATACTTGGTATGAATGAGGTGAAAGAGAAAATTCGATATTTTGAGTTATCCTTTAAGAATACCCGCCGTGCGCTGCTATGCTTGCCCGGGAATATACTTATCCCGGTCTTCTTGGCATCAATGAAAGACAGAAATTGTTATTGTGAGTTATCCTTAAAAGATAAACATATGCTGTCGCGGACTTTTCTGTAGAGTTTTTAGAGATATTCAATTCTGTATACAATAATTTGGTGTATTTGTTATGGCTTAGGCAGCGTAAGCCATTTAAGCTTATAAAAAGCGACATTTTTTCACGTTTTTCACTATAGAAGGTGATTTTTAAGAGTGAAGGGCTTGAGCGTTAAAACTCGCGTATAACCTATAACTTTCCCGGGAAAATCCTGAACATTTTGCAAACAGCCCCATTGGCAATCGGATGAATGGTATGGCAACACATGCTTGCCCGGGAATCTACCTATCCCGATTTTCTTGGCATCAATGGAAGACAAAAATGGCTATTGTGTGTTATCTATAAAAGATAAACATATGCTGTCGTGCTTTTTTTGTAGATTTTTTTGAGAAATTCAATTCTGTGTACATTAACTTTATGTATTTGTTATGGTTTAAGCAGCGTAAGCCATTTAAGATTAAAAAAGGGGACTTTTTCACGTTTTTCTCTACAAATGGTGTTTTTAAGGGTGTAGGAGTTGAGTAACTCAACTCTCTTATAACCTATGTTCATCCCGGGAATCTCCTGAACATGTTGCAAAAAAACCCATCACAATCGGATTAACGGTATGGCCGCGCATAAAGTACAAACAAGCATTCATTTATATATATATATATATATATATATCTTAATATATAAAAATTACGTATCACGTTGTTTGTCCGCGATGGAATCCTAAACTACTGAACCGATTTTAATAAAATTTTGCACACTGTGTGCAGTTTGATCCAACTTGAGACTTAGGGAAGTTTATAACTAAATAAATTTGTAGTCGCATTATTTTTTATTGCAAATTATTTGTTTATATTTAACAAAGAGTTATAATTATCTATGAGTTCCATACGATTCTAACAGATGACGGTGTAAGGTAATTGGTTTATTATTTAACCAGGTGGCTGTGCTTTTTGTTGCAACCGCGAATTTCAATGAATTACAAATATTAATTATTTCATAATTTAAGTGTGTTTGTGTTTATTTTATTTTCAGTATATTGATAATATTATTAATTTCGTATGTAAATATTAGTTTTAAGTAATCTGGCTGAAAGACAGCAACTTAATTTAAATTTAACTGGACCGAGAAGGGACATTGAACAATATGTCGAATCAGTTCTAGAGACCATGAATGATAAGATATCAAGTGAATTTCCGCAAATTGGTATAGGCCTATGTGACATAAATCTTACATTTAAGAAGAATGTCAATTTAAAAACATATGAAGGTCCTAAGGAACGGAATAACAGAATTGTAAGTAAGTCTGTTAGTTATAATAATATGCCTAATATTACAGAAACAATCTCCATGCTTCAATTAAATGAAAAACAAGATGACTATAATATATCACAAGATGATATTACTATACAGAGACTTCTTGATGATGATTCACTTCGCTTATAAATGGAGACGTAGTGACCAGCCTCATAATCTTGTTGCTAGAAGTTCTGACTACAGTTCATGAATTCCCGGGTTCGATTCCCATTCGGACTATAAGATTTTTTTCTTAACGAAATTATTCCTGTGGTCTCCCGTGGTGTGGAATTTAGGTCATAAATATAATATAAATTGATTTAAAGACTCCGGGGTGCTTCACTATCATTTATCAGGCATCACATCATCAGGGTAATATAGCCCAACCTCAGTTGTGGGTTACAATTTAGCCAATTCCAAGAGAAAAGGTCAGAAATGTCGTAAGATAAGCCGGTGGCATTAGAAAAAAAATTGCAGTTAACAAAACTATAATTATGATATTGAATAGGGCACTATCGTGCGGTCGCTGGCTCCTGTGTGTATACCGGTATATGTAGTCTATGTAAGTAATGTACATGTGAAAGTATATTTGTATGCACATAGGTGTATGCGTACATACTTACCAGGTATCCAGGACAAATACTTATATAATAAAATTTAATAATCAATAATTCAAGTATGAACGTGACATTTACGCCAAATGATGGAGGAACTTTTATAAGTTTTATATTGGCTTCAAAATAGACTCAGTTATGGTTGACATAGTCGATAATCAAAATTACATTCAGAGAGCAACAATAAGTTCAATTCTGTTTTTGGCTTGCTGAATTTAAATTTACAGATACAGTACAGAGTATATTTATACAAAAGTGGTCTCAGCAGCAACCCCAGAGAGACACACAATAACAAATAGGTAAAAAATATCCTAGGAATAGCTATTTTGTATAAAAATCTACCATGTGGGAAGAGAGTGTAAGAGTCACAATTCCACACAGTTCAAGAGGCTCTCCAACGCAGCTCAACTAAGTCTATTCGCCGTGTCAGTAGAGATTCGAAAGCCAACTCTTCACGATGTAATGCGTCTTCATGATACACGAATGAGTTAGTGCACAAATTGAAACGAAACACATGCCTGCATAAGATAGATAAGAGAATGCAAACATACTGTGTAAATTTATAAGTAGCCATACCAAAGCATATGAGTTATTCTGCCTTGCACTGCAAACAGCATTATCATCAATTAAATATTTAGTGAATATGTAACTTTTTTTTGGTAGTTTTTATCCCGGACATATCTTAATTTTATAGATTTAAAAATACTGACTACATTAGGACAACAAAGTAAATTGTGGATTTGCTCATTTTAAATATTTCTCCATTCTCGTCTTTTTATGGTATCGAGCACTCATCTTAGGATTCCATTGAATAATTGTAATAAAATGTAATAATGTATTGTCTATTGCATACAAGCAATTTGAGATGTAAAACCTAGTCTCAGACAAAATATATAGGTCCATGAATTATCAGTCCGGATTTCATTTAGGCCTAATATCAGTTTCAGAAATATGTAGTTAAGTCTTCTTCTTCCTTCCAAGTATTTTGCCAAGGCCTGTTACGATCCTATAGAAAATTTTCCCTCCAACGTTTCATAGGACGGCCCAGAGATCTTCGTCCTCTTGGTATATAATTATAAACAGCTTTGGGGATCCGATTTGAACTCATTCTTTCAAGATGGTGTTTCCAATTTAGTTGGTACTGTTTAATATATTCGAAAATTGGCTTAGTCTTCAATTCTTTTAAGATATCGGTGTTTCTTTTCCGATCCAATCTCGTGTAATCCGCTGTTCTGCGCATGAATCTCATTTCACAAGCCGTTATTCTGCGTTCATGTTGTCTCTTTAGTGTCCATGCTTCATTACCATAGGTCAACATTGGTCTAGCCAAAGTGTTATATAAACGTAATCTGGATATGTAGTTAAGTATGTAACCAAAATTGTTTAAATATGTGTAAATTAATTTTTAATCAGTTCATTTCTACAAAGCACTGAAAGTGAAGTGTCCACTATTCAAGCTTTTGAGTTTTTTTGGAATGGGACATACAGTTAATTAATTAACTTATATTTTTCCAAATCTTCTGTTGCCATGCAGTTTTCTGTCCATACGCATGCCTACATATATACCTATATAAATCGCTCAAATACCCAAGAAGTCATCGGTGTGCATTCATACAGAGGGAGATTATACTAAGAATACTATTCTCAGGAGAATATACAATTTCACCATTAAATAAGCGATACATCGTAAGATGGTTTGAGTGCATATGGTTCTTATTTAACACAGAATGCAGTTTAGTGAAAACAACACTATCCACTTCAGCTGGTACATCACTGACTTTCTGACATCGTCTTTAATTATTCCCATAGATTCTTGGAGAAGAAAATCGGAAGTATCCAGTTTCTTGAAACTGCCGCGAAGCCAACTGAAGTGACTTGCGTATTTAGATTGCTTCGTAAATGTTGTTCACTGTCAGATTTCGTTTTACATCCTATACATTTATCACAAGTTTGGCAGATGACTATTTCACCTTCTGTTGTCATCGAACTGTCAATAAAAATTCAAGTTTTTATATCTGACGATAACGAAGATGCGACTGGTACCATAGTTGACAAATAATGCAATTGACTGATACAAATTATGATGCGTTTTGAGAACAAGAAAGGAAAAGTCTTTGTTGACGACTCGTGCAATTTAGCTTTGTATGTAACGAAAATGTTTGGGAATGATAATGTATGAGTAACACATTAACGTTTAAATTATTTTATTGAATATTATGTTGAATTTTATACGTTTATTATTAAAATAAATGTGTAAACGAATTATAACTGTTCTCGAAACCCTTTATCACATGCAACATTCGCCAACATAAAAAACTAAAATTCAGCATGTTGTGACTCATTTTAACATAAATAATATTAACACTGCACATTATATTAGTTCTCCAAACAGTAATTTCGGAGACGTCACCTTTAAATAGGCGTTGCTTACCCTTAAAACTCGTTCATGACAAGTTACTAAATATAGAAACCTTCCAATGTATAGAAAGTTGCTCATATTGGTAGCATTGCATCTGAGGAAGAAAATTCAGTGTCGCGCTCGACCAATAATTAACTTGTCAGAAGATTTGTTTAATTAATTTTAGCTTATATTTAATAAGATACGCTCAATATAATATTTCAGTTAAAATATATTAATCTATACTAGTAAAAGTCATATCAAATTCTGTTGAGATGAATAGTCATATGATGAAAGTTAAAAATTAAAATGTACCTGTTGGCAGGTGCCGTCGTCCTCAACTTTGTAAAACATATTGTATATAAAATTAACTGGAGCGCTTTCGGAAAAGTTGCTGCTACAAAAAATTGGAGTATACATCACCGTACACAACAACAACGAGTAGCGGAAGCTCAACAACTTCCGAAAGCGCTCCAGTTAATTTTATATACAATATTTTAACAAAGTTGAGGACGACGGCACCTTCCAACAGGTACATTTTAATTTTTAACTTTCATCATCTATTAATCTAACTTGTTTCTTTCGACTTATTTAGGATAATTTACAGAATTTCTCAATCATTCCTCAGAGCTCCTTCCATATTTGATGTAACATTCTGAAAATTATTAATATATTTCGTTGCAAGCATATCTAAGTGGCGCCTCCGAAGTGATCATCATAATAGTACTCCTCGCGCGACATGAACATTGTCTTCCAAACTCGTATCGTATAGGTCCCTATACTGTTACATACAGATGTGTTGAAATGTTTATGTCCGTGTCGATAGATGTTTCTTTAACAAATGCGTAAAAGTCTTTCAAACTTGCATTTATACTATATTTTGTTTTATACTATGTTGTATTCCTTACCTTTAACTAAATTAATAAAGGTAAAGTGATCCCACTACAGGCCTCAGGGGGCCCTTGGGGTAGTAGGAGGTTAAGGCTCCCACTTTTTCTTGACAATCGGAACTTTATGTCAGCCGGGTTGTCAGCCCTGCGTGACGGCCGCCTTTACCCCAGAACAAGCGTCTGGTACTCATTTCAGTTAGAGGCTGAGTCGACCCCAGGGCCATAATGCCGCCAGAAAGTTTGGGTCAGTTTAAAAATCCTGACCCCACCGGGACTCGAACCCTCGACCTTCCGGCTTGTAGCGCAGTGCCTTAACCACTACGCTACGGCGTGCCCCAACTAAATTAATAACTTATGTAAATATGATGCAGTATCAGATGTACTATTATGATTCCTACTCCAGGACCGCCATTTAACTTATGTAAATATGATGCAGTATCAGATGTACTATTATGATTCCTACTCCAGGACCGCCATTTAACTTATGTAAATATGATGCAGTATCAGATGTACTATTATGATTCCTACTCCAGGACCGCCATTTAACTTATGTAAATATGATGCAGTATCAGATGTACTATTATGATTCCTACTCCAGGACCGCCATTTAACTTATGTAAATATGATGCAGTATCAGATGTACTATTATGATTCCTACTCCAGGACCGCCATTTAACTTATGTAAATACGATGCAGTATCAGATGTACTATTATGATTCCTACTCCAGGACCGCCATTTAACTTATGTAAATACGATGCGCCGTAGCCGAGCGGTTAAGGTAGGAAGCCTTGGCGCAGAGCTACGGGACTTGCGCTGGTTCGAGTCTCCATGGGGGAAGAAATGTTCTCATGGTATTTCGGCCAGTATGGGACCGGTGCCCACCCAGCATCGTGAGGCAATTGGGTAGCTACAATAAGTAGCGGCTCCAGGTTGAGGAACCAGCTATAACGGCTGGGGGATTCGACATGCTAACCACATGTCACCCCTACACTGGCTGTTGATCATCTACCTCTGTGATTGACATATGTGGATGTGAAGGGCCAGCAGCCGGTTGGTAAAAGGGCAACCGCTGAAAAGTGGAAAGACCCTCAATCGGAAATACGATGCAGTATCAGATGTACTATTATGATTCCTACTCCAGGACCGCCATTTAACTTATGTAAATATGATGCAGTATCAGATGTACTATTATGATTCCTACTCCAGGACCGCCATTTAACTTATGTAAATATGATGCAGTATCAGATGTACTATTATGATTCCTACTCCAGGATCGTCATTTAGAATATCATATCAAATAACATATTAACAATGAGTCCACCGCTGTGGTCTCGACGTAGTGGTGCTGGCCTTGTCACGCAGCGGGCACAGGTTCGATCCCCGGTTCCTGGGTGAGGTTATATTGGGTTTTTTTCCTCAACTGTAAGACAAATGTCAGGAAACTTTAAGGGCCGAACATAATACGGCCTTTACAATCATCATCATTAATATCTATCTTAGATTAAGCTTAGGATTAAGGACTCACCTGGCGTACCACTATCATCACCCATCATATCATCGGGAAAACGTAACCCCGCCTTCCACGCACTTCAACCTCAGCAATGGGTTACAATTACGCCAATGCTAGGAGAGAACACCAGAAATGTCCAAAAAGGGCATCCTGGGGCAATGTATATATATATATACACACACACACACACAATACACTAGCTAGTACCCGGCGTGCGCGCGTGCGCTGCACCTAAATAAATGATAATGTATTTTTGCATTTTGTTGAATAAGTACAAGGAAAAATAAATATAAATTTATATCGTTATTATTTTTAGTTACCCCGTGCTGATTACCCGGCGTTGCCCGGGAATCTACGCATCCCGATATACTTGGTATGAATGAGGTGAAAGAGAAAATTCGATATTTTGAGTTATCCTTTAAGAATACCCGCCGTGCGCTGCTATGCTTGCCCGGGAATATACTTATCCCGGTCTTCTTGGCATCAATGAAAGACAGAAATTGTTATTGTGAGTTTATCCTTAAAAGATAAACATATGCTGTCGCGGACTTTTCTGTAGAGTTTTTAGAGATATTCAATTCTGTATACAATAATTTGGTGTATTTGTTTATGGCTTAGGCAGCGTAAGCCATTTAAGCTTATAAAAAGCGACATTTTTTCACGTTTTTTCACTATAGAAGGTGATTTTTAAGAGTGAAGGGCTTGAGCGTTAAAACTCGCGTATAACCTATAACTTTCCCGGGAAAATCCTGAACATTTTGCAACAACAGCCCCATTGGCAATCGGATGAATGGTATGGCAACACATGCTTGCCCGGGAATCTACCTATCCCGATTTTCTTGGCATCAATGGAAGACAAAAATGGCTATTGTGTGTTATCTATAAAAGATAAACACATGCTGTCGTGCTTTTTTTTGTAGATTTTTTTGAGAAATTCAATTCTGTGTACATTAACTTTATGTATTTGTTATGGTTTAAGCAGCGTAAGCCATTTAGATTAAAAAAGGGGACTTTTTCACGTTTTTCTCTACAAATGGTGTTTTTAAGGGTGTAGGAGTTGAGTAACTCAACTCTCTTATAACCTATGTTCATCCCGGGAATCTCCTGAACATGTTGCAAAAAAACCCATCACAATCGGATTAACGGTATGGCCGCGCATAAAGTACAAACAAGCATTCATTTATATATATATATATATATATATATATATATATATATATCTTAATATATAAAAATTACGTATCACGTTGTTTGTCCGCGATGGAATCCTAAACTACTGAACCGATTTTAATAAAATTTTGCACACTGTGTGCAGTTTGATCCAACTTGAGACTTAGGGAAGTTTATAACTAAATAAATTTGTAGTCGCATTATTTTTTATTGCAAATTATTTGTTTATTATTTAACAAAGAGTTATAATTATCTATGAGTTCCATACGATTCTAACAGATGACGGTGTAAGGTAATTGGTTTATTATTTAACCAGGTGGCTGTGCTTTTTGTTGCAACCGCGAATTTCAATTGAATTACAAATATTAATTATTTCATAATTTAAGTGTGTTTGTGTTTATTTTATTTTCAGTATATTGATAATATTATTAATTTCGTATGTAAATATTAGTTTTAAGTAATCTGGCTGAAAGACAGCAACTTAATTTAAATTTAACTGGACCGAGAAGGGACATTGAACAATATGTCGAATCAGTTCTAGAGACCATGAATGATAAGATATCAAGTGAATTTCCGCAAATTGGTATAGGCCTATGTGACATAAATCTTACATTTAAGAAGAATGTCAATTTAAAAACATATGAAGGTCCTAAGGAACGGAATAACAGAATTGTAAGTAAGTCTGTTAGTTATAATAATATGCCTAATATTACAGAAACAATCTCCATGCTTCAATTAAATGAAAAACAAGATGACTATAATATATCACAAGATGATATTACTATACAGAGACTTCTTGATGATGATGAGAATCCAAACTGCCAACAAGTTCGTAAAAAAAAAAACGAAAGTGTAATGAAATCAGCAAGCCTCCTCAAAATATTCCATCAATAAATGTATATAATCCTTATGATACACTTATGGATGATACTGAGAATGCAGACAACATAAATTCATCTCAATCAACAAAACCACTTCCACATAAACCACCACTCATATTTATACCGGGTGTAGTTAACGTACCAGAACTAAAAAATTGTGTAAAACAAAAACTTTCTGATTTAGATTTCTCACTTAGTTTACTACAACATAATTTAACGTATACCTTAGCCACAGCAACGCGTGGCCGGGACTTCTATATGTATATATAAAACAAAGTCGGATTAGTTACACTATTTAGGCCTATAACTCAAGAACGGCTGGACCGATTTTTATGATCTTTGATTTGTTGGATTTGTTTCCGCCCCGAATAGCAGGTAACTATTAAAACATAGGAAAAATTAACGTAAAACATTTAAAGGCGATACGACGTTCGCCGTGCCAGCCAGTATATATATATATATATATATATATATATATATATATATATATACAGGGCAAGTCAAAATGTTGTGCAGGTTTTCAGAAATTTATTATGTGAAATGTAATGAACATATAATATTGTGAGACATATTGTATGAAAGGTAAACTCTCAAAGTTTTTTTTTAAATATTCACAGATGTTCTATGTGAGCGCCTTTTGTTACACGACAGATGTCAAGCCGATATTCAATCTCCTGCCAAACTTTCTGTAGCAGTCCGCGGTCGATATCAGCAATGGCTGCTGTGATGCGGGCACGCAGTTCATGCAGTGTTGTTGGAAGTGGTGGTACGTAAACATGATTCTTTACAAGACCCCACATGAAGAAATCACACGGGGCTAGATCTGGTGAACGAGGTGGCCAATGAATGAGTTGTTGATCACCCTGAGATGCACGGCCTATCCAGCGTTGTGGTAAAGCCGTATTCAAATGGTCTCGAACACTGCCATGGTAATGTGGAGGGGCACCATCCAACTGCAGAATGAAATCTGGACTTATCCGCTTCAAGCTGCGGAAGGAGCCATTGTTGTAGCATATCAAGGAAAACATGTCCGTTCACAGTACGTTCATGAAAGAAAAAGGGCCCATAAACCTTTGCATGGGAAATGACACAAAAGACATTCACTTTCGGAGAATCGCGTTGATGTTCCAGAGTTGCATGGGGGTTACCAGTTCCCCAAATCCTTACATTGTGTCTATTCACTTTTCCTGAAAGGTGGAAAGTCGCTTCATCACTGTAAACTACCCTCTCATGGAACTCATTCTCTTCCATTAATGCGAGAAAATCAACACAGAAGGACGACATCTAGGCCCTGCCATCCACCCCTTGGGATACCTCGGTCGTCATGACCATACTCCCAAGTCCTAGTTCTAGTCCTCCCTAATCTCATCTCGCGTCCACGTTCAAGTTCTCGGTCCTTTAACCAACACTCCAGGGAGAGAGTGTTGGAGTTTTGCACTTCTGGGCAATTGATGAGCTACATAGTACATCAGGTCACTCAATCCTGACGACCCCACAGTTGGTCCACGGGCTCCATGAGCCTAGCCGGGAGGACTGCTGTCGCAGATCCACCGACCATTCCCCTGTTCTGCCTCCAGGGACGTGTCCTGCAGCCGTTGTGAGACCGGCTAGGGCTACAAGCCCAACAGTGTGAGACTTTTAGTACATCCAGGTGCTCATCTCCTGGCGACCCCACAGTTTGTCGACGGGCCCGTAGGCCAAGCCAGGAACCAGTACAGTAGCTCCCCGCTGGACTGGTCCGAGCCGAGCCCTGGTGTGCCCCCAGGGACGCCTTCTGCAGCTGTTGTGGGCCAGCACGGAGCTCGCAAGCTCCAACAGATGAGCAAATAGTACGACAAGGCGCTCAACTCTTGCCTACCCCACTAATGGTTCACGAGTCCCTTGGACTTAACCGGGAGGACTGTCTAGCAGATCCACCGATCTTTCCCCCAGTGCACCAGCTGGGGACGTGTTTGGTTGCTGAAGTGGGTCCAGCCTGAGCTATAGTACGTCAGGTCGCTCAACTCCTGACGACCTCACAGATTGTCCTTGGGTTCCAGAGTCGGCGCTAAGCCCTACTCCAAAGACCGCGCTTCCTCCTCTCCCGAGCTTATCGACCTGGTGGTAATTCCCAGCATTACGCCCGGTATTGTCCCAACCAGCCCGTTCGCAAGACTAAGCCTAGTCGTGCCGCTGCTGTGAGTCAGCCCACTGAGCAATGTAGGCATCCAGGGAGCTCATCGCCCATGGTGCCCCCACAAAGGTCCTCGGGATAAACCAAGAGAAGGGAGCGGGCTGAACTCCACAATCTCCCACCGCGTCGCCACGGCGGCCGCTCGCAAAGCATAATCGGCGGGTTTTAAGGCTTGAACCAGTTGCAAGTGGTAGGGTTTCATCTGTAAACGTTTCCGGAGAATCCGCCATACAGTTTTTTGTGGTAGTTGAAGTTCTGTCGCTCCCCGGTAGGTGGATTTCTGTGGACTCCGCACGAAGCATGTGCGAACGCGTTCGACTGTCTCTTCACTCGTCGACGGACGGCCAGTCGATTTTCGTTTACAGATACAGCCTGAATCCCTAAATTGTGTGTACCACTTACGAATGGATCTCCCATTCGGCGGGTCTTTATCGTATCTGGTACGGAAATGTCGTTGAACACTAGTCACAGAGTTGTTTACATGGTAATCAAGCACACAGAAAGACTTCTGATCCCCAGTCAACGCCATTTTCCTTTACTGCTCTGCTGTTGACATCTTGCGGGTGAACGCGGAACTTTAGAAGTGGACAACTAAACTTTGAGAGTTTACCTTTCATACAATATGTCTCACGATATTATATGTTCATTACATTTCACATAATAAATTTCTGAAAACCTGCACAACATTTTGACTTGCCCTGTATATATATATATATATATATATATATATATATATATATATATATATATATGCTTTAACTGAAATATTATATTGAGCCGTTCTTTTATAGGTAAAATTATTTCAACAGTTCTCGTGGCGTCAAGTTAATTAGATGTTAATTATAAAATTGGTACCTGGTAAGTCAGTCGTCCTCAACTTTGAGGACGACTGACTTACCAGGTACCAATTTTATAATTAACATCTTATTACATAACCTCAACGGTACTTTAATATGAATTTCAAAAGTGTTGATTGGTCAAGTTAATTATTGGGGTCGAGCGACATTTAATTTTTTCTTCAGGAAAATGTTACCAATATGAAATATGTGAGCTGTTTTACGTATATTTCAATATTTCTATTTATAGTAATGGGGTCGTGAACGCGTTTTAATGGTAAGCAACGTCTATTTAACTGCTTCGGGAGTGTATACAGGTGTTTCATAAAGGATGACGCAAACTTAAATGGTACACGATAATAGAAGCAACAATGTCCCAATAAACATGGGTCCGCAAACGAGCCGTTTGCGAGATAATTACGAATGTATGGTTACAAGCCCCCACTGATGTCATTGTTTGTAACATCGTACTAGGTGATTATCTCATTGGGCCACACATTCTTCCACGAAAACTTAATGGACGGAGGTACCTTAGGTTTCTGAGGCGTCATCTTCCAGGATTGCTTGAGGATGTTTCCCTTCAGCAATGTCGGAGTTTGTGGCACATGCATGATGGAGCTCCGGCACATTTTGCTGCTGCTGTGAAACGGCATCTAACGCGCAGATACGGCCAAAGATGGATAGGTTGAGGCGGATCTGTACCTTGGCCTCCAAGATCACCTGATCTAAATCCTTTGGATTTTTATGTCTGGGGTCACCTCAAAAGCGAAGTGTACAGCACACCCGTTAACACGATTGAAGAACTGGAGCAGAGAGTTGTACATGCTTGTCAAAAATTCAGAAATGATCCAGAGGTTTTCGAAAGAATTCGACATTCATTGCAGAGGCGAGCTCAGTATTGCATCCAGATGCAAGGAAGGCTCTTTAACATATCCTTTAACAGGTAACCCATAAGTAAAGTGAACTGTGAAATGTGAACTAAATGAGATGAAAAATTAATAGTAAAGTCTAAATTCAAATAAATTTCTACTAACTAGGACGATGTTTACAATGAAGTCAGTGGCGGCTTTTAACCATACATTCGTAATTATCTCGCAAACGGCTCGTTTGCGGACCCATGTTTATTGGGACATTGTTGCTTCTATTATCATGTACTTTCAACCATTTAAGTTTGCGCCATCCTTTATGAAACACCCTGTATATGCAGATCATTCTTAATATTTATTTTTATTAACAGGTTTTAAATGTATACAACATATTCCTGTGCTCAATATGCCTATTATGTTTTGATTATCTTCCTCCATTCATCTCTATCCAATCGCCATCCTGCAGTTCCCTGTCCTTCATCACATTCATAATTCCCTCTATCCATGTCTTATTAGGCCTCCCTCTTCTTTTCCTCCCATTTGGAATCCACTCCTAACTGGTAACCTGTCTTCATCATCCTCATCACGTGTCCAAACCATTGTAATTGTTTATTTCCCACAAATTGTAACATTGTTTCGTTAAAGTTAATTTTGTCTCGGATAATACGGTACTGTTTCTGATCTTGTCTAATTTAGAGCATCGTGCAGATCTTCTTAAAAATCAATTTCTGTAGATTGCAATTTTGACTTTAATTTGGCATTTATAGTCCATGTTTCTGCTCCATAGGTCATTCTTAATATTGCTTACGTTAAAATGGGTCACCGCACGCTACATTTTATTTTTTACGTTGGCGAAAGTTGCAAATGGTAGGGTTTTTGAGAACTATAGTAGTTAATTTTCCACACTCATTTAATAATTTAAACATAGCTAATTCGGCACAGTATGGCATTAAAATTGTTTACATTTTATACTCTTAATTCAGTATAAAATTAAATAAAACCACGAAATGCCATTAAGCAGAATGTTTTTATTTTTTGAATTAACATTTGCATCCATTTTCTTTTATTTCAGCATGCCCCATTACATCAGTAATATTACATGTTTTCATTTAACTATTATAATTATATTAAAATATTATTTCTAACTTTACTTTTAAAATCTTAAGAAATATAAAACAGTACCTGATATCTCAGGCGTCCTCAATTACTTTTACTAATAAACTAAAGTTGTGTCTACATAAGACACATTAATTCTTTATTACAAGCATATTACATATTTTACATACTCAGTTTAGCTGACTTTGCGTTTCTTTTGACACGAATTTAGTTATATACTGTTTGTTATAGATTTTCTTTTCCCTGTCTCACGATCATTATATATTTACGATTTACAAAAGCTATTGAATTGATTTTAGTTTTTAGAGAAGACATAATAATAACAGAATTGTTTTGAAACATGTCCAAGAACAAATCAACATTAATATTGAGGTAAGATGTCCAGACCAAAAATAATATAATCTTAATCTATACTGCTCACACTTCTGATTTCAATCTCTTAGAAGAACCCAAATTAGTAAACATAATTGAAACAATTATCAACACTTTTAAAATTAATTTTAAAACACTGTTCAGGTTATGTAATAAGATATTAAATACAACATTGGTACCTGGTAAATCAGTCACCCTCAATTAAATTATTCAACTTCATGCAGTACTTCCAGTATGGAGGCCTTTCAAAAACAATATTTCACCTTCTGTATTTTAATGCAGGTACCAATTTTGTATTTAATATGAAACAATATATTGAGATGGACTGACTATATAATGCTCATTAATGCGATTGAATTCTGTAAAAATATAATTTTAGGAATTTTGGAGAACAAAACAGACGAGTAGACCCAATGATGGGTCTGGATGATGGAATAGTAGAAGACAATATTAGATTGGGATGTAGAAATTGGAGAAATGTCGCAGCAAGATATGCATAGATGGCGAAAATTGCTGAGAGAAACCAGACCACCATGTGCTATCATTATTGTAGTTGCATGGTCTAGTAGTGCTAAGTTAAATCTAAATGCTGAGCCAATCTTTTAAGTTGTTTATATGGACCTAATATTTTATGCAGCTATGTTTTTATAGATCATTCATACAAAATTTAAGATTTATCTTAAAAATGTATAGGTTTTATAGAAACTAATTATTTATACTTATTGTAGCGGATTGCCGTGGGGTCTTTCTCACCTTATTTTCATTCAATAAAACAACAGATGTTCGAGTAAAACTTCCACAATAACTTTATTTGATTCACATAAACTTTTAGCGACACTGTACATACAACTTGCTGCAATGATTAATCTTGTTTCATAGTTTATTTGTCGCACAATTATTTCCAGTCACTGATGATTCCACTTGGCGCAATTTATTCCGATCTCAGTTCACAGTATCGCTGTCACATCGCAACTCGCTAACCCTGACCCTGGCAACAGTTTATACAGACCGGGGAAGGACATTTCTCGGTTTTCAATCGAGACTATTCTAGTATAGAAGTTTCGGGAGTCGGAGCCTCTGGACAGGAGGGGTAGATGCATAAAGAACTTTCCGGAATGGAAGTCTAGACACATCGATCATCTGCGTAGGTCTTTCAACTCGCGAGTCAAAGCTCACGGATTTATTTCCATTATGCGAGACCCATTATCCTCGCCGTCACCCGCGAAATTTAAACGCTGCTGTTATAATGCGTCATATTATCAAATCATATCTGGCACAACAGCCCGATATCGGTCTGACCTCTAAAAAATGTCACCAAACTTCCTCTACCCTAGACTACTGTCTTCCATTTGTTGTTCTATCTTTCTGAGGTTATTCTATTTCATTTACCAGAGTTTGGATCTGCCACATCCTCGATGTCAACCGGAATTTGATGTGTAATTTATTCTGTGTATTCTCTGTTATCTTAATCGCTTCACATGACTTGGGCATTTAAATATCTTTATTCTAATATAATTAATTGTATCGCCTCTACTCAACATTTGCCAAATGTAAAGTGCCTTCTCTTAAAAACTATTTATATGCCTGCTATAAATAAGGTTTTAAACAAAAATGAGTTTTGTGAAACATATACAGTGTTTTTTGACTTCACTCTCTAAACGAGCTGGCTAAGGTGGTTGGATTTGCTCGTATTCGGGAATCCCCAGGTTGAACAAGGTCAGTAGGGTTTCTTCTTGGTTGTGCCACTTGTCGAGATAAATACCAGTAAATACTTGGTTGGATTTATAGTTCCACGAATAATTTCATTAGTCACGTCTTCACAATTGCATTACAAAATTAACTCTATTGGTCATGTAAGCCTAATAAACACATGTCTACACACGATGATGCGTTCTGAACAGTAAAATATGAGTTATTTCAATTATTCAAAATTTAAAAAAAACTTTATTTCGAAAAATTATTTAAAGTAAAAATCGTAATTGGATAAAGGCAAAAGTGAACATTCGGGATGTGCAAATAAAGATCCAAAACATCAGTTCATTGAATGACAGGTTGAAGAGAAAGGGATCTACGCTACATCTCACCTTACCCCAATTTTAAATAGGTTGAGATAGAGAGCCTATATATTATTATATAGTGGCACCCTAGATTGAGTGAACTAATCTTGAAAAGAAGGAATGAGTAATTTGGTTCCGTATAACATAATTTTAGTTTTATTCATCATACATTTGAAATCATAACTTTACGTTGCTTACATCTCTCTGTTGTCTGTTAAATCCACATATATTAGGCTATATATTGTTTTGGAAAGTTATTAAAAATCCAATATAATGTGTATTATTACAAATAACACTGTTACTAGTTTAGGGTTTATAAATAATTTTCATAAGCAATGCCACGAGTTATTTCCGAGTGAATTTATCTAGAGGATTTGGAAATCAAGAGTGATATTTGTTAGGACTATTTAACGAATAAAATTAAGCTGTTTACTCACAAATCATTATTTAAATATAGTTATTTTAAAATATTTATATATTTAATGTAAATGACGATGTTTGAAAACAAATGAGAATTGTTTGGTTATGTTTCATTTGTTCATCACTGCAAGTTGATCATACTACCGGTATTTATTGCCAAATAGGATCGCAATATTGTAAGAATGCACCCTAGTGGAGAAAAAAATGAAACAATCAGACTGTATATTATAACCAACGTTATAGGTTATTAATTATTTTTTTCTCAGTAAAATCAGTATTTAAAAACACAATTGTTGAACACACAATTATTAAATGTGTAGGTCGAAGGAATCTGTTCATTATTTGTTATATTCAAGGTGTTTGCATGGTGTTTGTTAGAGAGTCAGTCACTGCAAAATAATGCTCTGACCTGTTCAGAATATTAAAAAGGAGGAACTTTCTTTATTTTGGTAATCAAAATTCGATAATTATCGATTGTGATTGACTGTAAAACAGTTCATTGAAACGTGATTGGTCATTGGTTCGCATTTGTGGCATGGTTAAATAGTCATTATAAAGTATTATTGAGCTAACCTTATATAAGTAGGCCTACGTTGATTATTTTATAAGATGTTCTTATGATTAAAAAAAATATATGGTAACTAGTCCTGTATTTATGGAACGTATTTTTATACCTAATTAGTTAATAGACGAGTCCTAATGACCTTAAATCTGTGAAGGTTATTATTATTATTATTATTATTATTTATTATAGTATGTAATATGATGGAATTATGAATTCTGTCTTCAGTTTGTCTATACCCGTACATCTCCATGTGGAAACTAGGGTACTCCCTATCGGGCTATCGGGAATTATTTTAAACAAACTAATTTAGTTACGCTTATTTCCCAACAGATGTCAGCGCGTGACATGTCGTCAATACATTTCTTCTTGTAAGCTACTAAGAGGGATCTAGTAAGCAACTGAGGTATAACTAGGACGGGAAAAGTCATTTTGCCCAGAGACTCTAATTTAGGTTTGAGGTTCTTTTTTTGAGGTCGAAAATTTTCATACTCGGCTTAGAGTACTTCCCAGTTGACTTGTCCCTTGGTTTTTTCTGTCCTAAAAATATCATCGATCCCAGCCGGATTTGAACCCTCGGTACCAGAGGATTTTCAGTTTGGACATGTGTAATTTTCTCATTCGATAATTTCTTTATTTTATTCAGGATCTGCGTGTGAAGGTTTATGAGCGTAAGTTGTTTTCTATCCGGTTATTTACGTTTTTCACGTTGTTGCTATTTAGGGAATGTTTCTATTTATATACTTATTTTTATTTGAGTTACAGAGGATACCTTTAAAATTATATTTGAAGAAAATATATTATTATTGTTATTATTATTATTATTATTATTATTATTATTATTATTATTATTATTATTATTATTATTATTATTACTATTGGCTTATTTAATAAACACTAGTTAAATCCTAGATGTATATAACTTACTGTATATTCATTGCGATGGAGATTTTGAAATATATTTTCGTTAGAAACTACTATTTCCATTATGTTGAGCTAAATGGAATTTCCATTAAACTTACATGAAAAGAAGATAGTTCGTTTTTGTTCTTAGTATCGAACATGAATTGCAAGCTGGAGCCATTTCAATATTTGATCAGATTAATAAAACAATGCCAGTCTATTTTTATCTTAGAATTCTCTGGCGACTGTCGTCATAACAAGTAGTATTAAACTTAAAAACACTAATTTGTCTAACAATATTTTTATATTAATAGACTATGTAAATTGATGGTAATAAATCTTCAAGTGTTTGTATAAGTTATAGAAATGAATACGTTCATTAGGGAAAGGATGCGAAGTTGTTTTTATTATGTCTCAATATATGTAATAGTAGTTTTGTACTCATTAGACCTCCATGTTCATCTTATATCAATGGCGCCAACTAAAAGAATAGAAGTCTAGGCTAAGGCTTTCTAGGAAAATGACGTTCGCATTCATATGTAGTCTACATGATTTCAGAAAAATACCTCATCCAGAGGGAGAATAAGAAAATATACAGAAGATGATTACCTATACTACGGTAAGTGCTATTTGTTTGTTTCGGATGGATAACTAAACTCATTTGCACTTTCGAACCCGTAGGTTCATGGCCGCGCGGAGATAAGCTCTCCATACATCCCTATCCTGAGCTAATGTTTTCCAATTATCCCCCTATAATCCACTTCCTCAAATCATGGTTAATGTTATTCTCTCACTTCATTCTTGATCTACCAACTGGGCGTTTTCCCTATGGTTTTCCTACAAGAAGGTTCCATGTACCTATTTCATTCCCCATTGATGCCTCATGTCCTGCTCATCGCAATCTATGAGACTTAACTGTTCTTATTACATCTGGTTTCCTATAAAGTTAAGTAGTCTTCTTCACTTGTCTGTTCATCTCTCTTTGGACCAAACATTTTCCTTCTTCTTCTTCTACTACAAGGTTTAGGCTATGCAGCCTGTTCCGGCGAAGTTAAAAGTGGAGTCCATCTTCTACGTGGTCGGCCAACATCTCTTGTTCCTCTGGGATTATACAGGAAGGTTCTTTTTGGTATTCTTTCGTTGTTCATTCTTATTAAGTGTTCTGTCCATTTCTTATTATTTTCGCTGATTTTATCTTCAATTTTATATATATTTAATTCTTCTCGTATAGTTTCATTCCTTATTCTATCCACTCTAGTGCATCCTTTCACATTACGTAAAAACAGCATTTCTGCAGTCTGTATCCTGCTTTTATCCCTTGATTTCATTATCCAATTTTCACTTCCATACAACAACAAAGGAACAGCCATTGTTTTATATAATTTAAGTTTCGTATCTTTCCTTGTTTTCCGACCTAAGGTTCTTTTTATGGTTCCACAAATAGCCTGGAATTTATTTACTTTATTTTCTATATCTTTGTTTTCTCTATAAGTTATATCACATCCTAAATATTGGAAATGTGATATTTGTTCTATTATTTTGTTTCCTAAGAACTTTATTCTCAAATACCCATAATCTCCTTTCGTCTCTTAAAATAAGAGATCATGTTTCGCATATGTATAACTAAAAATATACATAAAACTGTTATTCTTCCTGTTAAATATAAAGTTTTTTGAAAACAGTTGGCAAGAGTCCCTGTAATGCATAATAGCATGCATTTCCGAATTGAGTCCATGTTTAATTCCTCTGTGCATCTCATTCCTGTTTCGGATGGATAAGTTCAATAATTTATATGTATTGGTTTCTTTTTGCAAAAATATTAACATTTTAAGTAGATCATTTTGAGTTGTAACAATCCTACACATCCCGCCTGTAATTTTTTCTTACTTATAAAATTTTGAAATTATAGTGAAGTCTAATTTTTAGTATAAATATATTACTCATCTTAATTAAATAATATTAAATATATTTTATAAAATTGTACGAAGAATGAAATATTATATTCAATTAAAGTGTTTCAGTGATTTATCCTCTAACAACTTATATCCAAAAGTGGAGAGATTAGTGTTAATAATTAATCGGCTTTGTGTGAGGTAAGCGCTTTTGCGCATCTCTAAGCCTGCTTTACATTATCCTAATAAATCAAAGTTAATAATTCCTATAAAGCTACTGATTAACAGTTAATATGGATTTCTACTTAAAGATTAGAAGTATATATGGAAGATAAAATTATTTCAGTTAGTTAGCAACGAACAAGAAATGTTTCTTACTCTATTCCGGAAGTCCCGAATTAAATCTCAATGCCAGCCAAAATGACATTTTTTGTGGTTTCCTCAGATGTCTAGGAAACAATCTGATTTTAATTTCAGTTAATTATCATTTCGTTTATATTTCGAGAATAATAGCCTGGATTTTAAAGTTGAGAAGTCTGCAGCTTCGGTGACTTTTATGCTTACTCTAACAAACGTCAATCCTGTAGTTAAGAGTATGCATTTTGTTCTTGAATACATTTTTATACATTACTGACGAAAAAGGAGCTTTGAATAAAAAATATTCCGGTTCTGATGTTGGCGACGTAATAAAAAGTACATGTAAATAAACAAAACAAAATCATTGTTATGAGCGTAAACAGCGTAGTAATTCACGGACAGCAGCTAACTGAAACGGCAGAGTCTTGTCTCGATGGACTAACTACAAGACAAAGATTTGGGAAAGTGACGTAAAAGGAGCACTATGCATTTGCATTTCAACCAACTCAATTATTAGGAGAGGAGAAAGAAACTAGATCAGCCGACTGTCAGGCGAGGCGACACTATAAAGATACAGTAGTTGCGGCTACGGTTGTGGAGAGAAGTGTTTTTCGCTTTTAGAGTTTATCCACTATTGCACAAATTTTGCGTATTATCAGAGGTAGACTAAGCGTTAAAGTCGCCCCTAACGCAACTGAAATAGAAATGTACGCTTAGAAAAAAAAAAGTGAACGGACTCTTAATCTCGAATATTTCAAGTTTTAACGCGCGATTCACACGAGTAAAGTAATTGCATAGTAGGGCTTCAATACGTCTCTCTTCCTCCAATGAAGAGCATTCTTTTATGCGCAATAAGCCAACGCAGCGATTGCTTAGCTCAGTGCCTTATGGCTTGCATCGTATGCAAGAGGTCATGGGTTCGATTCCCGATAAGATTATTTTTTTTTAAATGTTACAATGATTTCTATTTTATTCTGTCTGTTCACTCTTAATGAAAAAAAACCAACTATTTGGAAGTATTATTATTATTATTATTATTATTATTATTGATAATATTATTACTAATATTATTATTATTAATAATAATATTATTATTCATATTATTATTATCCATATTATTATTGTCCATAATCTATGGTCAGTCCACCACTGTGGTCTCGAGGTAGCGTCTGCCTTGTCACGCAGCGGGCCCGGGTTCGATCCCCGGTCGGGGCAGTTTTTCTGGGTGAGGTTTTTATCGGGATTTTCTCACCTGTAAGACAAATGTCAGGAAAACTTTAAGGCCCAAACGGTCCCCGAAATCATATGGCCATCCTTATCATTATCATCATCATCGTCCTTCAACGGTGTGGAAAGCAACGGGAAGCTACCACACCTACAATTCTCTAATAAAGCTGCAAAGCATAGCATTAAAATGCTATGATTGTAGTGAAAGACCTGCCCTCGGGCAGAATTACTATGGATGGAATCTATGGTCTATTATTAGGCTGAACTTGACCTACATAAACTAAGTACTTTAATCGAAGGGTGAAACTTTTTCCTCACTAATACGTAATAGATAAATAAATACATACATAAATATATGAAGCTATATTATCTTTTATTACATTAATTTATATCATTATTATTAAAACATGGTACTGCATACACGATTAAATTTATACCGGTAACTAAATAGGGTTATAGATTTTACGAAGGCAGCAATATTTCTTAAAATAGTGTAAAGTGGACGTAGATTACGTGGCTTGACTTAAATGTTATGGAATATAATTTGCGGAAATACAAATACCAAAAAAGTCATTATTGAGGGATTTGAAGCCTGGTTCTCATACATATTTCATTCGTTTGTAATTGGTTTAACGATCTACGCTACTCGAACGTCGGATACAAGTCGTCTAAATCCTGGTTGTTTTGTTTACTTTTACACTATGCACGAGAGTTGAACTTTTTTCAAAATGTCGCAATTTGAGTAACATTGTATACGTCGAATGCTCGTTAACATCTAGAAACATGTCTCCTTCTGTGCTCTTTAAGAATTTAAGACGATTAAAAACAAATACAGCGTATTTAAAACATTTAAGAAAGTATTTTGTCTTTCGGGCTAAATGGCCGTGGTCTCGTTTTATTAACACTCGACGTTTCGTCTACTACTGCGGTAGACATCCTCAGGAGATTCTGCGTGTTCTTTGACCTCTTAACTCTTCAAATGTCGGCTGCAGACTGGCTTTCTGTTGGAAATCGTGTCCTTATTTATAGATGAGTATTGTGTGATCTTTTCTACACGGTCCGTTACTTTGGACCAATATATATGATTGGTTGTCACTGGCGTAATCATATATATTATATAACACGAGAATAAAACCTATGACTTACGCCAGTGACAACCAATCAGAAAAATAGCTCCAAAGTAACGGACCATGTAGAAAACATCACCACACAATACTCATCTATAAATAAGGACACGATTTCCAACACAAAGCCAGTCTGCAGCCGACATTTGAAGAGTTAAGAGGTCAAAGAACACGCAGAATCTCCTGAGGATGTCTACCACAGTAGTAGACGAAACGTCGAGTGTTAATAAAACCAGACCACGGCTAATTGGCCCGAAAGACATAAAATACATGAATCAAAATACCTGCCGTGAAAGTCTACATTTTTACATTTAAGAAAGTGTTACCTCGTGAACCGCAGCTTTAGCTCTTCGAGCATGCGCAGTGGGTCATAACAGGGACTCTGTGCTTTGAAGCCGCTCATTATTTATTTATTTATTTATTTTTTGCTATGTGTACAATTTGATTACTAATTTAATAAAATAATATAACAGTTTCAATTCCCAAATTCTAAGTGAAGAAAAATAAACTATTAGAAATTTCAAATCAGTATAAATATGTTGCTATAATATTAAATTTTTATTTCATTTTCGTATAATTTTTCCAAAACTAAAATTTACATCTCTGGACAAAATTTCATATTACGTTTAGAAGATATAGTTTGTAAAAAAATCTGCGTTGTTACCTTTAACGTACTTTCTCGCGTAATTTGCTCCACCACGTATTTTGCGCACTCCCTAATTGTTGAGGGATTATTTTGAACTTTGTTTTTTCTCCGTGTATTTTGAGCACACATTTAATGTAGGGCCTTCATTTTCTTTTCAGTGCAGTATGGATTTTCCTTCCCTGAATTTCATTGCCAATTCTTACATTCCAACGTAGCTCATTTACTAGCAACTGAACTACCTGCTTCACAAAGAAAACCAAAGTCCCGCTACTTTAACAATGCTTGGTAGAGACAATTTTCAGAAAAGTAAATACTGGCATTTCAGTTGATTTTCAACACTTCTAATGTGCACTTGCATTTATACTGTATTTCAAGATGGGAAAGGGAAAATTACAATTACACAGCATCATATAAATTGAAAGTGATAAGTTTCCTGTAGCATTTCGGTAATCGTGCAGCAGAATGAGAATTCGGAGTTCTCGAACCCAACGTTGTTTTTGGAGGAAACAAAAAAACACGCTAAATAATACAATAAGTGATAGTAGGGCATTTTGTGGCCTGAAAACTGGCAAATAATTGAGATAACTCAGAACAGGAGCTCTAATTTAAAAATCCGCATATTTTACGCTCCCCAAATTTTTAGTGGCCAAAGTAAATTAAGAGGTGCGCAAATCATGCGAGCAAATGCGGTAATATCATCTTCAGTTGATTACAAGATGAAAAATAAAATATGAAATGTCTGTCTGGATAAAAAAAAAATCGACCAAATAGAGGGAAATTGTTTGAGGTCAAAATATTGTTATTTTTTATTAAATTTCATAATGTGATCATTAAGAATTTGGTGATTCGGGTCATTTGTTTTACATTTAATTATGACCAAGATTTTAACCTGTTGATCAACAAATTTTCGATTAATTCTTAGTTTAGGATAAACTTCCCACAAAGAGAACAAGTTAAAACGCAGAAGAAAATTATAAAAAAAGTAAAATCTATAAAAGTTCACCACATGGTACAATGTGCCGCGCTGTAGCAGAGTGGTTAAGGCAAGAGGATTTGTCGCAGAGTTACGGGACTTGCGCTTAGTCTCCATGGGGAAAGACATTTTCTCATAGAATTTTGGCCAATATGGAACTGGTGCCCACACATCATCATGAGGAATTTGGGTAGCTGCAATAAATAGCGGCTCCAGGTTGAGAAAAGCAGCTATAACGGCTGGGGGACTCGACATGCTGATCGTCTACCTTTGTGATTGAAACATGTAGACGTGAGACCGGCTGCCAGGCCAAGGGCCTTCTAGGCCTGTCACGCCATGGAGTTTAGTTTTACTTTTACATGGTATAATAAGTTGGTTCATTTCATTTAGAACTTCGTCATCTAGATTTAATTGTATGATTTATTTTTATTAAATATAACGGCAATTTTGGATATGTTTGTGAATAAAACTATTTTGAATTGTTTAATAGTATATTACGATGCGAGATTGGGAAGTGGTTTTTGCAGAAGTGAGGATATGATTAAAAACCGAGCGATAGCGAGGTTTTTTCGAAATTAGTTGAGACTATAGTAGGCCATGGCGGCAAGTACGAATTTGTTTTATATTATTTCAATAAAGTTCAGTTAATTTAAAATGCAGTGATTTGTTTCATATAATTTATATTATCACTTCCTTTTGGATATATTTTGTAGGCTATACATTTTACATAGTATACCGTACATAAAGGGCAGTGGTTTTACTTCCTAGGAGGTGGGTAATATCTAATATTGCGGTATAGTTATTTAGGTTGGCTATCCCGAAATGTAGGAAGTTGAACTTTTAATCATGGTCGCCATTGCTATAAGTACAACAGAACGCACTATCGCGCAAATAAAAAAAAATATTTCCCATATTGTTTGTATCTATGTGTAACACCTACACAAATCCCTTGAATTACATTAGGCTACTACATTTTACTTGAAGTATTTTTCTATATTGCATGACTTCAAAATTAATCTATAATAATTTAATATTTATTTTACTAGCATAGTTAGTAAGTAAAATTCCTGCTTTTCCATGGATTGATATGGAATGTAAAGTTATACGACCGGACGCACATCCTCTCTCTCTCTCTCTCTCTCTCTCTCTCTCTCTTCTCTCTCTCTCTCTCTCTCTCTCTCTCTGTTGTTGGTTTTACCCAGTGTAAATACGATTATACGTATTATATCCTTTGTCATTAATACTTAAAACCTGCTTCATAGTAAAACCGGATATTTATCCCCATATAAAAATAATAAGGGTTTTTGTTTTGTTTATAATTATATTTATTTATATGAAGAATGGACATCAGATTGATTTATAGAATTCAAATTTTTTTATAAGTATATAAAAAAAATAACTGGTCAATATAAACTGTTAATACAGTTAGATGTTTTTATAACTGATGCAGTATGTAAAATACTTCAAATATTCAAATTGATAATTTTTATAAAGAAATAAATGGGATTGGACGAAGAGGATAGAAGTTAGCTTGAAAATACTCCTTCCTTTTCTGTTGGACCAATCAGAACCATAGAGGTTATAACTGAAATAACAAGATGGCTACAATACTTGAAGATGGTCGGTCATGTTCAGCGACTGCTCCTTAAAGAATAAGGAAATAATTGTTTATTTTATTGATGTTGGTTGAAAGAAATAGTGTTAAAAGTATGAAAGATTATATAGTGATATAATAGTCATCCATCTTGGTGAAAAACAGTTTCTAAGTGAAAATAATGAATAATAATGACTGGATTGACCGTTAGCATTCGTCATCCATTAAATACATAAAATGGTAATCTTCTAGAAGTGAAAAATATCAACCTAAGCCGGAATCTTTTGGAACTTTTAAATTACAAGATTCATCTTGACCAAAGTGAGAGTTTTAAATAAACTAACTTATCGTTCAACTGTTAATAAAGTGTTGTTATTTGTGTAAGAAACATTTCCTCATTCCCCTGAAGAGAGTTATTAGTGCCGTGGCAGATTTAAAGTGATTTAAGTTATATCACAAATCTTCAACTTCGGATATCTCACCGAGAAACCCAACTTTAAATGTCTCCACAACGAGGGGCATAAAATAAAAACACAACTTCAAATGGCGCATCAACGAGGGCTCGAATGGGAATCGAACCAGGGACCTGTAAACCTGAATCGAACCAAGGACAACGAGAACGAGGATGAGGAAAGTAATAAAAATCTTCAAAAGTGAGTACAGTTAAAATTTATATGTGAAAAGTGAATTAGTGATAATAACAATTAATGCTTTTAAGAAATAAGAAAATATTAAAATACCCAACAATGGCCAATAACGAAAATATAACTTGTAAAACTGTTAATATTGAAAACGAACAAATTAGTGAAGGCCAAGAAAATTTAATTTTGTGTAACAATGAAAATAATCAAACTAATGATACACCTCCTTGGGTAGCATTATTAATAAATAACATTTCTGATATTAATAATAAAAACTGGAAAAGAATAGTGCAGAATTAAAAGAAATTAGGAATGACAATTCAATTCTCAGTAGTAAATTAGAAGCTAATGTAACTAATCTTAGCAATAAATTAGAAAAGAATAGTGATGAATTAAAGGAAATTAGGAATGACAATTCAAATCTCAGTAATAAATTAGAAAAGAACAGTGATGAATTAAAAGAAATTAGGAATGACAATTCAATTCTCAGTAGTAAATTAGAAGCTAATGTAACTAACCTTAGCAATAAAATTGATGCAAATATTTCCAATCTTAGTAAAGAAATTAAAGAAAATAACTTAAAACTAGATCAAAAGTTAGAAAGCATTAGGTTAGAATGCAAACAAAACAATTCTAAACTGGAACAGAGAATAGTAAATGTAGCTAAAGACTGTGAAAATAAAATAGATATTTGTAAAAATGAGGTAGAAAAATGTAATGAAAAGATTGATGAAACACATAATCAAATAGAAATATCTTTGATTGAGGTAAGGCAAAGTTGCCAAGATAAAATCGAAGAATTAGGAACTAAAGTCGAAGATAGACTAAAAATTTCCGAAGAAAGTGTTATCTTAGGTAATGAAGAACTTCAATCAAAGATAACAAATGAAGTAATTATTATAAAAGAACAAGTTGAAGGATGGATAACTAAGATTGTTGAACTTGAAAACAAATATGTGTCAAAAACTAGTGAAAAGGAGATTGAGGTTATGTCAGGACATTCTAGTAATGTTAATAATGATCCTCCTTCTAGTAGTAGTAGTAAAAATGTATGTAAAATTCCTGCTAATCTTTTAGGGGAAATTAACTTACCTAATTTTGGTGATACTGTAGGCCAAAGCCCTACTGATTTCATTAGGGAAATTGAAGAATACTTCGAAATCAAAGGAATAGAAGACAAGTTCAGAATGTTCTTCATAAGAAAAAGTTTAAAAGACAATGCAGAGTCTTGGTTTAAGATAGCTTGCCATGATTCAATGACTTATCAAACATTTAAAAATGCTTTCTTAGGTTACTACTGGGGACCAGAAAGACAAAACAAACTAAGGTTAGACCTAACTAGTGGAAAATTCTCCAACAATGGTAAACAAGGTTATCTTAATTATTTCTTGGAGAAGGCAAAAATGGCATCATTGTTACAGCCTCCAATAGATGAGAGAACTTTAATTTCTATGTTATCGCATCACTTCCCAGATGAGATTAGATATCATTTGATAGTAGCCAGACCACAAAATGTTTCTGAAATGTTAGAGTTGTTAGCTCTACTAGAGAATAAAAGAGAAGTAGATAAATGTAGTAAAAGAAATTTATTTGGGGAAGGGGCAGAGCCCTATAATAAGAAAGGTAATTTTGTAACTAAAAGAAATGATGAATATCATAATGAGAATAGAGAAAGAAGTTTCAAACAGGGCAACAATAATAATAGGTTTGTTCAAAATAGAAACAGCCCAAATAAAAAATAGGATGACTAATAATTATAGTAACAATAACCAGAATGGATGGTTCAAACGTAATGAAAATAGGAATGACAGACAAATTAATTATATGGATGTTAACAGAGTAGGAGAAAATAGAAATAGGTATTGGACTTCTCCCTGTAGAGGTAAAAGAAGAAGGAATACCTATGGTAATGAAAATAAAGGGTATTTCCAACGACAACAAAATTGTCAAATTAATGAAACTAGTGATAGGACAGAGCAAAATAGAATAGACTCTGTAACTATTCACAACCAAAGTCAAGATATACCTAGTAATGAAAATGACCACGAAGTAAATCACAGGATACCTCATGCTTTAAACGCATAGAAGGTACATTAAAGACTCCGCAATGTACCTCAATCGTTATGAACTTAGGGGTCCAAAATAGATGCTTTGATAGGTTTCAAAATTTAGAAATTGTACCAGCAAATATGAGAGGAGATAGTAAGTTATGTACCTCAAGACAGCGAGATAGCATAATATTGAATAATCATTTGAATATTTATAAGAATCAGGATACTATGCCTGTTACTAATAAAGAATTAAATGTCATAGGACGACCACCCAAAATTAAAGTAAATATTTTTAACAATGATGTTACTTGCATAGCGGATAGTGGCTGCTCAAACACAACAATAGATCAGAAATTTTATAATTTCTTAGTCAACAAAGGGAATAAGATAATGACTGTAAGAATATGTGGAGTGTATTGTACTCTTGCGATAGGCAAGAAGAAACTGCCAATTAAGCTACAGTGCCTTCTAGATTTACGTATCGGAGGATATTACTTCAGTGCAATATGTTTAATTTCTCCATACTTGTCTTGTGATATGTTAATAGGCTGCGACCTGTTGGAGCAATATAATGCCATAATAAATTTTGAGTGTAAGAATATTTCCTTGTATAATGAAGATAATGTGAGAGTCGTCATCCCATTTGATAATGAATATGAGGAGAATAAGAATCTAAGTAAGAAGGAGAGTGACATTGCTGAAGAACACATTTTTATAGAGAATATTGTTGTTCATGAGGAGAGGGAATTGGTGAATGGCCGTGGATGCCAAATGCAAGATAATATTGCAGTTAATTGTACTTCCGACAAAAGTGTCGAGGGCGAAGAAAGCCTTAATAATGAAAATGGTTGTGCTGACGATTATGTCGCATGTAAATGTTGTGATTTAGAATGTGTCTCTTGCAATACTGAGTATGATGAAATTCCTCTATTATATTGTGTGAGTGACGAACTTGAAAAAGACATCTGTGAAATGATAAAGGAAAAAGTTAAAGACACTCATGGCATAAACAATGAACAGAAAGGCATGTTGTATGACATCTTAATGAAAAATAAGAGTTCTTTTTCTTCGAAGCCGGGATTGTGCAACTGTTTTAAATATTCCTTTAAAGTGATGGAACATCCACCTATAAATATTAAAAGTAGACCCATCCCTATTGCCATCAGAGAGCAGGCAGATCAAATGATAGATGACATGTTAATGCAAGGAATAATACAGAAATCTGATTCTCCTTACGCCAACCATATTTGCTGGGTGTTAAAACCTAATGGCAAAATTCGCCTGTGTTTAGACAGTCGTAGGACTAATTCTTTCACTGTCCGGGATAATTATAGGCCCGAGACAATTGAAGCATCTATAGCAAATATGAAAACTGGTAGATTTATTAGTTCTATTGATTTAACTTCTTCATTTTGGCAGATAGAACTAGACCCCAAAGTTCGGCCCTATACAGCATTTTTACATAATAAAAAAAAAAAAATAAGAATTTATGTTTATAAAAACAAAGTTATTGTTCATAGTGACCACATTTCACTAAGTTTTATAAGTAAATGTAGATTATCCAATAATAAACTGAGTAGGATGATCATGGAAATAATTTCCTATGATATTGAAATAAAACACATAGAAGGAGAACAGAATGTGTTTGCTGACCTCCTGTCTAGATTGAAAAGTGTTGGGAAAATACCTGAAACTGTACATACTCCTAAACACGAAGTAGTAATGTTTAATGTAAAACTGTATAGAGACAAAGGATTTTCATTGTTGATGAAAAACATTGTTGAGCATCAAAAATCTGATATAGAGTTACAACGATTGAAGTATAGTGCGAGAGATATAAATAATGATGACAAAAATGGAATTGATTGTAATAAGAAAATCGGTATAAAGGATGACATTCTTTACAAATTACATGGGAGAAATGTGAAAAAATGGAAAGTTATAATTCCTAATAATATGGAAGTTCCACTATTTAGAACTTTTCATGTCGGCTTAAATCATGCAGGTTGTGAAAAATTAGCTCTCAACATAAGTGAATTTTTTTATGTTAAACATTTAGATAAAAAGTTGAGAAAGTTTACTTCTTCATGCATAACTTGTCAAAAAGCCAAATGTATGAACGTAAAATATGATATAGTTCCACAAAACATATTAAGGAACAAAGTAAATAGCTTAGTAGTAATGGATACTCATGGAGAAATGCCTACTACTCAATTTGGTTACAAGCATATTCTTGTATTATCTGATGTATTCTCAAAATTTGTAAAAATATATCCATTAAGAAGTGTAAATAGCAGAGCTTGCCTAGGTAAAATTGTGAGAGATTATTTACCTAATTATGGACCTATTGATGCACTACTTAGTGATAATGCTTCAGTGTTCTCAAGTCCTAAGTTTAAAGATAAACTTACTGCGATAGGAATTAAATTGTACCATTGTAGTAAATATCACCCAAAAAGTAATCCCTGTGAGAGAGTTAATAGGGAAATTACTACAAGTTTAAGAATTTTGACCCATCATAAACATTCTGACTGGTTTAAACATATCAGCGTCATAGAGAATGTTATGAATCATTCAATTAATGTCAATACTGGGGAAGCACCCATATTCCTAATGACAGGTAAACAACCTGACAGGTTAATTGCTAATTTACCATTACCTATCATTGATAAAAGTCAAATCCCGGAGACATCCGAGGAAATATGTAAAAGAGTTATTGAAAGGTTAGAATGTCGTGCAGAAAAGCGCAACAATAAGGTTAAAAGACATAAAAGGAAGTGGAATCCCAAAGTTGGAGACAAAGTTCTCATAAGGGATATTTCATTATCCAATGCTTTAAAGAAACAATATCATAGGATGAACCTATTGTATAAAGGTCCCTATGAAATATTTAAAAATTTTAATGATACCACATATGAGCTAAGAGAAATAGACACTAGAAAAGAAATTGGAAAATATTCCAAAGAACTGTTGAAACCATTTCAGACTCCTATTAATTAGTTGTAGCTGGTGACTTCAAATAGTTCAAAGTGTATTTAAAATATTGTATGTAAATTTTGTAAAATTAATACTTCTATTTCATTATGTAACATGTATTTATTGTAATTGTGATGTATTACATTGTATTGATTCTAATACAGATGAATCTTGTATAGAAAGAAACTTGATATTTGGGGAAAGTGATTTATTTTAATTTAGCCTCACACTTAGTTGTAGCTAAGATTAAAATAAATCAGGGGCAATTTAAAACCGGATATTTATCCCCATATAAAAATAATAAGGGTTTTTGTTTTGTTTATAATTATATTTATTTATATGAAGAATGGACATCAGATTGATTTATAGAATTCAAATTTTTTTATAAGTATATAAAAAAAAATAACTGGTCAATATAAACTGTTAATACAGTTAGATGTTTTTATAACTGATGCAGTATGTAAAATACTTCAAATATTCAAATTGATAATTTTTATAAAGAAATAAATGGGATTGGACGAAGAGGATAGAAGTTAGCTTGAAAATACTCCTTCCTTTTCTGTTGGACCAATCAGAACCATAGAGGTTATTACATAATAACAAGATGGCTACAATACTTGAAGATGGTCGGTCATGTTCAGCGACTGCTCCTTAAAGAATAAGGAAATAATTGTTTATTTTATTGATGTTGGTTGAAAGAAATAGTGTTAAAAGTATGAAAGATTATATAGTGATATAATAGTCATCCATCTTGGTGAAAAACAGTTTCTAAGTGAAAATAATGAATAATAATGACTGGATTGACCGTTAGCATTCGTCATCCATTAAATACATAAAATGGTAATCTTCTAGAAGTGAAAAATATCAACCTAAGCCGGAATCTTTTGGAACTTTTAAATTACAAGATTCATCTTGACCAAAGTGAGAGTTTTAAATAAACTAACTTATCGTTCAACCGTTAATAAAGTGTTGTCATTTGTGTAAGAAACATTTCCTCATTCCCCTGAAGAGAGTTATTAATGCCGTGGCAGATTTACAGTGATTTAAGTTATATCACAAATCTTCAACTTCGGATATCTCACCGAGAAACCCAACTTTAAATGTCTCCACAACGAGGGGTATAAAATAAAACACAGCTTCAATAGGTTAATCGTTATCTAATATATAAAAATGAATGTTTGTTTGTACTTCATGCGCGGCCATACCGTTGATCTGATTGTGATGGGGTTCCTTGCAAAATGTTCAGAAGATTCCCGGGATGAAGATAGGCTATAAGAGAGTTGTGATACTCAACTCCTACACCCTTAAAAATCACCCTTTGTAGTGAAAGACGAAAAAAAAAAAATTGACGCTTAAATGGCTTACGCTGCCTAAACCATGACAAATACACAAAGTTAATTTACACAGAATTGAATCTCTCAATAAACTCTACAAAAAGTCCGCGACAGCATATGTTTATCTTTTACGGATAACTCACAATAGCCATTTTTGTCTTTTATTGATGCCAAGAAGAACGGGGTAAGTAGATTGCCGGACAAGCGTGCACTGCCGATTGTGATGGGGCTTTTTGAAAAATGTTCAGGATTTTCCCTGGAAGGTTATTGGCTACAAGATAATTTTAATGCTCAAGCCCTTCACCCTTAAAAAATCGCCCTTTGTAGTGAAAAGTAAAATAAAAGCGGCTTTTTGTTCGCTGAAATGGCTTACGCTGCCTAAACCATAACAAATACACCAAATTAATGTACACAGAATTGAATATCTCAAAAAACTCTAGAAAAAAAAACCCGCGAAAGCATATGTTTATCTTTTAGGGATAACTCACAACAACCATTTTTGTCTTTCATTGATGCCAAGAAGATCGGGATTAAGTTGATTCCCGGGCAAGCAGAGCAGCAGCACGGATAACTCGAAATAACGAGTTTTGTCTTTCAGCTCATTAATGCCAAATACATCGGGATACGTAAATTCCCGGGCAATGCCGGGTAATCAGCACGGGGTATCTAAAAAAAATAATGATATAAATTTATAATTATTATCCTTTTACTTACTCAACTAAAGTTAAAAACACATCATTTATTTAGGCGTTGCAGCGTACGCGAGTTACAGATAAAAATTGTTCATTTTATAGGAACATACCGATCAAATTGGGTTAGACTTAGATCCCGGATCCAATCTCCGGTATCGATCAATCTGGACGAGAATCTTTCCTTGTTTTCCTCAGTCATCGAGGCAAATGCGGAATTGTAATTTCAATACCAGGATACATTTAATCAATAGATTAATAACCATTTATTTTTTAATGGCACTATGGAATTTTCATGGTGTCATTAAAATTAAATCTTCAGAATAAGCACATGGCAAAAATAGAAAAACACAACCTATGATAATAGACGCAATTTGATCTTCGATATTAAAGCGATATAAACAAGAATGAAGGAAATCTAGAAATGGTATGCTAGTTATTTTTATGCCTATATGGAAATGGACAAATCTTTATTGTATAGCAAGATGTTTAATAATTGAAATTTCCATATTGAATAAAAAAAACTATTTATTTATTTTTTTATTCAACATCCCAGGTTGTCATTTCGACATTTCTGGTGTTTATGTCCTGGCATTGGCATAATTGTAACCCACTTCTGACATTGGGGCACCTGGAAGGCGGGGTTACGCTGCGCCGATGACATGATATGATGATAAACTCAATCTAAGGCGAATATGAATGATGAGGATTATGATGGCCATATGATGTTCGGGGACCGTTGGGCCTTAAAGTTTCCTGACATTTGTCTTACAGGTGAAGAAAAATTAAAATAAATAACTCTCCTAGGAAACTTATCCCGACCGGAGATCGAACCCGGGTCCGCTGCATGACAAGGCAGCAAGATACCTAGAGACCACAGTGGTGGACAAAATAAAAATAAATAAAATTCAGGATTATTTGCATAATTTTGCAGGTTTTTTAAATAACATTTTCAGTTCATACTTTATCCATATTATGACTATACCCATAGTAATTCTGCCCGAGGGCAGGTCCTTCACTGCAATCATAGCTTTTTCATGCTATGCTTGCAGCTTTACTGTCCCGCGCCGTAGCCGAGCGGTTAAGGTAGGAAGCCTTGGCGCATAGCTACGGGACTTGCGCTGGTTCGAGTCTCCATGGGGGAAGAAATTTTCTCATGGTATTTCGGCCAGTATGAGACCGGTGCCCACCCAGCATCGTGAGACAATTGGGTAGCTACAACAAGTAGCGGCTCCAGGTTGAGGAAACCAGCTATAACGGCTGGGGGACTCGACATGCTACCACATGTCACCCCTACACTGGCTGTTGATCATCTACCTCTGTGATTGACACATGTGGATGTGAGGCCAGCAGCCGGCTGATAGGCTAAGGGCCTTGTAGGCCTGTCGCGCCAAGAGTATTTTTGCAGCTTTACTAGGGAATTGTAGGTGTGGTAGCTTCCCGTTGCTTTCCACACCGGTGAAGGATGATGATGGTGATGATGATGATAATGATAAGGATGATGATGATTGCCATATGATTTCGGGGACCGTTTGGGCCTTAAAGTTTTTCTGACATTTGTCTTACAGGTAAGGAAAAACCCCGATAAAAACCTCACCCAGAAAAACTGCCCCGACCGGGGATCGAACCCGGGCCCGCTGCGTGACAAGGCAGCATGCTACCTCGAGACCACAGCGGTGGACTATGACTATATGAATGTATGAATTTAAATAACTCACTGACACTATCGAACCTGTAGGTTCATGGCCGCGCGGGCATAAGCTGTCCATAAATCCCTATCCTGAGCTAATGTTTTCCAATCATTTCCTGTAGTCTCGTAGACTGTGATGGGCAGGACATGTGGAACGAATGGGGAATGAAGCTTCTTATAGGAAGACCAGAGAGAAAACTCCCAGTTGGTAGACCAAAAATGAGGTGGGAGAATAACATTAACTATGATTTGAGGGAAGTAGATTATGCAGGGAATGACTCCCTCAAATGGGAGTCAATGACCAATCACGTTTCAATGAATTTTGTTTTGCAACCAATCACAGTCATGTTTCACCTCGATAATTATCGAATTTTTATTACCAAAATAAAGAAAGCTCTTCCTTCTTTTAATATTTTGAACAGGCCACAGCATTATTTTGCAGTGACTGACTCTCTAACAAATACGTTGATTATAGCAAATAATGAACAGATTCCTTCGACCTACACATTTGATAATTGTGTTTTTAAATACTGATTTTACTGAGTTGTTTCCGAAAAAAACATTAATTAATACCTATAATGTTGGTCATAATGTACAGTTTGATGTGTTTCATTTTTTCTCCGCTAGGGTGCATTCTTACAATATTGCGAATCTATTGGCAATAAAAAATATGATCAAGTTACAGTGATGAACAAATGAAACATTACCAAAGATTTCTGATTGTTTCCAAACATCGCCGTTTGCATTAAATGTATCAATATTTTAAAATAACTAATTAAAATAATGATTTGTGAGAAAACAGCTTAATTTTATTTGTTAAATAGTCCTAACAAATACCACTCTTGATTTCCAAATCCTCTAGATAAATTGGAAATCACTCGTGGGATTATAAATCAACATCTTGCATTGAGGAGTTATGTAGGCCTACACAAGTCTTTACAGGCCGACTACTTTCTTCAGTTCCCGGCGCATCGTAAATTAAATGCACCGTACTATATGTTTATATTTTATAACAGTAACTAAATGTATCGTGCCGTAACTGAGTGGTTAAGGCAATATGTCTTGACTCAGAGCTAGGGACTTGCGCTGGTTCGAGTCTCCATGGAGGAAGACTTTTCTCATAGAATTTTGGCCAGTATGGGAGGTGCCCATTCAGCATCCTGAGGCATTTGGGTAGCTACAATAAGCAGCGGCTCCAGGTTGAGAAAACCAGCTAAAACGGCTGGGAACCCGATGTGCTGACTCCATGTCACCCTTACACTGGCTGGATGATCGTATACCTCTGTGATTAACTCATGTGGATGTTAGGCCAGCAGCCGGCGGATAGGCCAAGGGCCTTCTAGGCCTGTCGCGCCATGGATGTTTTAAAATTAAATGCATCTACAATTACCGGCGAAATAGCTGTAGTAAAACTCAAGGTGTTTATTCTGTAGACAGGTGTGATTCCTCGTTTCCTATTATTTTGACTGCTTTCTAGAGTTTTATATGGATTTGAACGGTGATTCTTTGTGTAAAGTACAGCGCAATAACACACACAAGTAATCTCCCTGAGTTAATCTCTAAATACGTTTTCACATATTATTCCCAATTTGAATTTTATTCCCAAGTATCAATACTAGGAACATTGTGGACTAGAATAGTGCAAGACAGACAAAAATGGAAGCAATCCATAAAAAAAGTTGAAATGATAGTCCCAAGGGATTGGCTAACCCGGGGATGTAACGTAAGCCACCCAGCAGTCGCAGGAGGCCCTTGCCCGAAATGGGATGATTATGGGCTAATTCTTAATTCTTAAAATCAGTACTGAAGGAGAAAATAATTTTTTTTATTTGTAATCCATATGTTATAAACTTAAGTTTTATGTCATTCGGTTATGGGCTGAAAGGTTAATTGTGTTAATCAGGGTATTAACTGGCAATAGTCCAAATTCTTTATTTTGTTATTATCCTAATTTTCTCTTAAGTGAATTTTAATGATGTTACGTATTGTGATAAAGGTAATTATAAGCTAAATATATTGACTTGATATATGTTCCGGGGGGGGGACTTTTTTCATGGTCTATTTTTTCTCCCATAGGCTATACACGTTGTTTTAAAAATATTTTTGAAATTACAATCTAAAATTTAGTAAGAGGAGTAAACACTATTTATTTAATGGGTGATACCAACCCGCTCAGTAGCCGAGTGGTTAAGGCAAGATGCTTTGGCGCAGAACTAAGGGACACGCTGGTTCGAGGTTCGAGTCCCCATGGGGGAATCAATTTTCTCAAGGGATTTCGGCCAGTGTGGGACCGGTGCCCATCCAGCATCCTGAGGAATTTGAGTAACTACAATAAGGTAGCGTCTCCAGGTTGAGAAAACAAGCTATAACGTCTGGGCGACCCGACATGCCGTCATCCCTTGACTGGCTGATCGTCTAACTCTGTGATTAACACGTTTGGATGTGAGATCAGCAGCCGGATGGTAGGCCATGAACCTTCTAGACCTGTCATGCCGTAGAATTTTGATACCACTATATTGTATTTTCTAGAAATTTTAAGATATTTGTACCAAATTTCAAGTTAATATAATTTATGTACAACCCTTAACTAACTCACTGACACTATCGAACCCGTAGGTTCATGGCCGCGCGGACATAAGCTCTCCATGCATTCCTTCGCCAATATTTTCCAATCATTCCCTGTGTAATCTACTTCTCTCAAATCATAGTTAATGTTTTTCTCCCACCTCATTCTTGGTCTACCAACTGGGCGTTTTCCCTCTGGTTTTCCTACAAGAAGCTTCCATGCACGTCTTTCATTCTCAGTTCGTGCCTCATGTCCTGCCCATCGTAGTCTACGAGACTTAACTGTTCTTATTATATCTTACTTCCTATAAACACCACATAGTTCACTATTATGTAAGTCTTCTCCATTCACCTGTCTGTTCATCTCTCTTTGGTTCAAAAATTTTCCTAAGAACTTTATTCTCAAATACTCGTAATCTCCTTTCCTATCTTAAAATAAGAGCCCATGTTTCGCATCCATATAATATAACTAGTAGAATAATGGTTTTATATATTTTCATAAGTAATTCCACGAGTGATTTCCAAATTATCGATAAATTCACGACTCACGAAGTGAGGAGTGAATTTATCTAGAGAATTTGGAAATCAAGAGTGGCATTTGTTAGGACTATTTAACGAATAAAATTAAGCTGTTTACTCACAAATCATTATTCAACTATAGTTATTTTAAAATATTTATATATTTAATGTAAACGGCGATGTTTGAAAACAAATGAGAAACGATAGGTACGCTTCTACTGCTTCATTTGTTTATCACTGCAACCAGATCATACTATTTATTGCCAAAGGAACGCAATATTGTAAGGAGGAGCTTTCTTTAATATGGTAATTATAACACTGATAAATATTTGGTGAAACACGACTCTGATTGGTTGTAAAACAGAAATCATTGAAACGTGATTGGTCATTGACTCCCATTTGGGGCATGAGTTAAATAGTCAGTTTAACGTTTTTTGAAAGGAGTTGGGACGTCAAGAGTCCCTGTAATGCATAATAGCACGCATTTCCAGAATAGAGTGTATGTTTAATTAACCCTTAGACGAGGAATTTGACAGACCGCCCATCAAAAACTAAGGTCATCTTTGTATTAGTTTGATGGAATGCCACCGCATGCGGAGAGATTTGGCATGTGTTGATTTTTTTTCCCTCCGCATTCTCCATGTCTAAGGCTGTACGTACGACTATCAAATAAATTCCATTAAAATTCGAGAGTAATCTGTAGAATATTTCCTCCATGATCATAACAGCTCATTGACTTCATTTGAACTTCCTTCTCTGGTATTGTAAATTAACTAATCTCTACCTGTCCGAATTGGTGGACTAGAGATTACCATGCTCGCCCCCAATTCCTAGGTTCATGTCAAAGTCCTGGGAATGGATTCCTCCGGAAGGGAAGGTAAAGTTCATTTAATTAATTAATTAATTAATTTTATTTATTTATTTTACCTGATGGAGTTTTGACCGTAAGGTCTTCTCTTCTACTTAACCAAGGTGAAATTATACATACAGTTAGAATTATGAATTATCTACATGTTGATTAATGATACATTAATATATATATATATATATATATATATATATATATATATAGGCATACAATATAAAGTTACAAGGGAAAGAAAGAAAAATAGTAATAATAATTCACTAACTCACTGGCACTATCGAACCCGTAGGTTCATGACTGCGCGGGCACTCTAGCGCCCCGCTATTGTATAAAGTCCTAACATTCCATGTTCCTAGGAACATGTCCCTATGTTTGAGCCTTTTGCATGGGTTCCCTGAAGTAGTCCCCGCGCGGAGAACCGAATGGGGGACTATTTGACCTCTGGAAATTTTTACCCCAGTTGAACCCATGTCCGCATTTTTTGACGGTTCTATTTTTACGGTAAAAGATCGTCACTCTTTCGACCAAGGTACTTTTTTCGTCTGGCTTATCACCTTCGACCAGTCCGGAATGGGTAACCCTATCGGCAGCAATGCTACCGCCGCGCCGGCATAGCTCTCGGGATCATTTAAGCACGCAAGCCACTCTACCACGACAAGGTAAAGATACCATGGAGGGATAGTAGTAGTAATAATAATAATAATAATAATAATAATAAGAAGAAGAATAACAAAAATTATAATTAGATTAAGTAAACAGGTTAGTAAAGAAAGTTTAAAATATAAAGGAATAATAAAAACATGGAACGGTTATATATTATATTGTCTCAGGAAGTATGAAGTGAGTTTCTTTTTAAACTATTTTTGAGTCGGGAAGTCCTTGATATACGAGGGGGAGGGAATTCCAGAGTCGGGTGGCTGAAACAAGGAATGATGAGGAATAGTGAGATGTTCGATGTAGAGGAACAGCTAGAGTTAAATTTTATCTCGATCGTGTGTTTAAGTTATGGTGGGAGGATAGCGAATGAAAGCGAGTAGAAATATAAAGGGGTGACGAGATGGACAAAGTGTTGTATAAGAAGCAGAGGCAATGTAAATTTCGCCTGTCTTCCATTCGGAGCCAAGACAACATTTCAAATACTTGAGTTATGTGATCTGATTTACGGAGGTTATATGAGGTGGAACGTGCTCAAGCATTATGAACTCTTTACAGTCTTTGTTCGAATGTAATACTCATGTCAGTTAAGAGTAAGTTGTAGATTTACGCGTAAAAATGGAGGCCTCTGAACAAATTTTGCCAGCCCTTTACGCCCAGTATTGAATTGTGATCTATTGACCTTAGCTGTTAAAGACCGTTGTTAAATTATAATGAAGCTGATGATGATGATGATGATAATAATAATAATAATAAGAAGAAGAAATCCATATCATCTTACTTTTCCATGAATCCGAGTTTCTAAAATATTTTCGAATCAGTTTCTTCTGTCCATATTTTAAGTCGTATTTCATAAACAATTTCGAAATATTGCATGCTCATGATTCTCTTTTGATACCTGGGTTTATTACTTAGTTTTTAAAGTTGCAACATGTCGGCGATATATTTGATGTTTTGTGGACAAGGATTGCCAGGAATTAATATCTCTCATCGGATATTGTCAATATATGACGTTTTCATTTTTAATAATCCTTGAGAGTTTCTCAATGAAGATTACGTATTTTTATTGCTAATTTCATAGCCCGTTTCATTGGTTCTCTTTCCATTTACATAGCTTCGTAATCTACTTTTATGGGTAGTTTGTGTTTCAATTTATGGAACATTAAACTCTGTTCGCAAAAACACACACAAAAAAAAACCTACTAGACTGTATATATAGAATCGAAAATATAGTTTTTCATATAGAAGTTTGAAAAGTTAGTATTTTAATAGTATTCATTTATTTAGATTGGTGGAGTTAAGGTCAATGATCTTTCCTACTCAGCAGGTAAATTTATGTAACATTAAAATAAATTACAATATAATTTTAGGTTAAATGCATATAAGAATTTGTTGTAAATACTAAATCATTGGCACTATCGAACCCGGAGGTTCATCGTCGCGTGGACATAAACTCTTCATACATCTCTATCCTGAGCTAATGTTTTGTAATCATTTCTAATATAATTCGCGTCACTCAAATCATAGATAATGTAATTCTCCCATCTCATTCTTGGCTTACCTATTGGGTGCTTTCCCTCTGATTTTCCTACCAAGAACGTTCAGTAATAATAATAATAATAATAATAATAATAATAATAATAATAATAATAATAATAATAATAATAATAACAATAACTCAACTCTCACTGCCACTATCGAACCCATAGGTGTATGGTCGCGCAGACATAAGCTCTACATACATCCCTACCCTGGCCTAATATTTTCCAATCATCCCCTGTATTATCTGCTTCACTCAAATCATGGTTAATGCTATTCTCCCACCTCATTCTCGGTCTACCTACTCAGCGTTTTTCCTCTGGTTTTCCTACAAGAAGCTTCCAGGAGAGTTAACTGTGATTACATCTGGGTTCCCATAAAGTGCATGTAGTTCACTGATATGTAGTTTTCTACATTCGCCTGTCTGTCCATCTCTCTTTGGTCCAAAATTTTTCCTAAGAACTTTATTTTCAAGTAGCCTACTCATATATTTTCTCCTCCCTTAAAGTAAGAGTCTATGTTTCACATCCATATAATACAACTGGGAGAATAAGTTTTATACATTTTCAGTTTTTTTTTGTGTGTGTGTTTTGAGAGAAGATGGGACAAGAGTTTAGACGCTCACCTCTCACTGCTGGGGTCCCGAGATCGAGTCTCGGTCACTCCATGTGGGTTTCGTGGTGGACGAAACGGAGCTCGGGCAGGTTTTTCTCGGGGTTTCTCCCGTTTTCCCCTGCCACAATTTCATTCCACCATTTCTCCATACTCATCTGATCCATATCGTTTCATTTCGATCATCTGTCCCTGTGATGGTGCGTCGCCATTCACAGACCTCTATATAAGGGACTTTATCTCATCTCATCCCCTCGACCCGTCCCTGAGTTGGGCACTAGTTGAGGATATTTATTTATTTTTTAATCTGATTTTTAATTTTTAAATGCTATGAAATGGTGACTAAAATATGTAAAACAGCGATTCTTCTAGTTATATTAACCCTTAGCTATGGAAGCGAAACACGATCCTCTTTAAAATATGAGAGAAACGATTACGAATAAAGTGCAACGAAAAAAAAATGGACCAAGGAAAGACTCGCTCAATAAAACTGTTTGTAAGTTATTATTTATCAGCTTATTTACAAGTTCTAAAATATTTATAATTATAATATATCCTCAACTTCGTGTCCAACTCAGGGTCGGGTAAAGAGATGAGATGAAGCCCCTATATAGAAGTCTGTATATGAGAAGGATGCCGGCCGACCATGCATGAGACACCATCACGGGAGCAGATGAATGAAATGAAACGAAATGGATGATTGTTAAATGAATGAAATTGTGGCAGGGGAAAACCTGCCCAATTTCCGTTTCGTCCACCACGGAACCCACTTGGAGTTACCGAGACTCGATCTCGGGATCCTAGACGTGAGAGGCGAGCTTCTAACCGCTGGCGCCAAGGAGACGCCTATATATATATATTTGTAAATCCATTAAAATAGTGAACATTTATTTAGATTTATTGTTTTTGAATATTCATTTTATACAATTTATTTCTTTGTAATGTGTTTAATGTATACTTTTTTAACTTTTTTTTTTTTGCATTTATGACTCTATGAAATAATAGGCTACTAATAGCCTAGAATAAAAAATAAACCTAACATATAAAGCAAATTTAATTTTGAATCAATAAAACAAACAGTTTGAAGCTTGTTTGCCTTTAGTTTGCATTTCCATAATGTTAGAACTAAGGAGTTGATATTTAAAATTTTGTCATAAAAATCTGAGAAACAGAAGCCGAAGGAACTGTAGTTTGAATTGTCCATATACTAGAGTTACGTTCACTTCTTTTGCGTTTATATAATTTAATCTGATTTAACTATAAAGAATTGAACATGCATTACATTCTCGTTCATGTAAATAAAATAATCTTAATATAATTTATACATTACAAACCACTAGGACGAAGAAATGTTGGAAGACCCAGTAAAACATGGATAGACCAATTCTAACATTAGATCGGAACAGACCAGCAGGTCTAATCTTTGATGTTGATGATGGTGTAATATTCTAGTTTGTAGTTAAATATTGTTTAATTTTCCTATGTAACATTTGGAATATATTGATTAATGACAACTTTTTCACATAATACGTCTTACAATTTTAATGAGTACACCTGTCTTATTTTCTTTTTCATTTTAAATTGCATAGGCCTGATTAGTAACTTAAGTATTATATAACTTCAAAGACAAAAAGTCTTTGCCAATATTATGTAACTAACAAAGGAACTCTCAACCATTGCTTGTCGAAATTACATTGGAATTTCTCTCAGAGAGGCGTTGTGATGTACCTAGGCCGTGTCCAAAAACTATCTGCCGTATTTAACTGCAAGACACAAAAATCGAAGCCAGAATCCAGCAATGGCAATTCACTATACGGAGCAGATGCAATCTCTGCTTGAGTAAGAGCGGAGTGGAGTGAGGAGGGACATTACGCGGAAGGTTATAAAAAACCTATTCAGGAATTGTATTACTTCCCTGTTGTTTTAATGAGATATTTGGCGCTGGACTTCAGTGCTTTGTAGTTAAAAACGCAGATAATTTTTGGACACGGTCTTGATATATCACAATGTTTCTCTGGAAGAAATTTCAAGGTAGGTTTCGACATGCAATAGTTGACATTCCGTTGTAAGTTGTTCATATGCATTTGTTTATTTATACTCAGATCAAAACCACTAATAGATTTGAAATACCGGTACTGAAATGTTCAGATGAAAATGTGATAAACTAAGAAGAAACTGATAACTTATAAATGAAAAATGGGAAGTTAGTATTAAATTCTCAGCTTCAAAAATCGTAGGTTATTTAAAAAATAGAGAAAATAAATGGTTTGACGAGAAATGTACTGGTACCGAGATTGTAAAAAAAAATAAAAATAGCAACAATCAATTGGTTACATGAGCAAAATGAAGTAAATGTTGTACAATGGAGCAACATCAGACGGGAAATTGTTAGATTAATGATCACGAAAAGAATGTAAAAATAGGAAACTACATGGAGAATAGATATTGAGGGGGATGATTAATGCAGCCGAAATAGCCATTGAACCAAGTTCATTAGAGATTGAAAAGGCGATATAAAAATTAATAATGTACAAGCCATCGGGTTCAGATGGGATCACAGTAAAACGGATAAAATTGGGGGGGGGGAATAGAAAAATCCATGGGTTGCTCAATATGATTTGGGAAAAAGAGGCTCTTTCAACTGAATGGAGAAAAAAAACCATACCAATCTATCAGAATGGGGATAAAACTGATCGCAATAACTCTAAAAGTTTCTCATTACTCTGGAAGTTTAGGTATAATAAATCCTTAAAATTGGCAGGCAAAAAGACATAAATAGCTAAAATAGGCAGGGAAAAAGACATTATAAATAGCTAAAATAGGCAATTAGAAAAACTTAAATATTGAGATTTTGGACTCGATGTTGCAATTACTGTTGGAAGCAAAGAAATCTTCCCAGTAGCCTTGGAAAGTGCATTTTTGTGTTTGATTGTATTGATATGTTACGATGTAAAATGTTTCTTTTCGTAGTTCACTGACTGCTCGCATATTTTGCATGTGAGTACGTTACCGTCAGTACAAAATACGCCCGATCCAAAAATAATAACGTAACTTTGCATTTTACTGCGTAAAGGAACACTGAATTTCGGCATCTTGCTGCTAGCTAGAATAATGTCGCATTGAAATCCGAAAGAACAATTAAGTTAGACCCGCACTCATTGTTGCCTTTTCAAATAAACACATACAGTATTTTTTTAATAACTTTATTGCTAATTTACAATCTATCTTGAAAAGACAATAAGTAAATTTGTTAAAATACATAACTTGTTAGGAGAATACTGCCCATTGACAGCACTCCATTATACTACATACAGTAATTAAAATGCTTTATGCTATATATATTTTTTGCGCGGCAGTACTTATTGTTGCGAAGAGAATAATTATGAACTGACTGAAATACAATAATTTACATTCGGTGGTCACTTTCATTGTAACGGTTATAGAAATAAATGAAAATACCTGTAGGCAATTTTTATTAGTAAATTAATAAACAATAGATAAATAATCGAATAAAGGCAACAAAAATAATTTATTCCGAAAGTTAGACATTTATATGTAAAATGACAGAAAAAGGCAACATGAAACTCTGGCATTTTAATCACCAAGATATAATTCATATATATTAACTTTCAAATTGAAGATAGATTTAACACATTTAAAAAGACATTGTGTCAAAGTTCCGATCTCTGCTCATTACTTTCATTACATTTGTACAAAATTCTTACAGTATCCAAACTCACTCTCTATATTAGCGACGTAATAGACGATCCTAATAATGTGACTTTAGAAGAAATAGATCTACAATACATCAGATATTTGATAGAAGACAGATTTTTAGGAAATAAATAGGAATATAATGACAGTGTACATCTGCAATATATAGACTTAAAAATGCATAAGGTACGATTCAATTAAGAATTCCTAAAACGTTATCCAAAGAGTAGGATGCGGGTAGGCAAACGTTTTTGGATACTTTTGAAATTCACAATGGAGATGCTCTATGTCTCTATTATTAAATTGCATACCAGAACATGCCATAAATCCTTTATTGGATGAAGAGGGCGTGCAACTAATGATATTAACAAGCTATTTGATATATGCTGATGGTGTAGTAATATTAGGCGATAACGAGGATATATAATTCCCAACACTCATGTTATTTTGAGTAACACTAAGAAATTGGGGATGGAAGTATACATTAATAAAACTAAATCTATGGTCACACACAGAAATGCATTATATGATAGAAATGGGCAGTTAATGACAAATGAGAGAAATTTTGAAGAATTAAGACACTAGGAACAATGATTGCAATCAGGAATGAGATGCAAAAATATATCAAACATAGGCTGAATTTTGCAAATTTATTCTATTAAATGCACGTGACTCTTGTCATACCAGCTTTTTTTTTTTCACTCTCTCTAAAAAAATCATCAAAATAATATAACACCGTTATTCTTCCATTTACATTATATGAATGCGAAGGATGTACTCTTACTTTAAGGAACGAGAAAAGATTACGAGCATTTGAAAATATCGTTCTTAGAAAATGTCTGATTCAAAGATACGAACTGACAGATGAAGGGAGAAGACTAAATAACAGTGAGCATGATCTTGCTGGCAAACCAGATATAATAAGAAAAATTAAGTCTCCTAGATGCGATGATCAGGGGATGTGACACGAATAGTGAATGGAAGATAGATATGGAAACTCCTTGTAGGAAATCCAGAAGGAAAGCGCCCATTAGGTAGACCAAGAATGAGGTAGGGGAGTAACATTAATCATGATTTGAGGGAGGTAAATTATAGTCCTACACTGATGATTGGAAAACGTTAGCTCAGCTTAGGGATGTCTGGAGAGTTTATGTCCGCGCGATCTTAAGTTTACAGTTTCGATACCACCAGTGAGTGAATTTGTCAATTTAGACTAGTGAAGTTAAGGCCGGGCCACTTTACCTTCATTCGAAAAAAATACAGTATCGGCCAAAAATTCGCTTCCAATTTCGGAGTGTCAAATATATCTCTTGAACTTGTAGACGACGTAAGTTCAAACCAGAACTAATCATTTATGATGTTCCGCAATTTAATTGACATTTCGAAAATGTTATCTTAATAGTTGATGGAAGTTTACGCAATCTCAAATAAAATCGGAGGCCAGTTTTTCATAAAGCTCTGGTGAAATTTCATCAATTTCATATTAAATTCCTTTCTGTAACTTTTATATTCTTGTTGATCAATTCTGGTACACGTTCTTTGAGATAACCCCAAAGTAAGGAATCATATGATTAGAGATCTTGAGACATTGCTGCCCAGTTCAGTAAAATGTAGTGAGGAGGATAATGCAAAGCAAGAACTCTGTTGTCAAGATGATCCTGCTATACGCGGAAGACAGCATGCGTGCGGGTATACCGGAAGTCGAGTATCGCCTTGCATGAACATGAAGTAGACCTGCCTAAATCTTCACCAAAGAAACCACGGAGAAAAGGAATAAAAACTTCAAGTAAAAGGCAAAGATAAATTAATCCCACTATAGGCCTTAGGAGGCCCTTGGGGTATTAGGAGAATAATGTTCCCACTTTTGATGTCAGTAGGGTTTTCAACCCTGCGTAATGGCCGTCTTTACCCCCAGAATAATCGTCCGGTACTCATTTCAGGATATAGTGCCGCCAGATGGCTTGGGCCAGTTTAAAAATCCTGACCCCATCGGGTCTCGAACCCGCTACCTTCCGGCATATTGCCTTAACCAACTATTCTACGGTGTCCCCTAAAGACTTGCAGTAATGTCATATAACACGAGCTGTTGACTTTCGGAAATGACAAAGCCAAACACACTGATAGCCGAAAGCTCACAGCATTGTCCCGTGCACCAAATGCTATTGCTTTGTTATTGAAACAATCTTCAAGATTAAAAATAAATTCTTACCACCTCACCTCAAATCCCGTCTTCTAATATTAGAAGAGATATGAGATGAGATGGAAATGATTTATCCAACATTTTAAATGAAACTCTGTACTGATTATTTCTTATAATAATTCAGTTCTCAAGACATTGGAGCGCGTGCAACGGTGTTTAGACCAAGTTTCCTGAAATTAACATTTCGAAATATTCATACAAAATTTTCAATTTGTCTTTATATTATTGCTTTCTCACTATTTCACATTATATACACAAATAATTTGCTGCTAATAGAGTATCTTCTACAATGTTTTACTTTATCGCTAAGTTCTTCACATTCGCTGAAGGCCTCACTCTACACATTTACTTGGTCGTCGCTCTTCCATACTTCCACTGGTCTACCACCAGAACACGAAATGCCGGTCAGACCCTCGCCCCTCCCATATATGCGAGGATAGGAAAAATCTGAAACTTTAATAATCTATTCTCCTCTCGAATGGAAGTTTCGAGAACCGAATTGAGGTATAGGCGCTTGTGGAAATTTCTCAGCGGAGGATTCGTGTGTCACCAGCTCATGAATCTCCCTTTACCATTTAAGGCGAGACCCGTCTCTCGTCGTCAGCGAAATTCAAAAGTCAGCCAACAATGCATCACAATATAAATGTGCTAGATCCGGAAAAAAAAAAAAAAAACACACACACACACATATAGGCCTATATATATATATATATATATATATATATATATATATAATATCTATATATAAAAGCGTTACTGCTATAAAGTAAATATTCTCTTTAAAAATTTGCTTAACTGTTATGTTAGCCGCGAGATGGCAGTTGGAATAAATTTCCGCTACCTCTTGTGTGAATTGAGAATACTACATGTATAAGAAAATTGTATGCTTGTATTGGAATTCTTGGGTAGCTCAGTTGGTTAGAGCGCTAAAGGTACAGACTTTAGAGACTCGAGTTCAAATCCCGACTCAAGCATTCTTTTTTCTTTTCATATATATATAATATATATATATATATATATATATATATATATACACACGTATATTGAGGTCCAATTTATTCGTTCTCAATTTTTACTAATGATATATTAAAAGCATGTTTACTCACAATGTGAGTAAGGAAAGATAAGCATTTTATCTCCAGTTCAGTGAGATTATCCCCGTACTTATCTGGTGGGAGTTCTCTGATATTATCGCACCCATTTTTCATTTTTATTGTACTTACCATGGTCATAAATCATCATCAATTGCAGTCATGGATTAGGCCAGTGGCCTGTTCCGCTTCAGGATAGAAATTGATCCCTCCATCTCTTCTTAGGTCTTACTGGGTCTCTTCGTCCTGTGGGTCTGTAGTTGAATAACTGCAGAGGTAGTCTATTGTTTGGCATTCTAAGGAGGTGTTCATGCCAATTATTTTGGTATATTTTGATGGTTTCACTTATTGCTGATGTATTGAGAGCTTTGCGGATATCTTCATTACGCATGTGGTCATAAAACGTATAACCCGCTAAAGGTCTTAATAACTTCATTTCTGCAGTTACTATGCTTTTTAATTTACCTGTAGTAATATTCCAGGTTTCAGAGCCATAAAGTAGAGTTGGAAGAGCCGTTGTTTTATAAAATTTTAGAATTGTATCTGGGCATACTTTTCGGAGAAGAGTGTTTTTTATTGTTCCGATACATTTTTGGAATTTGATCAATTTTATGTCTATGTCTTTACGTGTGTCGTAGGAAAGGTTTTGCAGCCAACATAATTAAAGTTCTATTATATTGTTGTTAATAACGATTTTAGTTCTTATTGGTATTTTCCTTTGAAATGCCATAGTTTTTGTCTTACCGAAATTCGTAAATTATAATCTCGGGTTGTATTTGACAATCTATGTACTGCTCTCTGTAGGTGATCTTCAGAAGTAGCCAATATTACTTGATCATCTGCATACATCAATGTGTTGAGGGGTCGGCCATCAATCATAAAGTATGATTGTAATATTGGTTTTGCCATAATTTTATGATTTAATTCATATAAATTAAATAGAAGAGGGAAAAGTGGACAGCCTTGTTTTACACCTTGGGTTATTAGTCTATCCGATTTGTTGATATGATTATTTATCTTTATTCGAATTCGTGTGATACACGGTTTGAATCGCTTGAATTAAATGCTTAGGTATCCCTGCAGTACCTAAGGTATCCCATAATTTTATTATGTTTACTGTGTCGAAGGCTTTATGATAATCAATGAATATCACGAAAGTTGGTATATTAAATTCCCGATATTTTTCTATGATTTGTGCTAACGTAAAGACACTATGTATACAGGATCTGTTGGGTATGAAACCATTTTTTTCTTCTAGAATAACTGCGTCAGAAATTGTGTTTAATATGATGGTAATTATTTTTGCATAAATGTTATAGGTAGCATTTAGCAGACAAATTCCTCTATAATTATTAATACCATTTTTGTTTCCTTTTTACACGCTTTATATTAGCTTGACCTATCTATCTATATATCTATCTATATATCTATGTAACGGAATCTCTCAACGCGATTTTCACCCACTTAAAATCATTGGATCGACTTGAAACTTTGTATACTTATAAAAGACCCGTGACAATACAATAAATTCATATTTCGTTTCTAAAATCATAGCCAGAATCATCAGAAAATAAAAAAAAAAGTGTCTTTGTATCTATGTAACGGAATTTTTGAACACGATTTTCACCCACTTAGAGACATTGGATCGACTTTAAACTTTGTATACGTATAAAGTACCCGTGACAATATAATAATTTCATATTTATTTTCTAAAATCCTGGCCAGAATCATCAGAAGATAAAAAAAAAGTGTCTTTGTATCTATGTAACGGAATTTTTGAACACGATTTTCACCCACGTAGAAACATTGGATCGACTTGAAACTTCGTATACTTGTAAAGGACCCGTGACAATACAATAATTTCATATTTGTTTCTAAAATCCTGGCCAGAATCATCAGAAAATAAAAAAAGTGTCTTTGTATCTATGTAACGGAATCTTTGAACCCGATTTTCACCCACTTAGAAACATTGGATCGACTTGAAACTTCGTTTACTTGTAAAGGACCCGTGACAATGCAATAATTTCATATTTGTTCCTAAAATCCTGGCCAGAATAATCAGAAAATCAAAAAAATTAAAACTGGTATAATAGGTTGCGGACGTCGACTTTTTAGTCAATCGTGGTAGACGGTGAACTCTTAGTGGTATATAATTTCAATAATCCATAGGTCGCTGGTTCAAATCCGGCTGGGAGGATTTTTTTAGAAGAGTATTACTTTCAGCTCATACTAAAATAGTATCGAATATAAAGATATTTACATTTTTATCTTATTCTGTAAAATATTAAAACTAAAAAATAAAAAATAAATAATAGTTTTAAAAAACTAAAACAACGTGCTTTATTAGAAAACCGAACTAAAAAAAATGAAAAATAATTTTAATTTCCAACACGCTTGGGATAAATAATTTTACCATCAAAAGCGTGGGGTGCTCTTTATGATTTTTACATTTTCTTCTTAGAGACTTTACTTTTACCAATATATGTTTATTATCAAATATATTAATTGATAAAGAGCACCCCACGCTTTTGATGGAAAAATTATTTATCCCAAGCGTGTTGGAAATTAAAATTATTTTTCATTTTTTTAGTTCGGTTTTCTAATAAAACGTGTTGTTTTAGTTTTTTAAAACTGTTATTTATTTTATGAATATGTACAACTAACGAGTTATTCCATTCGTCTGGTACGGTCATAAATATCATCTGAAACAGACCCTGTTTGAACAAATTTCTTGATCAGTGCTGTTGTAACCTTTCTTTAAATCAGATTTTGTTGGAAATGCTTATGGTTGTTATTCAATCAGTAGTACTCCGTGATTATGTATAGCCTACTCACGGTATAGCGTTTATACTATATCTGAGCTAAGTTCCAGTTGTACTGTAAACAAACTTGCATAAGATATCTTCGCCGACTCCGTCTATTGGGCGAACCATGGTGCTACTTTTACCCGCCATATGAATAAATTGTGTACGGAACTGTCATCGATGGGAACATTGTTATTATGCAACATCGAATTTAACGGGAAATAAGACTGATTGCAAGGTATGGTAGTATAAATAATGGGGAACTTCCTCCATTTCTTATTTATGTATGACAAAACATATATGGGCCTACCTAATCAGACGTTTACGCATTTTCCATGATGTTGATAGATATCCTTTATTTTAAATTTCATTATGAACTGAATTTATCCTCCATTCTGACTCACTTGTAAATTCTGCTGTTATTTTCACCACATCCTCAATGACTATGTGGGATATTTTTCACTAAACGTTAGAAAACATTCAAAATATTTGTTTCTCTCCGCTTTTCAAATTATTTCTTTTTCAGTCTTTTATGAAATTCTACAGAAAGCGACCATTTTAAAACGATAGAAAACCGACACATATTCTGAATTGTGCGCGCGTAAGAATTAATCAATTAAATTGTTATTTATTTAATCTATTAAAATTGTAATTATATATTTTAAGATTCTCCCATATGACTTATATAGACATTTGCTAGATATTACATAGTTTTATTATTTCTATTTCGAGTGTTAGAGAGTGAACTACATTTTCTTACACACTTAAAGGTAAACAGTTATTCGACCAATGAAAATGCAGTCCATACATCTCGTTTGTTTACATTACACCTGGAACTTGATCGGAAGAGATATAGCACGTCATGTATCCGGTGTCAACAGACGATAACACAGATAATTTAAAAGTGGCAGAACGTAGTACAGTACAAGTTTCAAACGTACATCCTGCAAGTGCAATGGACCTTCGAACTTCTTAGGTAATTTTTCTATCATTTTGTATTAAGTCACATTAAAATACAGTAATCAGACTACAATTTTTATAATAATAATAATAATAATAATAATAATAATAATAATAATAATAATAATAATAATCTTCATCACGGGTTAGGCTTATTTACTAGCCTGTTCCGGCTCCAAATTGCTGCTGTTTCCATATTCCCTTTGGTCTTCCGAAACTTCTTCTTCCTTGTGGTGAATAGCGGTATGCTGCTTTTGGTATTCTATTCTCAGTCATCCTTGTCAAGTGTTCTTTCCAGTTTGTTCTGTATTTCATTATTGTTGTGTTTAATTCCCCTACTTTTAGTTGTTGTCTTATTTCTGTGTAATGTTTTTTGTCTGTTCTTTGATATCCTGCTATTGGTCTGAGGAATTTCATTTCAGCAGCTGGTATTCTGGCAGATTGTTGTGTTGTCACTGTCCATGTTTCGGATCCATAAGTAATAATAGGCACTGCCATTGTCTTGTATAATTTCATTATAGAATCTTTCCTGGCTTTATTTTTCAAAGTTCTTTTTAGTGTTCCTGTTATATAATTAAACTTATTTAGTTTGTTATTTATATCTGTTTCCGCTGTGTGATATTTCGCAACCTAGGAAGTTATATCTTACCACTTGTTCTATTGGTTTATTTTCTAATATTATCGTTGTCCGAACTGGATGAGCGCCCTTGAAGGTATTGTTTTTTATTTTTCTGATGATATTTCCATGTTGTATTTTTTTTATATTTCACTTAGTTTATATAGCATTCTTTGTAGTTCGTCCTCTGTTTTTGCTATTAAAATCTGGTCATCTGTAAAGGCTACTGTTTTTATTACTATATTCCCTAAGTTAATTCTCCACGTCGTCATTTGCTTCCATTATCTTATCATGTCGTCAAAATAAATGTTAAAAAGAGTGGTTGATAGTAGACAACCTTGTCTAACTCCACCAATACATATTGTATTGGTTCCCTTTGATTTATTTTTATTTTTGTTTTCTCATACATTTTCTTAATTACTGCTATCAAGTGTAGTGGAATTCCTTTTTCACTTAATATGTTCCATAATTTTGGTCTAGACACTTTATCAAAGGCCTCCTTATAATCTATAAAGAGGATGTGCGTCTCAAGGTGAATTCTCTTCGCTTCTCTATTATTTGTTTTAAAGTGAATACGGTGTCTGTGCAGCTTCTTCCTTTCCTAAAATCTGTCTGCTCTTCTGATATTGTTGCGTCTCCTATAGTTGTTGATCTTTGGTTGATCATTTTTGCATATATTTTGTATGCTGCACATACGAAATGGTGAAATTGTCTCTATTAGACTCTCTAATAGACGCGAAATCTACATACTATATAAAAATGTATGTGTAAGTAAAGTGATCCTACTACAGACTCTTAGGAGGCCCTTGAGGCAGTAGGAGGTTAAGGCTCCTACTTTTCTATACAATCGGAATTTGATACCAGCCGACTTGTCAGTCTTGCGTGACGGCTGCCTTTATCCCCAAAACATGATTCTGGTACTCATTTCCGTTAGAGGTCATGGTGCCGCCAGAAAGTTTAGGTCAGTTTAAAAATCCTGACCCCTACCGAACCCTCGACTTTCCGGCTTGTAGCATATTGCCTAAACTATGTTACGGCGTTCCATAACATATATGTTTGCTCCAGTATAATTCTGATACACCTAGAGCAATTTCACCAAACTCATACCGATAATCCATAATGGGATTAGTTGCTGTTAGATTCTCTGACAGGCGTAAAAATATATAAAAAATATATGTATGCTTTAACATAACTCTGCCACACCTAGAGCAGTTTCATCAAACTTTACATTTTATGCGAGTGAAATCTGAATATATATATGTGCCTATAGCGGGGCTGAGAGACCCTAGCAGTCCTTGGGAAAGTGTGAAAATAATCGAATAGGCCTATTACAGGGTTCTTGATTTATAACCTAACTGTCACACGGCGTTTTGCCTGTGCGCGGTTAGGATATAAATGAAGAAACCTGTAGTTTCGAATCCAAATTTTTGGTGTCACTTCATGAATAGTGACACTACCGATGTTCAGTTTCCATCGGCATGGAATGGCGAGGAAGGATTAAAAATAAAATGTTCAGAATGACGAGATAGGCGTCGAATCTATAGTTTTTGGAATCACTAAGCTGATTGGTGACAGTCCAGATATTTAACCGAAAGTTTTATCTATTATAACTTTGTAGAACCTTCTGAAATTTTAGAAACGAATAGAACTAGAACCTTCTAGAAGATTGTAGAAGCGAATATAACTCGTCGGTAGAATCTTCTGGAAATTAGAAGTTTTAATTTACATTAATATTGTAACGAATCTATAAAAATCCTTTTTTAATTTGTATAAAGCTGTACTAATACTTTTAAATGCTATACCTTTAAATTATATTTCTTCGATTTTACACTATAGATAGAATTCATTCCTTTTCCTGGCTAATAGAAAATAGGGATAAATAAATACCCAGCTAGAAAAATATAAATTCAAGGAAGAAAAAAAAGACTCAAGAAAGGCAAATATCGGTACTAAAGTTTATCAACTTAGGACATTAAACATGTAAATGTCGCTTAATGAAAATAAATTATTAATTAAAAATAGTACCCTCCATGGTATCTTTACCTTGTCGTGGTGGAGTGGCTTGCGTGCTTAAATGATCCTGAGAGCTATGCCGGCGGAAGCATTGCTGCCGATAGGGTTACCCATGCCGTACTGGTCGAAGGTGATAAGCCAGACGAAAAGTACCTTGGTCGAAAGAGTGACGATCTTTCACCGTAAAAATACAACCGTCAAGAAATGTGGACATGGGTTCAACTGGGGTAAAATTTTCCGGAGGTCAAATAGTCCCCCATTCGGTTCTCCGGGCGAGGACTACTTCAGGGAACCCATTCCAAAAGCTCAAACACAGGGGCATGTTCCTAGGAACATGGAATGTTATGACTTTATACAATAGTGGGGCACTAGAGATATTAACGCGGGAATTAGATAAATCGCCCTTGGATATAGTCGCTTTACAGGAAGTTAGGTGGCCAGGAGAAGGTAGTCAGGAATCAGGAAGCTTTGCATTATACTACGGGGGTGCAGAAAGACCTGCATTTGGAACGGGTTTTTAGTCAGAAGGAGGATCCTATCCGCTATCCGAGATATTAAGTTTGTTAGTGATAGGATGTCATGTATAATTCTAAAGGGTAAACGACATGATTTTATAATTGTAAATGTACATGCCCCCACAGAAGATAAAGATGACAAGATCAAGGATGAGTTCTATGAAGAATTAGAATGCTTATTTGATAGCCTTTCACGATATCATATGAAAATTGTCTTAGGGGATTTTAATGCAAAAGTGGGGCGGGAAGATATATTCAAACCAACAATAGGCAAATTCAGTCTTCATGAAGATAGTAACGACAACGGGGTTAGATTAGTCATATTTGCCACATCAAAGAATCTCATTGTTAAGAGCACAACATTTCAGCATAAGGATATTCATAAATACACCTGGACGTCCCCAGATGGAGAAACTCGGAACCAGATAGATAATGTATTAGTGGATAAACTCTGGCACAGTAGCATCATCGATGTTAGATCAGTTAGAGGGACGGACTGCAATTCGGATCATCATCTGGTCAGAGTGAAAATCAGACAACGGCTATCGCTTATGAGAGGAACAAGTGCTAAAGATGATTATGAAAAATTTGAATTAAAAAACTTGAAAAATGATGAAATGCGGCAAGAATACCAAATCAAAATTGCTAATAGATTTGAAGTACTGGAATCTTCAGATGACAATGTGGCAAACGAAGAAGAAACTGATATAAATAAAGAATGGGAGGCTATAAGAGATACTATTAAATTGTCAGCATCAGAAAGCATTGGTTGTTTAAAAAAGAGGCAAAACAAGAAATGGTTTGATGAGGAATGTGTCGACATTGTAAAGAAAAGAAAGCTAGCAAAAATGAAATGGTCACACGAGCCAAATGAGGTAAATTTAGAGCAATTGGGTAGTATTAGACGGGAAACCACCAAGTTACTAAAGAGTAAAAAGAGGGAATATTTGAGGAAGAAGATTAATGATCTTGAAATGAATGCATAAAATAGGAACATTAGAGAATTATATCAGGGAATTAGTATAGAGAAGAAAATGTTTCAGGCTAGAACAAACATAATTCGGAATGAAAATGGGGATATGATTGCAGACTCCAGGAGTATATTAAACAGATGAAAAAGTTACTTTAATCAGCTATTAAATGTACATACTGAACAGGGCATTGAGGAGGATAATTTACAGACAGCAGAAATGCTAGTCGCAGAACCAAGTGCATTAGAGGTTGAAATGGCGAATGAAAAATTGAAGATGTATAAAGTATCAGGTTCAGATGAGATCCCAGCAGAGCTGATAAAATCAGGGGGAGAAAAATTGATGGACAAGATACGCTGGTTGCTTAGTATGATTTGGGAAAAAGAAGCTCTTCCAGATGAATGGAAAGAATCAATTATCGTACCAATTTATAAGAAAGGAAGATAAAACTGATTGCAACAACTACAGGTGCATCTCATTACTTTTAACTTCGTACAAAATTCTAACAAATATATTAGTAAGCAGACTTACTCCCTATATTGATGACATTCTAGGAGATCATCAATGTGGATTTAGAAGAAACAGGTCTACAACAGATCAGATTTTTAGTATAAGACAGATTTTAGAAAAGAAATGGGAATATAATGGTACTGTACATCAACTATATGTAGACTTCAAAAAAGCATATGATTTAATTAAGAGGGAGAAGTTATATAGTATCCTGCTGGAGTTCGGAATTCCTAAAAAGTTAGTTAGACGTATACGAATGTGTCTAAATGGCACAAAGAGTGGATGCGTGTAGGCAAACAGCTTTCGGACACTTTTGAAATCCAGAATGGGTTGAAGCAAGGAGATGCACTATCTCCTCTACTATTTAATTTTGTACTAGAGCATGCCATTAAATCTTTAAAAAATGAGGAAGGCTTACAACTCAGTGGTATTAATAAGCTATTAGTTTATGCTGATGTAGTATTATTGGCCGATAGCGAGGAGATACTAAAGGACAACACGCACACACTATTATGTAACACTAAGAAATTAGGACTGGAAGTAAATATCAATAAAACTAAATATATGGTCACACGTAGAAATTCATTATATAATGGAAATGGACAGCTGATGACAAATGAGCGAAATTTTGAGGAAGGTGCTGAATTCAAATACCTAGGAACAATAATCACAAATAGGAATGAGATGCACAAAGAAATTAAACATAGGCTCAATTCTGGAAATGCATGTTATTATGCATTGCAGAGACTATTGATGTCCCAACTCCTTTCAAGAAACGTTAAACTGAAAATATATAAAACTATTATTCTACCTGTTATATTATATGGGTGCGAAACATGGGCTCTTACTTTAAGGGAGGAAAGGAGACTAGAAGTATTTGAGAATAAAGTACTTAGGAATATTTTTGGACCAAAGAGAGTTGAACAGACAGGTGAATGGAGAAGACTATATAACAATGAACTACATGGTCTTTATAGGAAGCCAGATATAATAAGAACAGTTAAGTCTCGTAGACTGCGATGGGCAGGACATGCTGCACATATGGGGAATGAAATACTTGCACGGAAGCTTCTTGTAGGAAAGTCATAGGGAAAATGCCCAGTTGGTAGACCAAGAATGAGGTGGGAGAATAACATTAACCATGATTTTAGGAAAGTAGATTATACAGGGAATGATTGGAAAGCATTAGCTCAGGATAGGGATGTATGGAGAGCTTATTTCCGCGCGGCCATGAACCTACGGGTTCGATAGTGCCAGTGAGTAAGTACTAAATGACAAAACGCTTGAACATGCAAAATATTTCAATTATCTGGGCGTTACTTTAGGTTGTAATAGAGAAAAATACATAAATAATAAATTACAATTATTTCAATATTTATGTGGCACCCTTAAAAGAACACTGGAAAGAAAGTAAGAAAAGAAACACATTAAAAATTGTATAAAGTATTGGCTGTACCTGCAATATTGTTTGGCTCAGAAATATGGACTCTGAATAAACAGTCAATTAAAAGAATAGAAGCATCAGAAATTAAATATTTAAGATTTGTAGCAGGATACACTTTAATGGACAAAAAAAAAAAAAACGAAGTGAAGATATCCGTAAAGAACTACAAATATTCAGTTTGACAGATCAAATAGAAGAGTATAGGAGAAAATGGTATGAACATGTCTGCAGAATGGATACCATCAAATTGTCTAGGAAAAGTCTGAACTATCAACCAAGAGAAGGAAAAAAGAGATCGGGAACGTCCACAAAAGAGATGGACACAGCACCTATAATACTTGGAGCCGGAACAACCAAGTTCAACCCTTGCAAGAAGAAGAAGAAGAAGAAGAAGAAATTATCAATTTATTAAATAAATGGTTAATGAATCATTTAATAAAATATGTGAAGTTAAAGCGTCATTTTGAGTGAAACATGTGCATTTACAAGAAACCAATAAAAACCAATACATTTTAATAATTGAAAATATTAAATGTCGGGAAAGTATAAACTTCACGTCCTTTAAGCTCGTTCTTCGTACTTTTCAGAGATATGAAATATATAGGACAAAAACAAACTGTGACGAATATATATATATATATATATATATATATGTTATAATTAAATGTTTAACATTGAGCAATGCAAGCTTAATATGGTATGATAAGAAAAATAAATGCCTGGACGGGATTCGAACCCGGATCTCTGAGTCTGTACCTCAGCGTGATATCCATTACACTACCAGGCGAATCCAATTCAAACACTTATTTTTCTTATATATGTATTATACTCTCCATTATTACTAGATGTCGCGAGAACACTGTCTTCACTGCCATCTAGTAGCTGACTATATCAAGTAAGCAAATTAAAGAGAATATTCTCTTTTGATGTGGTTATTTACAACAACCAATTAAATAGGTTGTATTACTGTTGTAAGAGAAATTTTATTTTATTTTTTTATTTTTACTTCAATTCTATTTTGAGAAACTTCGAAACATCTTTGGTAATATAGTGTCTACATTTTTGGGTGTATACGAATATGCTTCATGGGTTTTCTCTATTGTTATATTCATATACTGTAGTTTGTTAAAATTCTCTGCAGCTTAATTTGTCAACACTTATGAAATGGTGAATAATGATTAAATTAATTCAACTCATAATGTATCATTAAAATTGATGACCATTATAAACCTCTAGGCGGTTTGATCTCATGATCTCTCGAATGTAGTCGTAAATCCTATAATTTGAACTATTTCTTTCGATTCATTCATATATTAAATCTGAGAGATTAAAATATAACATTGAAAAATTAAATATGTCATGTACAACTTAATAAAACTGGGTATAGTAAAGCTTTATCCTTTTGCTTGGAAATGTCCCTACTCTGAAACCGAAGCTTTTTAATATTACCTCCGGAGGAGGACACTTCCTTGAATTTTTCTCACTGGAAAAACTTTTTTGACATTATCCTAAATCTAAATTGCGAACTAGTCCAGGAAATTATATGTTGTGGTCCTATCCACCTATCTTTAGTTACAAGATTTTAAAATTGACTTAAGAAATACTATTCAACTAACTTAAATGTTATTTCATATAATTAGGCATACAACCTTTACTTTTATAACAATAGTTATTTACTTACTGGGATTTTATGTAAGGTTTGGCGGTCGAGTTAAGATGAATTTGGAAATTAATTTTAATTTTTATGTCATATATCTAATTTCATTATTTTTAACAAACATGCGTTTAACGTGCACCGAAATAAAAAAAAAAACAAAAAAATATACTCAGAATTAGCTGGCTCATGCATAATGTTAGTTATTTAGAACCGTTATAATGATGTGATATGTACTAAAGTATTAATCATTGTATAATCGTACATTTAAGAATGTGCAGTCAGCAATTTGCAGTATATTATTTAACTTTTATAAGATTCATGATGTGTTCCGTTGAGGTTTATTCAAAATTAATATAAAATTATAGAATATTCACCTGAAAGGTGAATTAATTAAGTTGAGGAGACGGACCTTTCAGGTGAATATTCTATAATTTTATATTAATTAAGTATATTATTTGTAACAAACAAAAAAAATCAAGATTTATTCATGACATTGGTTACATTTGCTGCTTACTTGCAAAATTAGTGCTTACTTACTAAGTTGCCATAGTTAATTCATAAGATGATAAAATTTGCTTGCAGTTTCATGAATTTTAAAATACTTGTTCCATTTTTAATATTACTGTTCCATTTGCAATGTTCCATTCTTTGTTCCATTTTATAAGACCATAAAGTCTTAAATGAATCAGTATGAAATAATTTAATACAAATACTCAAAAATAATACATTTTATACATATTCTCAATAAATGCTAATTAAGATACAGTAATAATTTGTGATATTTTATTCGGAAAACTGAAAATTAGGGGATCACTGGTGTTACCACTTTGTATACAAAAAAGTTATGAGCACTGCCTGAACATGTGTTTAATGTTTTCAGAAAGGAATTCAAATCGGTACCTATAAAAGTACTAAATTTATCTATAAACTCAAGTTTTGGACTTGTGGTACCTAATATGGACTGAGGACTAACCCTGAGACAATCATGGCCAGCTCTCAGTTCTTGTCTATTTTTAAATAGCTGTTAATTCCTGAAACTTCAGTTATTAAATTCGTATTATCGTTTTGCGGTTGATTGTACTGTCAGGATTGGTGTTATGTAAGTATCTGATGAGATGAAAATCTGTAGCTTGAAATGATATCAGTGCTGAAGCTCTTTCAGTTGCGAGGATAATCTGCACTTTGTATGCAAACATATGCAACTGGCTGTGGCATCCATCGTTCACTTACGTAAAACAGTGTAGGTAATTTTGAATTTCCGTAGATGCTAATACGAAACCACTTCGACCTAGAATTTCTATCTTGGAAAATCTAATGCTTGGAATATCCGGTGTTTTATTCAATATGGAATTTATGGAAAGTAAAAGAAATAAATAAAAAGAAGTGGATTGAAATTGTATGTGTTACCCCAACGCGCGGCGACTTTCGTGAAAAACTTTTATATAATATAAATATACAATTTCAAGTTATTTTTGGCTCCTTCTGGATAGAATGGTCGGTAGACCCTTATTAGTTTTTTTATTTTTAATTAGGATCACGGTCTTGCATATCATCATAAGGGTATGATTCACTACAGGATAATTACGTCAACCTTTTTTCAATCATTTTTCAGCTGCCGACATATCTTTTACCTGTTCAATATAAATCTCAAATTTTCTAATTAATCTTGTATGTTTGGCTCCATTTGAACATTTTACTCTCTGTTTCTCATTAAAAAATTGACATCCATTGTGTTGCATTAGGGGAAACGCCCAATTGGTAGACCAAGAATGAGATGGGAGAATACCAGTAACCATGACTTGAAGGGAGTAGTTTATGCAGGAGATGATTGGAAAACATTAGGTCAGGATAGGGACAAGAGCTTATGCCCGCGCGGCCATGTACCTACGGGTTCGATAGTGCCAGTGAGTTAGTTAATTACATTGCATTGTCGGCCGCGGTGGTCTAGTGTCAATGTTCCTTGCCTCTAATCTCGAGGGTCGCGGGTTCAAACCCAGCCGGGGTCGATGGATATTTAGGATTGAAAAATCCAAGGGGCAAGTCCTGCGGGAGGTTCTTTAAGCCATGGATCCCAAGTCTGAAAATAATATCTGAGCAAAATTTATCCGACCTTCATCCATCTGAGTAATACCTTAGCTTCTTAATAGATAACTCATCGAAGCGCTATACTAACCACATGTCCCTCGCTGACATCTGTACTTAAATTAGTCTGGTTAAGAAACTTCCCAATTTTGGGGAGCACTCATATCCACAGCGGGACGAACGAGAATCAATAATCATCATTATATTGTATTGTTTTCTCACATCTTCGTTTTTCATTCTTTCTAGTCCGGTTTTGCTAACTGTGGCTCGTAGCGTGTTCATTTCTGCTGCATTCATAATTTATTGTTTTTTCTGGTCGAGTTTCAGATCATTTATGTCACCACTGTTCATATTATAGTTTTACAAGTTTTTGTTTTATTTTAAATATTAAGATATTAATATTTTTTATGACTTCTCGTAAGCAACCCAATATTTTGGAGGTTGGTCTCTTACTTCATTTATTACATCCTAATGACTATAGGCCTAGTGCTTTCATATTCACTAGAGATTTCAAGGTCAAGTCACTGTATCTCCCACACAGTGAGTCATCTTCAACTCGTGGAGGTGCGCAGAACGCAACTCTTGCAAGGCGACCAGCTTATGTGACTGTCACGTTATGTATAAGGAGTGAGAGATTGCCAAGAGTGAATACCGGACTACTCATATGCCCTTGATACCTCTAGTGAAGCACTGTATTTATGTTTACCTCTAAATATGCCTATTTAAAGCTGTTTATCAACAATCCTAAATCGTGCAATGGATCGCTAGACCAAGACTTATGTAACGGTTTTAGCGTTATCAGTAATTTAGTAATTTTTACCTCTGTTTTTTAATTTTTTCCTAATCTAAAGAGATGAATTCATGCATTTGAGACTTGTACTAACGAAGAATCAGTTATAACCTCGGGTCGACCATCCTGCCGGATTTCTTTCCCTTGCTACCAAAGTCGGAATTTTAGTTATACAGGGTGATTACAAATGATTGGAGCGATTTCATGATTTTATGGTAGCTGTAGTATTCGACATATTTTCACGAACTTTTACAGATACATAGAGCAACTTCCCAGGTTTTTTTTGAGATGTTACAGGTGCTCCATATGCTCCCCCTTGGTGATTCTGCAGATATCAAGTCTGTAATCAAGTTCGTCCCATACTCGACGTAACATGTCCCTATTAATTTGTTCAAAGGCATTGATTATGCGAGCTCGCAGTTCTGGTAAGTCTACTGGTAAAGGAGGCACAAACACTGAATCTTTCACATACCCCCAAACAAAAAAATCGCACGGCGTCAAATCGGGGGAGCGTGGAGGCCATGACAACAATTTCTGATCATTCTCTCCACTGCGACCGATCCATCGGTTTGGCAATCTCATGTTTAAAAATTCACGAACATCGTGATGGAAGTGTGGTGGAGCACCATCCTGCTGGTAGATGAAGGTCTCACTGTCGGTCGTCAGCTGCGGCATGAGCCAATTTCCAGCATGTCCAGGTACACGTGTCCTGTAACGTTCTGCTCGCAGAAGAAAAAAGGGCCATAAACTTTGAACTGAGAAACCGCACAGAACACACTAACTTTTGGGGAGTCGCGAATGTGCTGCACAATAACGCGGGGATTTTCTGTGCCCCAGATTCGCACATTGTGTTTGTTCACTTTGCCATTCACAAAGAATGTTGCTTCGTCACTGAAGACAAGTTTCTCACAAAAACCATCCTCATCCATAAACTGCTGCATTTGTGTACAAAATTCAAACCGACTCACTTTGTCAATGGGCGTAAGGGCTTGTAGAAATTGCAAGTGGTAAGGTTTATGCTTCAATCTTTTCCGCAAGATCTTCCAAACGGTCGGTTGTGGAATGTTCAGCTCTGCTCGCTTTTCGTGTTGATTTCTGTGGGCTACGTGTGAAACTCATCCGCACACTCTCAACCTTTTCTTCACTCACTGAAGGACGACCCGTTGATTTCCTTTTACAGAGGCATCCTGTAGCTTTAAATTGCGCATACCATCGCCGAATGGAGTTGGCACTCGGTGCATCTTTCTCGAACTTCGTTCTGAAGTGTCGTTGCACAGTTATCACAGATTGAGTTGAATGAAATTCAAGCACAGCATATGCTTTCTCCTCGCCTGTCGCCATCTTTGATAACTGCTGCGCTCTCTCGGTTTAAAGCTGAAACACGGCTGCGAGAGAAAACAAAAAAAAAACCTTATGAGTTTTTATACATAACTTTAAAGTTCTGTGAAGATATGTCAAATAAGATCGCTACAATAAAATCATGAAATCGCTCCAATCATTTGTAATCACCGTGTATTAAGATTCACATTATTAAGAGATGAATTTATATGTTTGAGACTTGTACTAACGAAGGCCCGGTTAAAATCTCGGGGCCGACCCAACCTGCCGAATTTTTGTTTTCCTATTCACCAAGGTCAGAATGTAATGATCAAGATCCACATAATCAAAATCATATTTTCATATCATCATCCTAAGGCGCGACAACTTCAAAGGTGAAAGTGTTGGCCTTCTCAACAATCCTCCTCCATGCCGATCTGTCTGTTGCCATATTCAAGTTAATCACTTTCATTTTCTTTAGATACATATATCATTAAAATTAAAATTAAATCAGTAAACCTCATAGGAAACATATGATTTAGGCTGCAATATAAATAGTCTATACACACACCACAGGATAAAATAAGGATTATAGATATACAATCTTAAATGTTAAAGAGTCCAATTAAAAATGTCATGAAAATTAAAGTGAACTTCTACAAAATGCACATGACATCAGTTTACACCAGCATTATGGACAATAAAATATTTAGATACGACATAAAAACATATAAAGCGGAATTCGGCATAAAGAATTGAAATGCTTCCAAACATACTTCACAGTTGTATTTTTTATTGTGTCTACGTAGTAAATAATATAATTAAATATTAATAAACATTTATCATTTTATTCAGACACATTTGGATTCATTTTTTACTCTTTTATAGTAATTTCTAGAATTACTAATTTGGTTATTATTTGGGACCACACAATAAGCTTTTGTTATGCAGTGGTTAACGGTAACTCAAGGGTTGGCAGGTATATGCACCTGGCTAAGTGAAACTAATGTTTATTATAAAAGTGTAAATTTGATTGACGTGTTGACAATACATTTTGTAAAAGGAATACTTGAGCCAATTTAAAATGTCCTTGGAAAATTAATATAAAAGGCCAAGAAATTTTATTGTTAACACAGTGTGTGGTCTGGTGGCCCATACGATAACAGTGTGGTCAATAACTCATACACACGCACACACCCAGTGTGGTTAGTCGCTATAAAGGTACGTACACATATGCGTGCCGCGAACACGAACGGCGCGCGCGCGCGGCGCGTGTTATGTTCGTCGAAATTATTAATTTCAACGAACCTCCTGCGATCCATAGCAAACCCACAAACCTTCAGTAGACATTTTGCAGAGCAGGTGTAACCAACCATGTCTATTCCCTTTCCTCCGTTTTCCCGCTTGTCCTGCATTCTTTCCCAAAAATAGGGACCTTTTTTTAAAATGTCGCGGGACGCGGGACAAATTGTTAAAAATCGGGACTGTCCCGCCAAAATCGGGACGTCTGGTCACGCTTATTACTTATTACATCTTATAACTTTATTTATACTTTTTCAAATATTATAGCATTAAAGGAATTTAAAAAAATATATGATTTGTATATATATGTTTAAAATTATTAAGAATCTATCTCACCATAACATGGCCTTAATTTTTAATAAAGATGTACATGATTATTATACTAGAGGTTGTACTTTATTGCACAAAGATACTAGTTTCTCAAAAAAAAAGGTATAAAAGGGATTCGTTATGCATTAATCAACCATTACAATAACTACTTACCTATTGAATATCAACATTTCACGAATGTTAAACATTTTTCTAATTGTATTAAAAATATTTTTTCTCATTGCTTTCTTAGTTAATTTTGTTAATTTTATTATTATTAATATTATCCTGTTTAAATATTGTATTTATATGTGTATATATATTGTGCATCTATAGTAGTTTGTATTACTTAAACTTATGCCTGAATTTGTTTTCTTGTTTTTATTGTTAATTGTTTTATGGCCATTATTTTTTGTATATTGCCCCTTAACATGAGCAGTCTTGCTCTTTGGAGTCTTTGAAGAAATAAATAAATAATTAGTAATAAATGTGTTTATATATTGTATTATTTTGTGATACTTCATACATAATATTATGAAATGAACGTCTTAAATAAATAATGTTTTCTAAATAATTCTAATTTATTCATACAATTACAGTACACACGAAAAAAAAAACACATAACATTGAAAAAAAAAAAAAAAAAAACAGGCATCTCCTTTCAATGATTTTTTAAAATGATCCTTATGTTGAGGATCCCACAATAATTGCTTGCTTCTATAAATATCAATAAGTTTTAACATGTTTTCCTCTGACCACTCCATACTCAAATAATAGGTGCGCACCGAAAACAACGAACCTCTCAGGTACCCGTCCAAATCTAAACAGCGAACCATCAAAGTGTTCGTGGAAAAAACCGACAATGAGTGGATCGTGGTGCGAGACGCGCGCGCGCCGTTCGCGCGCACCTTAAAACCCCGTCCAAATCTGACGAACATGGTGCGCGCGCGCGGCGCGCAAGTGTGTACGTAACTTAATAAACCCGTTTTAATTAATTACTCAACTCATTGTTACACTCGTGCTTCTTCCGGCTGCATACTATGTCCACAACTATGACTAATACTATCGTACTACTACTACTACTACTACTACTGCTACTGCCACTGCCACTGCTACTGCTACTGCTGCTACCGCTACCGCTATTACTGCTCCTGTTGCTGATACTGCTGATATTAATGGTTCTATTGCTAAGATCAAAAATCGTAATAGACAACAAACTTCTGGAACAAGTAACAAATTTTAATTATTTGGGTTGTAATTTTACTATAAACACAAAAACTGAAAGAGACATAAATATGAAACTGTCGAAATTTCAAATGATATGCGGAACTATACATAACACATTAAAGAATAAAACAACAAGAGATACTAGATTGAAGTTTTATAAAACATTGGCAGTTCCTGCATTACTTTATGGGACCGAAACTTGGGTAATGACCAACAAATTACAAAGTAGAATACAAAGCGCAGAAATGAACTTCATTAGAAGAACAAAAGGCTGCACAAGATTGGATCGGATAAAGAATGAAGATATAAGAACAGAGTTAAATATATATCCATTGAATGAGAAAATCAGAGAATATAGAGAGAATTGGTTACAGATGTGGAAAGAATGAATGAAACAAGATTACCAAGAGCAGCATTCAACTACAAGCCAAGAGGTTCAAGGAATGTAGGAAGGCCAGTGAAAAGATAGACGGAACAACTGTGAGGCGGAACAGGCATTTTTTTCCTAGCCCGTGAAGTGAAGAAGAAGAAGAAAAAGAGATTGCTTCTACTATTACTACCACTGTTACTATTAATAATACATAATAATGGTTGTATTGCTGTATTTACCTGTATATAAAAACACATTAATGTATTTACATGCATAATTTTTTTTCGAGACTGATGCGTTATTCGCAGTAAGATTGAACAAATTTAATGTGTGTTTCACCCAACGTTGTTTTCCTGGAATAGGACAATTGAGTTGTAAAAACTTTTGCATGGTTTTAGCGGCATTTGTTTGCTCAATTATGACTGGCGAAATTCCTTAATTTTCAGTAAACAGACACTAAAGCTCATTATTTGTGTTCACATTTAGTTTAATGGCTGTGTGATGCATTCAAAATACTTGCATTGAATTCATGACCTTTAGCTTTCGTGTTTGTCAATGTCTCGGTTAAAGGCTTAGTTTATCTGAGATGTGGAATGTCGGGCGCCAGCTAGTTAAGTCTATTCCCAACTCACAAGGGGAAGCACTCAAAAAAAAAAAAAACAACCAATGCATTCTAACAAAACTGGTATAAAATAAAAAAAAACAGTCCTAGCAGTCATACACCATTAAACATGGGGCTACAACTGCATGACTTTCGAGTAATCATTTAATTAATTTATTAATTAATTACGGTTTGGTTTAGGCGAGACCTGACATCCGGTCTCGGTTAAGGCTACCATATATCAATCTACATTCTCTACCCCTTCTGCTTTCGTAGAGCGTCTAGCTGGGAATACGAAGGCTTGGGTTCTATACCTGGTTCCGACTATTTTTTAATAATAAGTTATTAATATTGACTGTTTAAGTCATGCCCAAAATGGTAGTCATTGACCAATCACGTTTTAATGAACTTTGTTTTACAACCAATGACACTCGTGTTTCACCTCGCTCTTTATCGATTTCTCTTTATCAGCTTTATTTTTTTCTGAACAGCTCAGAGCATTATTTTTCCCCAACAATTATATTGAATATAGCAAATAATGAACAGATTCCTTGATTTTACTGAGTTGTTTACTAAAAAAAATAAACGAATAACCTACAATATTAAACATAGGCTCAATTCTGGAAATTATATTATGCATTAAAGGGACGGGACTCTTGTCCCAACTCCTTAAAAAAAAAAAAGTTAAACTGAAAATATATAAAACTGTTATTCTACCAGTTATATTATATGGATGCGAAACTTACTTTAAAGATGGAAAGGAAATTACGAATATTTGAGAATAAAGTTCTTAGGACAATTTTTAAACAAATAGAGATGAACAGACAGGTGAATGGAGATGGCTACATAACAGTGCACTACGTAGTCTTTATAAGAAGCCAGATATAATAAGAATAGTTAAGTCTCGTAGACTGCGATGGGCACGACATGTGAATGAAACGAGGAATGAAAGACGTTCATGGAAGTTCTTGTAGGAAACCAGAGGGAAACGCCCAATTGGTAGACCATGAATGAGGTGGGAGAATAACATTAATCATGCTTTGAGGGAAGTAGATTATACAAGGAATGATTGGAAAACTTTAGCTCAGAATAGGGTGTATGGAGAGCTTATGTCCGCGCGGCCATGAACCTACGGGTTCGATAGTGCCAGTGGGTTAGTTGGTTAGTGTCTATATTATTTAAATAATTTTCCAAGTTGTGAATAGAAAAGTAGCAACGTTACAATCTCCAATATATTTTGGAGATTGAGGGTGTTCGAGTGTAACAAAGTATATGCACATACGAACTTCGTAATAATCGCCTAGTTTTTCTATTTCATTATGTAAATACGGTTTAACATATAATGCAATGTTCAAATATATAATCTTCGTTTGTCTCCAATAGGTTAAGTCAATTGTTAGTCTGGTTTTCCTGAAAAAAATTAAATTTCATTGATCTGAAATGGGATGGAACTCTTGTACCACGGATCCAAAGGCGAATGTGCTTTGTCTTGACCACCGTTCCGACTGTTGACTATAAAACTGATTGATATATACTTCCAGTCCCAGTTTCTTAGAAATTAGGGTGATGAGCTCTACACTTTAGCCGATTATATACTTAGAAAATTTGCCGATATTATTTTATGTGATTTAGTAGTATCCAGAACTAATCCGGCCGCAAATAAGGGGGAGAAAAAAAATCCTTCCATTACCCGGAATCGAAGCCATGCGATCACGTAGCACCTCAACTATAGGGCTATGTATATCTCTATACAGCCTTGAAATAATGTATTGTCTTTTATTACCATACTTGATGATATAATATTTGTTTAGACATAGGCCTACACTTTTATGTTTCGTATAAAAACATAGTATGGAAGATAAAAATACAATTTTGAATTTTTTAGAATTAAATTGATAATATAGGTTAATAATTCATATTTAGTGCTTATTTTTCTTGTAGAACGTGGTTTTATAATATTGCATTGTTTAATAAATTTAATAATTTAAATCACCTGAATTGTTAGGTTATTTTTAAGTCTTGTTAGATTTTATAAACGATGGTTGTTTGTAGAGTTAGGCATAGCGAAATAGCTTAGAATTAATATAAATACTGAGTAGATAATGTGTGATTATTTAGCAATGATAACATTTAAATTACATTTACTTTTATTTGTTCTCGTGAGCAGGGTTCAAGTGAACCGGTATGATCTGGGTACTACTGTATATGGAAAATAAGAAACGAACATGTTTGGAATACCAAGATAAAAATGATACTCCAAGTATTTATTAACATGATTTATTACTTCAACAATTGTAAGCTGTTAAAACCCGTTGCTTTTGCTAACCTGATATTTTAAATTGGGGACATTAATAAGCGAAACAAAATCGAATTATAGAGCAAGTTAAATTAGGCATTAGAGTTTGAAACTCGCATTCATCCGGAGTTTAAATTCCTCTGCCGTTCAACATGACTGAGTTATTTTTTTAATCATGAAGGGAAATGCTAGATTCTAATTTAATTACATAATTAATTAATAATAGTTTATTTTATTCACTAAACATATCAAATAAAATAGCCTAGTTATACCTAAAGATCTTACTTTTTTGACACATTATGTCCTTGAATATCAAAATGTCTGTAAATAGAATTAAATAATAGTAACAACAATAAAACAATTAGATGTTTCTGTAGGCGTAAGTTAAGGTAAGTTATTTCATTTGACATTAGACACCGCGGTACGCACGGATTTCGCTAGTTATTAGACCGTACGATGCAGCTAGTGTCATGGTGATACCACTGATAACTATTTTCTTAAATCTAATATATAAAAATGAATGTTTGTTTGTTTGTACTTTATGCGCGGCCATACCGTTGATCCGATTGTGATGGTTTTTTTGTAAAAATGTTCAGGAGATTCCCGGGATGAACATAGGCTATAAGAGAGTTGTGATACTCAACTCTTACACCCTTAAAAATCGCCACTTTATAGTGGAAAACGTGAGAAAAGTAGCTCTTTGGACGCTTAAATGGCAAACGCTGCATAAACCATAACAAATACACAAAATTAATGTACGCAGAATTGGATATCTCAAAAAGCTCTACAAAAAAGTCTGCGACAGCATATGTTTATCTCTTACGGATAACTCACAATAACCATTTTTGTCTTTCATTGATGCCAAGAAGTTCGAGACAAGTACGTAGATTCCTGTGTAAGCATTACAGCACATGGCGGGTATTCTTTTACGGATAACTCATAATAACGAATTTTGTCTTTTAGCTCATTTATGCCAAGAAAATCGAGATAAGTAGATTCCCGGACAACACCGGGTAATCAGCACGGGGAATCTTAAAATAATTACGACATGTATTTGTAATTATTTTTCATTTTACTTATTCAAATAATCATAAGGAGTACATTAATTTTCGTCTTATAGCTCATTTATGCAAAGAAGATCGAGATGAGTAGATTCCCGGACAACGCCGGGTAAACAGCACGGAGTATCTAAAAATAATTACTATATATATTTTTGCTCCTACTTATTTCACTAAACATAAAAGCACATTAATTTTCATTTATTTAAGCGTAGCAGCGCACGCCGGGTATTAGCTAGTATGAAATAATTTTGTATGGTACCGAACGAGTATAATGAAACGACAGATTTTTATTCGAAATTTATAAATTCAAATCCCGGAACCAGGTAATCGTTTCCTTTTTGGTTTTCATCAGTTGTCAATATATTTTCTGGGTTATATTTAAAAATCAATATACAATTCTTCGATCCTGATGGGTAAATGTTACATTTGTCTCAGATTCCGAAGTTCGTGGATACAAACCCGGTGGGGTCGATGGAGTTCTCAGGGCGTAAACATCTTGAGTATGGCTTCCTTAGGAGGAGAAGTAAAATGCGGGAGTGTCGTGTCGTAGATTTATGTCACGTAGCTTCTGTCTTAAGCTTCTGAGGAAATTTTCCAGCCCTTTCACGCCCAGCTTTGAATTCCGATGTTAATGGTCCGATATGATTATATAAAATCTACTAGTGCTGCTACTGCAGTTAACATCATGCTTAATTGGATTATGTTTGGTAATGTAACTTACAGTAATCAGTATATATTTCATTACCGAAACTTTTTAACGATATTCAGGTCGTAACTGTCCCAATTCAATTCCGGGTGCGAAAGAACTGACAACTTTTTCTTGGTAACTTTTTATATCAGGTTTGAGATTCATTTAAATATCATAAATTCACGTCTTTACTCAGGATATTTATAACCTTTAAAATCCATGGAAACGGGCGGATTTGAACCAGCGAATCTCGGAACCAGAGACAAAGCAATCATTATAAATATTGTACGACTACATCGATAGAATCTATGTACAGTGTACCCTAATATGTTATTCTATCTAATATATAAAAATGAATGTTTGTTTGTTTGTTCGTACTTTATGCGCGGCCATACCGTTGATCCGATTGTGATGGGGTTTTTTGCAAAATGTTCAGAAGATTCCCGGGATGAACATAGGCTATAAAAGAGTTGTGGTACTCAACTCCTACACCCTAAAAATTGCCCTTTGTAATGGAAAACATGAAAAAAGTAGCTCTTTGGATGCTTAAATGGCTTACGCTGCCTAAACCATAACAAATGCACAAAATTAATGTACACAGAATTGAATTTCTCAAAATGCTCTACAAAAAAGTCCGCGACAGCATATGTTTATCTCTTACGGATAACTCACAATAGCCATTTTTGTATTTCATTGATGCCAAGAAGATCGAGACAAGTACGTAGATTCCTGTGCAAGCAGAAGAAGGATTTTAGTCCAGGATAAGGTTTAATTATATGCCCAGGGATAGGGTTCATGGATATTGTTGCTCCGGACTAGTTGGGTTCAGGTTTCGGTAGAACAATGGACTTATATCTCGGGAATCCGTGAGAAAGGATATTCACTGGGGAAAACAGTAGACTTCCTGTGATCAATTCCACTGGATGATGCACTTTTATTGTCGCTAAGGCTTACACTTGTCGTATTAGACGACGAGTTGACACGAAGGCTATTTGGTGGCCGGAACTTACACTTGTTAACACGGCACGTGTTTAAATAATTATTTAAAACACTGAAAAAGTGCGCTCTGAGTGATAGCGCCGAAACTTATACAAAATGCGCTTGCCGTCTGTACTGGCACATTCGCCACTTCGCAACTCGCTACTCTCTGAACTAAATTTTTGCTAAGTAAAAATATTTATTATTTCTGAGTGGGCCGGCATCCGTCCCTTCCACCAAAAGTCTTAGCGTCTCACAAACAGTTTATATGTTACAACACTTTTGATTTGTAGTTTATATCTTGAGGGCGTTGTCGGGGGTGTTAAACTTAGGCGTTTTTGGTCTTGTCCCGTCCCTTTAAATTACTCGCACCCTAACATCAAATTTCTAGGGTTGACCATATGAGAGTAATATTTACTAGAGCGGTTTTCGTTTGTCGGCATCTACCTTATGCCGCCAAAGAAGACACCTGCTGTTAGCGACACGTTCTAGTTAAAATTGGCTTGGGGACAACTCTTTCCATAGTTTGCCTAGGAAAATCCGGTTGCTTGTTTGCAACTGCCCAACCTTTTGTATGAAGTCTTGGATTTAGCTATTGTTATAACTCTAATAATAGCACAGTCTTGTAAGTTCTTTTTACAAAGGAAACTGCAGACTTTTTCCCCATTGTATAAGGGCTTACGGTTCCATTGTATGATGTTTACCAGTGTCGTTCACCACAATAGCAAAGGTCTATGACCGAGCGCTAATCGTTTGGTACTAGTGTTTTATTTATTGCGTACAAAATTATTTTATGGTAGGTTATATCATTTTGATTTTGTCACCAATGAATTCCTATTTTAATTCCATTTCATTTGAATATAAATATGCCCTACTTCTGATAATAATTAATTACATGTTAATAAATTATTCACCCTTAATAAAAGTACTTATTTCTCTTAAATAAGAGGCTGAGTGAATGACTGGGTGCAAAGTATAGCAATACACGACGGATATTCTTTTACGGATAACTCACAATAACGAATTTTGTCTTTCAGCTCATTTATGTCAAGAAAATCGGGATAAGTAGATTCCCGGGCAACGCCGGGTAATCAGCACGGGGTATCTAAAAATATACATTTATAATTATTTTTCCTCTTACTTATTGAACTAAACATAAATGCACATTAATTTTCATTTATTTAGGTGTAGCAGTGCACGCCGGGTATTAGCTAGTAATATATAAATAAAACTGAAATTAAAAACATGAGCCTGTTTTCTTTCATGTAGACCTATAATACTTTATTTATAACATTTTACCACACCATTTTGGAAGTTTAAAAAATCGTAAGGGAATAAAACTGTAACTTTACCAATATTTAATGCCTCATATCAAATTCCCTGTTTAAATATGGATATTATGGTCAACTTTATGTTAACTGAAGAGAGTTTTCACTTTAATTGAAACATTAAGCATTTGTTGGCAAGTTAGAGACTGTGGTATTATTAAAGTACTAGAGACCATCCCCAACTCGGGACACTTGAACTTATTGATAGAAAGAGGCTTGATGGTTTTAATAGTTTATTTTCCACATTGTTAAAATAATGTGGCTCAAATTTTGATTGACTCTGACATATAACTTGTAGCTAGATTTTCGACGTGCCTGAAATAAATATTGAGCACTAACAATAAGCGCCATTTCAAATTTCAATTAAAATTATTCTCCCAACAACTCGATGTGTGTGCCTTCTTGAAATATGTGTTATACACTGCAAAATTCTAAACTTTTAAAATTAATTAACTAACCTCATTCTCTCATCTCATTCTTAGCCTGCTATTGGGCAGTTTCCCTCTGGGTTTCCTACAAAAAGGTTCCGTGCCCTCCTTCAATACCTATTCGCGCCACAAATCCTGTCCCTTGCAATCTACAAGACTTAATTATTCTTACATCTGATTCCCCACACTGTTGTCTTCTCCGTTCACCTGTCTGTCTCTCTTTGGTCCAAAAATTGTCCTAAGAACTTTATTCTCCAATACTCGTTATCTTGTCTCCTCGCTTAAGTTAAGAGACCATGTTTCGCATCCATATAGGTCTAATACAAGTGTAAAAATGAAGGTTTTATATATACTAGTGTTCGCCAAGTGATCGAATTTCGACCATAAATAACATGTCACCTTATATTATATTAGACATAGTTAGTTTTAAATTGTATTAGACCATAATCAAAGAAATATACAGGGTATAGATATATGTTGGATGATAGTGTCTAAAACGGAAGAGCAGTCTCGCATACGTATTGTATGTAGGCCTACCTTGGATTAATATTGTAGTTCCGCTGCCGTTGGAAAGTGAAGTATAGTACGTACGAGCGACTTCGACGGTAACGTGAGAAAAAAAACAGTCCCGTTTCATCAGCGTTGAAGATGTCTATTAGGCGCTATCCTAAAATTAAAGTAGCAGTTTCGGTTTCCACTCACTAACTATACTTTTGTCCACATCCTTCGATTCCCCGCAAATTTCTTTCCACATTACATTGTGTCTTCTTTTAAAACTGTCCACAACCAATCTGAAGATGCCTTGAATTCGTTATTCCCTAGGGATATGGCAACAGCTAGAGCTTGACTTTGGAGCATCGGCCTGGATATTTGGAGATTTTTTGATCCCACACCTCGTTGATTTCTTCATTCTTTTTTTTTTCTTTCCTCTTAATTTGACCATTTCCTTGCATCCATTCATTCATTTTTTTTGTGTTTTAAAATCTCATAAACTTGAGTTTTTCCACATTTAAATTTAGTCATTATTTCGCGTACTGAGAGATAGTTTTCTCTATCTTCAACCACTTTCACTTTCTCGTTTATTGACACTGATACATATGGTTTAGCCATCTTTATTCCGTAAATTCAGAACGTTACCTGTGAAAGATACGTACAAAATCGGTCTCAGATCTTGAACTAATTTAAGATTTTACAGTGCACTGGTTATTTGTAAGACAGATGGCACACGCTAAATATTTGTTAAACGAAGCTGTATTTCGCAAAACGGGTGTGCAGTGAGGCCAAAAGAAAATTCCAGATATAGGTAGAAACTCTACTTCATCCGGCAACAGGAATCGTCACTTATTGTTAATTTGTCTAACGGGAATTCAATGAAGTGTAAACTAACTTATTTCTCTCTCTATCTTCCCGCCTTATAAACATTTTATTTCATGAATTGTGTAGAAATGTTTCCATTTCCGCGTTGGACAGATTCCGTTTTATACAAAATAAATACACGTAAAATTGCTATTATTTTGCCGAGACCAATAAATGTGTTTACATTGGACAGATTTCCGCATTATTCACGTTCCGGATTAAACAAGTTTTACTGTACTAGTATCTCTCAGAGGAATAGCCGGACGAAAAACCATACGAGTCCTAGAGCAATTATTTTAGGTGTGGATTTGGTACCGACCTTACGAAGGTCTTGACCCGATAACTTTATGTGCTTGTAGAGAAGGTGGTGGCGGAGTTGTGTGTTGTGCTGTGTAGAGTGCTCCTCTAGACAGTTGTCTTCTTCAGGTGAGCTTGTCGGTCTTGAAAACGGCTTTTTCTTGTAGTATCTGGATCTTGCAGTCTAAGTTCTAGATGAGACTTGAGTATTCACGAAGGATAGCGTGGATTGAAGGACTTGAGGGTTTTGAAGGATGGTGGTGAGGAGAATAAGGAGGGATTGGAGTATATTCTCCGGTGGGTTCTGAGAAGGTAAGGGTGGGAAGTTTTCTTCGGTCTTTTGAGGTGTTCTTGGAGTGGTTTTTGAAGTGATTTCAGGCTTTCTCGTAGTAGATGGTTTGCTTGTTCCTTGCGTTTGTCTCATTTTCAGATACTTCTGAAATGATGGACATTTTCGATGACTTGCTGCATGGTCTGCGTTGCAGTTGGAGCACTTGACTTCCGTCTGGGTGCAGTCGGAGACTCTGTGGTTCCCTGAACACCTGACGCATTTTGTGTCTCGAAAGCAGAATTCTGCAATATGTCCAAAGCCTTGGCATTTGAAGCACTGGGTGCCTCCTGTGGGTTTCCTGTAAGGTTCCAATCTGATTCGGATGTTGAATAGCTCTTTTAGATCTTCTTCAATTTTTTCCTTGATGTCTGGTGTTTTGTGAAGTGTTAGGATGTAAATAGGAAGCTCTATCTTCTTCTTTACTCCATCTATGAAGACTTGTTTTTCAATGCTTCTTAATTCTTTCATGGGCAGGTTCCTACTCATAATTTCATCATATACTTCATGTGTTGTGATGGACTTAGGAAGTCCTTTCACAACTAGTTTGATGATAGGAGGCCTGCCGTAGCCATGGGTATAGAACTGAGTCTCAGATTTCTTGAGCTCCTTGTAAGCTCGCCGATAGGCCGCCTTTGTAGAGGTCCTAATGGTGAGTACGCCCTGGTTGTACTTCATGTGTACTTCATTCTTGTTTCCTGCAGTGATGCTTTCCAATTTTAGTGGCGTGATGTCTTTGGAATATACCACTAAGGGAGGTGGATTTTCTGCCTTTTCTTCATACGAGCGGAATAGGTCGAAAGCCTACCATGAAGATGATGATAGTGTTCTAAATTAGCACCCAGCATCATGAGCGTACACTGGCAGGATAATCGTCTACCTCTGTGATCAATACATGTACATGTATTACTTCCCTTAGTTTAAATGGGAGCTTTGGCGCTGGATTTTAGTGCCTTATAGTTAAAAAGACATGGTTTGTTGTACATGACCTTTGTATTATCGTCTCACTATGATGGTTGTCCAGCTGCTCGTTTTGTTTCCACGCAGCTGTTTTATATATAACTATATACAAAAATGCGGAACACCGTCGACTAACGCCACTATAATAATTCCGCATGTTAAGCATTGTGGCGCGGCACCCGCTTTTTTATAAACGGACAGCCATCATAGCGAGGCGATAATACATCACATGCTTCTGTGGAAGAAATTTAACTCTTGCATCATAGAGATTTTTCATAAACGCTGCCTTGCAGTTAAAAACGGCAGAACTGTTTCCAATTTTTTTATTGATAACATAAAGCTCATCAATAGCTACTAAAAAAAGAAAAAAGAAAATTGGTTGACAAACAGAGGAGAAAGAGGCACTTAACTGTTATGGAGATGTATTACTTCCCCATAGTATAAATGGGAACTTTGGCACTGGATTTTAGTACCTTGCAGTTAAAAATGGCAAATAATTTTTTGAACACGGCCTTTGGACATAACATGATTCTCTATAAGAAATTTAACTCTTGCACATCATGGAGATTTTCCATAAACACTGCCTTGCAGTTAAAAACGGCAAGACTATTTCCAAATTTTTTTATTGATAATACTAAAGCTCGTCAGTAGCTACTAAAAAAAAAGAAAAAAGAAATTGGTTGACAAATAGAGAAGAAAATGGTACTTAACTGTTTTGTCGTAGCATATATATATATATATATATATATATATATATTCAATTTAACGACTTTTGAGAAAAGTTAGAATGACAAGAATCCCTCTACTACATATTACCATACATTTCCAGTATTGAGTATATGTTTAATTACTTCGTATACCTAATTTAAGTTTGTAATTATTGTCCAAAGGCATTTGAATTACCAGCTACTTCAAAATTTTCCTCATTTTTCATTAACTCTCATTCCCATTATATATTGTATTTCTAAGTTTCAACGTATATTTGGTTTTATTGATATTTACTTCCAGCTCCAGTTTTGGTGTTATTTAATAGAATATGAGTGTTGGTTTTTAGTATTTCCTCGCTATCACCTAATAATACATCAGCATATACCAACAGCTTTTTAGTACCGCTGAGTTGTACACCTTTTTTATCCTCTAAAGATTTGCGGCATGCTCTGGTATAAAATTGAATAGCGCAAGAAATAGTGGATCATCTTGCTTTTAACCTATTGTGAATTTCAGAAGTAACTGAAAACTATTTGCCTACCCACACCCCTGCTCTTTGTGATATTTAGATACATTTGAATAAGTCTAACTAACTTTGTAGGAATTCCAAATTCTAGCAGAATATATAAAATTGTTGCCTTTTAATTGAATCGTATGGCTTTTTGAAGTATACGTATAGTTGATGTGCAGTTCCATCATATTCCCATTTCTTTTCTAAAATCTGTCTTATACTAAAAATCTGTTCTATTGCAGACCTATTTCCTCTAAATCCACATTGATGTTCACCTATATGTCGTCAATATAGGGAGTAAGTATGAATATTAATATATTTGTTAGAATTTTCTATGAAGTTGAAAGTAATGAAATTACCCTGTAGTTGTTTAAATTAGTTTTATCTCCTTTTTTATAGATTGGAATGATAATCTATTCTTTCTATTCATTTGGAAGAGCCTTGTATCTTGTCCACCAATTCCCCCCCCCCATTTTATCAGTTCTGCTGAAATCATATCTGAACCTGATCCTTTATACATATTTCAACCTTGGTTCTATGATTAATATTTCTACTATTGGTAAATTGTCCTTTTTCAATATCCTGTTCTGCATGCACATTTAATAGCTGATTAAAGTAATTTTCATTTCAAATTACATTTGTTATAACCTGAAACCCTTTCCTTTATATTTTAGTTTCTGATGTTCCTCTATATTTTTCATTCATTTAGAGATCATTAATATTTTCTCTCAAATATTCCCTTTTTTACTCTTAAAAATCTACAGTAGTGGTTTCATGTTTGATGTTACCTAATTGTTCTAAATTTACTTCTTAATTTTGTTAGTTTTCTTTTTTTTACAACATAAACACATTCCTCATCAAACCATTCTTATTTTCATTTTTTTTTAAATAACCCACAATTTCTGATACTGACAATGTAATATTATATCTTATAGTCTCCCATTCTCTATAATTTTCTTCTTCAGTTGCCATATTTTCATTCCAGTATTTGAAATGTATAAGCAGTTTTGATCTGGTATTCCTGCAACAGTTCATCATTTCTTATTTTTTTATTCATATTTTTCAGAATCACCTTTAGCATTTGTACTTCTCATAGGAGATAACCATTCTCTGATTTTTACCGTGACCAGATGATGCTCCTGTATCAGCATGTATCTGTCTACTAATATATCATATTGTTACCCTTGTCACTATCTGGAGATAATCCAGATGTATTCATGAATATCCTTATGCTGGAATGTTGTGCTCTTTAACAATAATATTATTTGATGTGACAATGGCAAAGGTAACATGATAAAATTCCGTAAAGATTTCAATTAATTATAAGAATATAAAATTGTTATTCGCTAAAATTTCAGTATAATATTGTCAAAAATCCATGAACATAATGATATATTATTTATTATGAAATTAATATTGCCAGTTCCGTTTACTGGAGCTGCAAGATATGTGTTCATATGCATGTATATCTCCAGAACACAAATGAAGACTTTCCGAAATTTCCTCCAGACTGTTCCTAACCAGAGATTTTTTAGTTTGCACGAGTGCGAAGAAGCAAATCCGTTAGTGCTTATGTTATATTGTTTTATGATGATATGCCCAGAACTGTTTTTAATCCACATTGTCATTGATATGGTAAGAAGTATACTTTGACATATTAGCTGAACTTGTAATTGTAGGTTGAAATTACACTTATTTTTAGTGCCGCATGTAGAATCTCTAACTAGTGAGTTGTATGCTAGAGTGGCACAGTTAAAAAATATTCAGCCAAAGCATTTTCACAACTAAAAAAAAACCACTATGCCTCTTTTTTTAACTTTTATAGGAATTAATCACTATGAGGTTTAATTTATGGTGAAATTAAATGTTTCTTACCTCTCCTCATATCAATTTACTAAGTTGATCGCGCTTTCGAGACTATAACTGTCTCATCATCAGAACTTTGTTGGCGACTGGTGTTATGTTAGTAAATTGATATGAGGAGAGGTAAGAAACATTTAATTTCACCATATACTATGCCTCTTCCCGACTATCAGTCAACTTATATACATATTTTCAGAACAATTGAGCACTCTAAGTTGGGAATGATGCCTTCTAAGTTGGAAAACTGATACAGGAATGTTATTTTCTCTCTTTTCACCATATGGTCATTGATTTTGGTTTAATAATACAAGTTACTGAAAATTTTAAGGCACGCCCAATATGTTTAAAAAAAGTCTAACTCTTACCATGGTTTTGTAACTTTTTATTGTTTCCATGACAACTCTAAAGAAAATTAAAAATCTACAGCGTTGTAATGGTTGAGACTTCCTCTTTGCAATATTGAGGATTGTAGATTTTTAATTGTAATGAGAGCAATAAAAAATTATGAAACCGTGGCTTGTTCTGATTTTTATTTCACTTATTTATATATCACTCTAATGTGATATTGCATCTATTTATTTTTATTATTTTTTTTAATGATGGTATAAAATTCTAACCAAGAATTTTCCTTGAAGATAAAGGAATACCAAGAAAAAACCTCAGTCAAACTCGTGATTGGGACCGGGGTTTGAACTCGGGACCTCCCGAATACGAATCTCAAATGCTAATACTTGAGCCGACTCGATCAGTATTGTTCAGATTTTGTTTTTTCAGTTGATGATCATAGAGTTAAATTTTTGTAGTTGTCATTTAAACAATACAAATATGAAATTATGGTCAATGGTGAGTTACTGTTTTTGTAATTAACAACTATGGAATTTTAGTTTTTATACTTGTCATAGGAACAAGAAAATTGTAAAACTATATTTCAGGTTCAAACTTTATCAGTTATGGGTTATCAGTTTCATAGGTAGAATAAAAATGTGAAAACGTGATCATGGTTCAGATTTTGTTTTTAAAATTTATGGTTTTCTGTGATTGTCATGAAACAATAAGAGTTTTTTTAATGTTGTTCAGACTTTATTTTCTGTATTTGCCTGATTGTATTCAATGATTATTATTTAATTATCAAAAGATACCAATGAAATAGGTGGACTAGGTATCTAACTAAGCACAATGGGATAGATTCAAGTTTCACAGGAAAAAATTAGAATGCCATCCAGAAGTCTTTTGAGTGGACATCCTTCTCTTCTTCTTCCTACAGAGCTTTCATATAATATAATAGAATAATTTTCTGAACTCGTATACAACACAGGGTAAGTTCGAGGGATGAGATGAGATGAAGATCCTGTATTTGTAGAAGTCTGTGAACGACAAGGTTGCTGGACAATCATGCCTGATGCACCATCACAGGTGCAGGTGAACGAAATGAAATGTATGAGATGAGTATGGAGAAATGGTGGAATTAAATTTTTGGCAGGGGAAAATGAGAGAAACCCTGAGGTAAATCTCCCCAAGCTCCATTCATCTATCATGGAACCCACATGGAATGACTGAGACTCGATCTTGAGATTCTAGCAGTGAGAGGCATGCGTCTAACCACTTGCATAATGGAGCCTGCTTTTATTTTACTAATTAAGCCAAAATATGTTTTGTTGAAATACAACATGTTACTAAGGCATAATAAATATCTCACACCACAAAAAAATATTTAATTTTTGATACCATATCTCAAAATCCATAAATTTTATTCACAGGAGTGTGGGTTTTAACCTGAAAGAAATAAAACCAATATTTAAACTCAAAAGGTGTCTTAGGTTTATCACAGGAAAGTTTTCCTTAGAGTTTTGTTTGTTTAACTTATTTTGGCAATTACATATATTATTTATAGTTTATAGTAATCAGAATATCATTGTTTTGCATTTGTTCAAGTTTTTTACGGTTCTATAATTAGTCATTATGGTTTATGAATGGTTATATATTATGACATGTGAATTGCAATAAAAATGAATTATCTAAGTTAGAATGTAATCTTATTACAATACAAGGCCAGGCATGAAAAAAAATTAGCAACATAAAACTAAATCCAGAGTGAATTAAAAGTTATATTGACATTAAATTAACAGAATTTAAACTTAATTTCTATTTGATTTGAACAAACTAGATACAACAAAATAACACAGTTTGATCTTCAAGTTTTATCCTTCTAATAATACTGTGAATAACTGCAATCAAAACTTCATTTTTGTCCTTGAGTTTTGTTTATTTAAACTAAAGTCTGACTTTTTAAATTTTCAGTTACAGTTAGATTGTTCTAGGAATCATGTAAAATTTATGTTTAATGCAGTGCTCACATGTCATCAAAGATTTTACTTATTTGGAAATATATGTGTAATAGCGGTTGAAATTATTCCAAGGTATTTACATTTAAAATATATTTTCTGTAAAGGCAACTAATTATTATGTTTTAGTAACTTGAAGTCCAATAAAAAAACTTTAATCACTTTATAAAGAAAATGAACTTTGAATTATTATTAGTCAATAGTTATTGTGAATTAAACATTAAATATGTAATTTAAAAGAACAGTGTTTTTCTAGTAGATATAATAAAGCAGTATTACTTATTTTCAGTTTTTAAATTTGTTTTATGAATACTCTTTTGATGTAATGGCTAGCTAGAATGACTGATATCAACAGGGTCTTAGATTATATCATAGAAATCTTTCTTTGAGTGTAAGGTTTTGAACATTCCACTCAACCTCATGAGGATAATTGAGTAGCTATTAGAAATGAGAGGTACCTGAATCTAATTGGGGGGTTGCAACATGTCAACCATGAGACTTGCTTTACTGTCATCTGCAATCTAGAGATTCCACCAACTGGCCTAAATTTTGGAGCTATCTCGTCATGAATCTTTCTTGTAGACTTGAAAACATGTGAAATTCCCTCCAACTGCAGTAGTTGCTATGAAGAACGGGATAGTTCAGTGATGGTGCTGTTCGAGTTAGCATTGCAAGGATACTATTTAATTATGAATGAAATGGGAAAATATCGCTGGGATGTTGCTTGTAGACCCTAACAGTTACAGAAGACTGATATTGTTAACATCACTTGTAAGGAAATCCATAAATATTGCATAAGATATAGTAAGCCCTACTGTAATGCTTTATTCAGTTTGAACTGCTTATGATGATTTCTGAGTGATTGGTCAGTATTTGATTTTTGTCCATACAGATGGTTTTCTTTCTTATGTTTTAACCAGTGAATGAAATACAGAGGATGTGATGATGATACAGTTAATATATGGCTTGTAATTTGTTTTATACTTAATAATTATGGAAGAGATGGAATGAGTTTCTTATAGACCTTAACAGTTATAGATGACATTTATTGTTAGCGTCAGTTGTACGTAAATTTATAAATATTGAATAGGACATAGTAAGACCCTAATGTAACACTTCATTGAATTTGAACTGCTTATTACTTTGATAATTTCCAAGCAACCAGTTGAGATTTGATTTTTTCCCATGCAGATGGTTTTCTTTTTTCATGTGTTAACTAGTGAATATGATACAGAGAATGTGATGATAAAATAATTACAACTTGGCTTGTATTAAGATCATTTGAATGTTGAAATTCATCCAGTCTGTGGGCTATGGTTCTGAGTCAACAGCAATATTATCTTAATCCTTATCCCTTACATTTATATGAACTCTTAGAAAATTATTTTTATACCTTTATAATTATGACATTAGATAAAATACCTAACATAGAAATGAGAGAAGCTATGGGAGGAGATAGAGATTACATTGAGAAAATACAGAAACGACAGGATGGACAACACAAGATGACCAAAGAAGATCTTTAGCATGGATCTATCAGGGAAAAAGAGAATGGGATGACCTAAACACATTTGGAAGAATGAAAGAAGTCATGAAAGGAAGAAGATTGGAAAAGGACTGCTTAGACAGAAGGAAATGGAAATTGGGAACAGAGAAACAACAATAATTGTGACAATCTCCAGAATAATAATTTAATAATTATGGATTTTTTGAAGTTTTCATTGCATTGAATATAAAGTAAACATTTAAAAAAATGTGTTTTGCTATGAAAGGGTTTGTAATGCAGTTGAATTCCTGGCTGTTTTAAATTTCAGTAAGAATTTTTATTACTTTTATAGCATAGCTATCATCATGGAAATTATCTTTTTGCTATTAAACTATTTTGATCTTTCGAACTTCTATTAAAAGTGCAATCACATTGATGTTTATTTCATTACTTGAACTTCTCTAGATAGACATAAAAATGATTGGTAAAATTTTATGATTCCCATATCCTTTATAAGCTATTGCAATTATCCACTGATAATTTAAGTATCTGAAATATTTTAAATTGGGTAATATCAATAACAGTTGTTGACATTTCACCTTGGGATATAAAATGTAAATAATTTTTCATAAAAAAAACTTTGCTGTGTATGATAATTCATGTAAATATTTATTTGTTATTGTTATTTAAATTGATTTTGCACACCATCAAATCTCTAGAGGATGAAGAAGGCCTACAACTCAATGGTATTAATAAGCTGTTAGTTTATGCTGATGATATAGTACTATTGGCCGATAGCGAGGAGGTATTAAAGGACAACACGCACACACTATTGAGTAATACTAAGAAATTAGGACTGGAAGTAAATATCAATAAAACAAAATATATGATCACATGTAGAAATACATTATGTAATGGAAATGGAAAGGAGGTAGAAGTTTTGAGGAGGTAGCTGAATTCAAGTACGTAGGAACAATAATCGCAAATAGGAATGAGATGCACAAAGAAATTAAACTTAGGCTCAATTCTGGAAGTGCATGCTATTATGCATCACAAAGACTTTTGATGTCCCAATTCCTTTCAAAAAACGTTAAACAGAAAATATATAAAACTATTATTCTACCAGTTATATTATATGGATGCAAAACATGGACTCTTACTTTAAGGGAGGAAAGGAGATTACGAGTATTTGGGAATAAAGTATTTAGGAAAATTTTTGGACCAAAGAGAGATGAACAGACAGGTGAATGGAGAAGACTACATAACAATGAACTACATGGTCTTTATAGGAAGCCAGATATAATAAGAACAGTTAAGTCTTGTAGACTGCGATGGGCAGGATATGTGGCACGTATGGGAAATGAAACAGGTGCATGGAAGCTTCTTGTAGGAAAACCAGAGAGAAAACACCCAGTTGGTAGACCAAGAATGAGGTGGGAGAATAACATTAACTATGATTTGAGGGAAGTAGATTATACAGGGAATGATTGGAAAACATTAGTTCAGGATAGGGATGTATGGAGAGCTTATGTCCGCGCGGCCATGAACCTATGGGTTTGATAGTGCCAGTGAGTAATTAAGTATTTAAATTTATTTTTTAGAGACAGTAGGTGTATATGATTTTTTTAATTATTTATTAGTCAAACAAACAAAAATAATTTGCTTATTCATGAAAAATGAATACAATCTTAATTCATTTTTTTCATGTGATGACAGAGGTTGTGAGGTAAGCTCATGCCAAATCAACCAATGATAAATACCCCAATGTCACGAATTTGGTTAATTTTCTGTACATTTGTACCCTTTATACAAGATATTTTTAAAAAATCATTTTCAGAATTTTTGGACTACTCCTTTTTTTTGACTTATTGAATTTGCAAAATATAAAAAAATCTCAAAATTAGCTGACCACCATATACTTAAATCTAAATTTGCTAGAGAACCGTGATAGCTACAGTCCTGAGGAAGATGTCAATTTAAGGCTTATGAATGGCTTTTTGACATATAACATGGTATTATTGTAGATGTTTTTCAATTTACTGTTCAAATTTTTCAATTTTGAGTTTTCAACTCCTCACTCCAAATTTTAAAGTAGTATCTTAATGGTATCATACAAAACTTAAATTTTCTTTTGATATTAATAGTAATGAATTTTCTAAAAGGATTGAAAATATTTTAAAATCTTAATGGTAAAGAATATCTTTCTTCTTAACTAGCATACTGAATACTTTTATGACCTGCTGTGTTGTTAGCTGGTATGTTCTTTCTGTAACTATAATTGGATCCAGTTCACAAGAATTAAGTTTCCTGGCATGATGAGAACATCTAGTTTGCGAGGATAAGAGAAGGATGTAGCTGATGTAAGAATGCTATTTTAAATTAATCTTCAACAGCATTTATTGAGAAAATATATCCAATCCAGCATGCATTGTTATAGGCGCATGTCATGCTATGAATCATCATTCACAAATACACAATGAATGGCTTCTACCTGAAGAAGACATGAAGGGACTCCACATAGCTATAGCATTATTTATTAAATTAATATTAAGAAGCTAAAGCTGTTACTATGATTGAAATAAGTATATTAAAGTACACTACTAAATTATTGTAATCAAATGGTATGTATGTTTTGAAATCTGGGACATATTTTAATATGATTAGAACATATTCTTCAGAAGTTGAATATGCTCTGATGCTAAATCTTAAGTTGACATTGGGAGAAAGGCATGAAACTGATGATTTCCTGTTACAGCAACTGCTACATCAAATTGCACTTGTAAAAATTTCTCTGTTTCCAGTTAGTTTTCATTTGTAATATTCAAAAAGTTATTGTAAGGACATTTACTTTTCCCCACTCAAATAGCCGTCACCGACTTAGTGAACCATACCAAGGATAAACTCATATCCTACCTTGGGAAGAAGATGAGTACAAGTGTAAAAAGTTTAGTTCTCAATTATTCACTATTAAAGTTTTAAAAAAGATATACTAAATTCAATTTTTTATATGGACACAATTTTATCCTGTCTTCATTTTTTGCACATGACTTATGGCCGTAATGAAATAAATTTGTAACCATATTTCTAACAGGTAGTAGTCTTAACTCAATTTATGACATTTTTACACTTGTGGTCCTCTTCTTCCCAAGGTGCGATATGTCAACTGGCTGATCTATGAGGAATGGATTGAAACAAGGAGATCCATTATCACGATTGTTATTCAGATTTGCTTTTGAATATGCTGTAAAGAAAATTGCTGATAATCTTGGTTTAGATAAGAGTGGAATGGTGTTCAACAGTTTAGATCTATATTGATGACATGAATCGAATAGGAGATAATATTATAAGGTTGAGAAATGCAGAAGTCCTTTTAGATGCCTACAAGGAAATTGGGTTAAATGTACACACAGAAAAAATAAAAAAAATAAAAGAAAACCCAGCACATGGAAACACACTATAATGAAATGTGTCAGAATATAACAGGGTATCTGTAGACAATGGGGGCACGCCGTAGCGTAGTGGTTAAGGCACTGAGCTACAAGCCGGAGGGTTGAGGGTTCAAGTCCCGTTGGGTCAGGATTTTTAAACTGACCCAAACCCTCTGGCGGCACTATGGCCCTGGGGTCGACTCAGCCTCTAACGGAAATGAGTACCAGACGCTTGTTCTGGGGGTAAAGGCGGCCGTCACGCAGGGCTGACATAAAGTGCCGATTGTCTAGAAAAAGTGGGAGCCTTAACCTCCTACTACCCCAAGGGCCTTCGGGCCTGTTGTGGGATCACTTTACTTATCTGTAGACAATAATTCTTATGAAAAAGTGAAAATAGTCCATTATATAGAATATTGTTAATAGATAAAAATGATATGTATGGAGAAATTAAATACCAGTTTAAAACAAGAAATTTGCGTTATGATTCAGTTCAATGCCTTGAATTTTCTTGGCTTTTGTCTAAGAATCTAAGGCAGTGGTGGTTATTGGGTAATCACATGTAAACAATCAAAATAGAAATTCAATTAGAACCTTTTTTACATAAGCTTTTTTTTGCCTATTTTGGTTTCCATAAAATGTAGTTTTCTATAATTCATCTTCACTTTTCAAACATTGTAATTACCCTTGCATGTGCAACAGTATCTTTAAAGTCTAAATGCTCATTGGTCTTTTGGAGGTTTTATTTCGTGCAGTAAACATTGTATGAAGGTTGACATTCCTGCAGTAACTTCAATTACTTTAAATATGTTTAAATAAACATCATTATAAATAACTTTCCAACCTAAATATAAATGTTATGTTTACAAGTTAAAAATATAACTGGGTCCCATTAGATCCCAAATTCATGTGCCATTGATTTTTTTCTTAAATTTGTGTTAATTTCAGTTGCCTACAATACTAATAATGCATCTAGACCACTTTCATCATTATAATAATATGCTTAGTGCCTGAGAATGATTGATCCAATAATGGAACGAATGGGTACAGGAAATTAACTGTTGCAAAATTTGAAAAAAGTCAATAATTAATTTTTTTATTACTAATTAGTTAAGTACATTAAATAACATTACATATATAATATAATTAATCACAGAATAATCATTTTTATTGGCAAATAATTTTATAATTATTGTGTTTCAATATTTCCTTTTACTGCTGCATGTAGAATTGTAGGAAACAGTTTGCATGTAAGGGGACTTTATATTTTCTACACTGCTTTGTAGTATTCTTTTTTATTGTCCACGTCTCAATTATTTACCCAATGGCAGTATAAGGTGATCTTTCCCGTCGTAGAGGACATCATTCGGTACTCTTTTGTGCACTGGTTTGGGATTGCGCATTGGGTTTCCTGGTGAATGGCGTGTTGTGTATTTCTGGAAATAACAATTTACTACATATCTTGTGAAGACTATCAAGTTGAGTGGACTGTTTTTGGACTGTGGTGTTTGTCTGTACAACAACCAATTATTACTAACTGAAACGTTGAGGAGGGATGCAAGCAGTTAGTAGTACCTTTTTTAGACCTGTAGTTGATTCTGTAGTTCGCTTTATTTTCATCAAAAGCCTGTCAACGCCGCCCATGTTAGTGTTACAGTTGACAATACAATTATTTCTTTGTGTTTTTTCTCAGCTCGGCTGTAACATTTGCATTTACCAATTGGTTCAACGCCACTTCTATTTGGGGCAGCAGTAACAATGCTATTGTAATGACAGCGGATCTGGGTCTCACCTGACTTATCATCACTGATCTGCTGATATGTACCTCTTGGTTCTTTTTTAATTTCTTTGGGATCCTTCAAAGGAGCATCCTCTGTCTATTTGAACGAATTGTTCCAGTTCCAGTTTCAGTGCATCCGTTTATTTTCAATGCATCCAAGTGGGATAATGACGTGCAAAAGTTATCAAAATATAAATTGTAGCCCTTTTTATCTTCGTTTGGAAGTTTGAATATCAAATCTAGAACAACCGAATCACCGACACCAAATTCAGGTCTAGTGTTACCTGTTGTAGCTCCTTGATAGGGTTCTGATTTAACTAACTATCCTAATCATATGCTTAGGCACCACACCTTGTAACCAAATCTTATTGGTTTTCCTGAATGATGTTGTTTGGTGCCATGTTTGCCAAAGTATGGAATCATAGCCTAGTCAATACATAAGAACTTTTCGTTGTTGAATGCTCGTAACAGTCTCTCATTTAGCATTTTTCAAAGTGGACGAACTTTAGAAAATCTGTCGTCTTACGATAAGTTGTTATTGTCACAGACTTGCAAAATATTTTACCACTTTTTCGAACCTTGCAGTGGTTGCTGAGCGGGATGGCGTATCAGGTTCTCCTAGCTGAATCTGGAAAATTAAATTTTACTTTATAAAATTGCAATATTTTATAAAATAATTATAATGTATTATAGAGGTAATTTTACTTAGTGCTATGATCCAGAGTTGATAACTGTATAACTCACCTCCTCGGTAATGATTTCCCCATTAACATATTTTGTTACTCTAGCTTCTGCACTAGCCCTCAATTGATTGCCTGATAGGTGATTTATGCCACTCTCGTTCTCATCACCAGAGTCTTCATCTGATTGGCTTGGATTCTCTGGAGGGGTTATGTAAATATCAGCCTTAGTAAAGTCTGTATCTTCTTCTCAAATGGATATCATTTCATCAGTAGTCATGCTAGAAAACATTGTATCATGTTATTTCAATGTCCCCATTCAATCCCACTGTTCCAAAAATGGAACATAGAAATATTTTTCATTATTGTTCATTATTGATGAGTAACAATCAACAAACAAACATAACAATAGAATTGTTCATGTCTATTGTATATATTGCTATGACGTAATTTGAAATATAACCATCAGTTAAAATGAAATACACTTACCTTTTCTTGTATGTCATTTCTTCAAAAAAAGGCGTTATTCTGAAACCAGCAGCACCGCCAAAGTGATGTAGACACAAGGACTAATGGTTTTAAAGTGAAGATCAAAGCCTCCAGAAGCTATTCAGTATGGCCAACTTCAGAAAATACTAAAGACTTTTTCACAGGGAAATTTAAAACTTTTGATCCAAAAATGGAACAGTGGGATCAAATGGGTTAATTTGTAGTAAATTCAGTTTTATTATTTTTTTTATGTCTGTACATTTAATATTTGAAGAACAATTTACAGTATCTAAACACTGTATAGTAATGTGCGAATCATGTCATAACTATTTTGAAGTTCATTTACCTAGTTTGAATTTTTGGTTTGTTCTGGAAACATAAATAAAGTATTGTTTTTAGAAAGAAAAATTAATGCTTGAGCCAGGATTCGAATCCCGGATCTCTGATGTCCAATTCTGGAAAGTGTTGATTTAAAATATAACATCAAAATATGAAGCTTCTGCTTAAAAATAATGTATAAATTCTCACTCCAACTTTGAATAGAAGTTGTTGGATGGTATTGTTGTTAGCGATGGCTATTGGCCTTCGGATGAAAGAGAATTGTATAAGTGGAAAGAATTGTTGATGTTCATATTGGAGCTTGAATGATGTAACTGGTATCGTACTGTCAGAGATCCAGGGTTTGAGTCCCAGTTCTTTCAAAAAATAAAACTATGTCCATATCTGGAAAGTGTTAATTTAAAACATAACATCAAAATAAATAAATCATTTCAATTTTTGTATAGTTGGATAACTATGTGCTGAAATATAAATTTTATTATAATCAGGTTCGAGTTCGTATAGGTAGGATAGAATATAGTGATATAATTTAAAATCATTGAATAGACACCTTATTATAGAGGTTAGATATTAGATCTAATAGACTAGATAAAGTTATGGCTAGAGTAGACTAGTAGATGGCAAGTCAGGGAGTTGTGTGTTTGGCATGATGCTATCCCTCAATGTTAGTTTTCTTAACCAGAATTTGTTACTAATCACATCAATTTCCCTAGCTATTCACTTGGACTCAACTTTCCATTAAGTCATGGGATTTTTAAAATAACTCTAACTTTTGTAAAATTATTCGGTTACACTTTCGTTTTCATTAACATTTCCTACTATTTTAAACACTTTCTAATGCTTCTTAAAAAAATTGTTTACAATTCATAAATTAATTATGGGAAATAACATTTTGAGGTTTCCAATTAATAATTAATACATATTAATAAAATTAGTTGTATCTCACCTCATACTTCATGTTCTTCAAGCATGGAAACTGCAGTTTTCAAGAGGAATCTCTTCCATTTTCAATCATCATTACGACTCGTAATGATGGTTGAAGATGAGAGGGATTCCTCTTGAAAAATGCAGTTTACAATGAATGATATATAAAAATAAATTATATTAAACTACAAGATTTAACAAATTTAAGATACTATGTTCTACAAAGCCTTACTTTTTTTTTTTTGATTCAACATTTTACATTTATTATTTCATCAGCAATAAAAAAAAAATTTAAAAAAATGACAGTGATGGTGAATTAATTAACTATTAATATTAACTTATTCATATTGTACATTCACCTTGTATATACAAGTACCATATATATATATATATATATATATATATATATATATATATATTTACACATACATACATATAAGTGTGCGTGTATGTATATATACATACATATATTTATGTATATATTTTTAAGTCCCAAGCCATAGACGAGTGGTTAAGGCAGAAACCCTTGGCGCAAAGCTGCGGGACTTGCACTGGATCGAGTCCCCATGGGGGAAGAAATTTTCTCATGGAATTTCAGCCAGTATGGTACCAGTGACCACTCATTTGGATAGCTACAATAAGTAGCGGTTCCAGGTTGAGAAGACCAGCTATAATGGCTGGAAGACCCGACATGCTGACCACATGTCACTCCTACACTGGCTGGATGATCTCTATCTCTGTGATTAACACATGAGGATGTGAGGCCAGCAGCCGACTGGTAGGACAAGAGCCTTCTAGGCGTGTCGCACCATGGAGTTTATATATTTATATGTAATATTATCCTTATAATTTAAACTAAGTTAAAGCAAATATAAATTTTTATGTATATTTTTAATTATTCTAATTTTCATGAGTAAAGCCCGTATTTTGATGAACTGTCATCTTTTTTATGAGTTGTTAGAGACGATGCAGATTAATAATTAATTGCATTGTGCAATAAATATGTTAGATATATGAAGTTTTCCCACTTTTTTCTGATAAAGTCATTTTACAAATTTTATTTATCTTCTTCTTCTTCTTTTTAATAATAATAATTTGTAGGATTTTCATCCTGTTTATTTCCAAAATCACTCCTCGGAGGAAGACGTATTGGATGTGCATTCACTGTTTATCCACCTCTTGGCAGTCTTCCTCTTGTTCTTCTCCTGTCCATTGGTCTATCTTCTTTAGCTCTTTTTGCAAGTTGGTTGTCTTCCATTCTTTCTATTTTAGGTCATTTTATTTATTTTTTATACTTTTATACATCAGTTTTTTTATAATCTATGATTAAATGTTCATTTTTATATATTATTTTGCTATCTTGTTTTTTTTTGCTCAGGCAATATAACGTGAAATCATTGTGTTGCCTCAATATAACGTGAAATCATTGTGTTCTGCCTCCATGCAGATTGATTTGGGACTTCCCCTTCAATGCAGGAATCTTCCGATTTGTAATATTTCCGTTTGTCTTATGAGAGTAGCATTTCCGTATGGTTGTGTTGATTTTCGTGCAGTGCAAAATGCCAGAACAAAAAGTGTCTAGTGCTATCCGTTTAAGACAGTATGTAACAGAATTCGGTGAACAGGTATTTTCTCTTGAAGGGAGTGTATTATTTTTAAGGTGTGCAAAATTAATGTCGCTGCAGATAAACGTTTGACAGTACATCAACGTATCGGGTGCAAGAAACATTTGCAGACTCTTAAAAATGTGAACAAAAGAAAAGTGTCTCAATTACTATTAAAACATATAATTGCTTCGACATCAAATAACAAGTCATCTCTATTTTTAAAGAATTATGTGAAGTGTTTTTCAGTGCAAATATTCAACTAGAAAAACTAAACAATTCTAAATACGTGATTTCCTTGTATGCCATAGGTCATACTGTTCCAGACAAATCAACATTGTGTAAAAACAATTTAATAAAATGTTATGATGACACACATTAAACCATATAAAACCGTGTTAGCTGACAACCGCAAATCGTTCATTTTTGATAACTTAAGGGTGACCATGGTGGTGTATTGCAATGTTTAGTTAATAACTTTTCTTATTAGTTTAGTAGAAATGAGATTGACCTAGTGATAATTATTATTTTTTAATTATTTTATATTACTACTAAGGACAGGAATTGCTTTAGAATAGTTACCCCAATCAATAATAATAATTTTTCTCTTAGACCATTTCTAATTAATAAATTAATGATTATTAATTAGTTAATTATTATGAAATTTATAATTTTCATTAGGTCTTTTTTACACTTATAGGCCGCGGTGGACTAGTGGTTATGCTCCTTGCCTCTGGTCCCGAGGGTCGCAGGTTCAAACCCGGCCAGGGTCGATGGATTTTTTTAGGATGGAAAAATCCAAGGAACAAGTCCTCCGGGAGGGACTTTAAGCCGTGGGTCCCGAGTCTGAAGATTTTCAGGCTCGTAAAAAAATCCTTAAGCCTGAATGAAAAGGCCTCTAAGCAAAATTTACCGAATTTTCCCGTCCTAGTACTACCTTGGTTTCCTAGATGTCAGTATGAGGTGGAACGCTGATCACGTACCACTCAAAAATGACATCTATATGAAAACAAGTGTAACTAAATTGGTATGGTTCAAATTCTTCCCTGTCGGGGGAAAGTGCCTAAATCTCTGTAAAGGGAAAATATAGGCTTACAATACAATACAAAAGGTCATTTTAAGGGAATATTATTAGTAATTTTTTAAACATTTTAAAGTTATAAACATCTGGGCCCTATTCATGAGTTTGTGTGCTTTATACTATTAAAAGAAATGTTAATATACATGTTTTCTTGTTATATAGTAATGTTATCTTGTAAAATGCAAACTATATTACAGATAATGTTTTTTTGTTATAGGGTGCTTCCTAGATAATGGCTTGTGATAATGGATAATGAACAACCTCATCAGGAGCTAGTGAAATGTGTGGTAGTGGGAGACACTGCAGTGGGCAAGACACGTCTCATCTGTGCCCGAGCATGCAACAAGCATGTTTCCTTATCTCAACTTCTGACAACTCATGTGCCAACTGTCTGGGCAATAGATCAGTACAGAATTTACAAAGATGTAAGTTGGACAACTTGCAAACTGATTCACTTTAACTTTGAACATAGCTTTCAGAAAATCAAGGTCATATTACTTTTTTCTATGCATTTTGATGTTGAAAATAAACATACAGGAGATAAAAAAGGACAGGAAAGGCAAGGCCATATTCAATTACCTTATTAGTTGTAATTGTTAACAACAACAAAATTGTGCCAAGGGATGCACAAAATATTACTAAATAAATATTGTTTTAAAAATATATGGGGGAAATTGATCATGGAGCATTCAATGATTTAGGCCATTGTTGATCTGTCTGGCCTCAGAATTCATCAGCAAGTCTCTTCATTTGGTGCCACAATATTTTCTGCCATTAGTAATGTAGGGAATGATTAATTTTGGGAACCTTGATCTGTCATTCTGTTTGTATAGTGAAGCAAACTTTTTTTTATAATCTATTATTCTTTGCAAAACTGGAGGTATTTTTAATTATTATATAATATTACTTTGAAATCCAACCATTTATGTGGCCTTCATAATAAACCTCCTTTCTTCAAGTGTCAGTCTTAAATTATATTTTGCTGTAATTGTCCATTTTTGCTTCCTTATAACAAAACCAGGAGTACCAGTGTCTTGTACAATCTTGTACCCTTTCTAACTTATTGGTTTTAAAATGTTACTATTTTTAATAATGGTAATCTTTGCAATGTCCTGTTCTATTATCAACATCCTTTACTCATTCATATGATATAAAACACTTCAAATAATAATTAAACGTATTAACTTTATTTAATAATGTTCTTATTCTTAAAATATTAAATATTTGATAATCAGAAGGTCCTGGTTTCAAATCTGGGGTTGATTAATCTGACTAGAGACTTTTCTTGGCTCTCCTCAGTCATCAAATGCTAGATTTGAATTTCTTTACAGAACCCAATTCATCACAATGTTAATTTTGTAATATTATTGAAATTAAATCATTAGTGATCACAAAAATATATGACTATTCTTTTCTTTCTTCAATTTTTGTAACTTAGATTCTTCTTCTCTTTGTTAATATTTTATATAATGATGCTCTTTAACAAATCAGGTCTGTAGCAACTCAATTCAAATAGGAGAACTTATTTTTCTCACAAGGAAAGATCATTGTTTGTTGGGAAAGGGAATGGAATTAAACTTTGTCCATGAAAGATATATAGGGTGGATTTCTCAACCGAAGTCTAAACCACGACCGCGGTTTTCCAATTTTTTATTGTTTCAATAACACCTATAAAATTGAAAATCTACGGCTGTTAATTCCTAAAACAAATGTCTGAATCATATCTATGGTTTCATAAAAATTTCTGTCATTTTTATAGGTGTTATGGAAACAATAAATAATCGGAAAAACGTGGTCGTGGTTCAGAGTTCGGTTGAGAAATCCACCCATAGAGTTATGGAATGGAATTAAACTTTGTCCATCCAAAGATATATAGAGTTAAGTTAAAATAAAAATTTATAAGTACCATCATGGGAGGGAAGCCATGTTATTGACGTTAAAAACATGAATATTTTAGAGAGATAATTTTATTTATTTGAACAATTATACATGTTTTTTAGGAATGAAAGTTATATATCATAGCAATCTAGCTATAGGAAACTCTACAAAGAATATTGAAAGCAGAAACATTGTTCACAGTAAGCACACTTTATATAAATGCCAATATAGAACTCTCTTCACGTTCAGATATTTCTGAGAGATCATGTTCAAAACTGTATCTCTGAAATGATCCAGGCGCTCTGGCAAATAACCACTTTGGTAGAATGAATGCCGAATCAAATTTTTTAATTGTAGTTTCAAAAATTAAATTGCACAATTTATTGTGAGAGGAGAATATTAATCTCTGTGCCAAAGGTAGTCTGAACCAAGCAAAGCTGCCTCCATAATAAATGTTACCATATACAGGAATGGACACTTACTTACTCACTGGCACTATCGAACCCATAGGTTCATGGCCACATGGACATAAGCTCTCCATACATCCATAACCTGAACTAATGCTTTATAATCATTCCCTGTATAATCTATTTCCCTCAAATTGTAATTATGTTATTCTCCCACCTCATTCTTGGTTTACCAACTGGACGTTTTCCCTCTGGTTTTCCTACAAGAAGCTTCCATGCACGTCTTTCATTCCCCATTCATGCCACATGTCCTGCCCATTGCAGTCTATGAGACATAACTGTTCTTATTATATCTGGCTTGCTATAAAGACCATGTAATTCATTGTTATGTAGTCTTCTCCATTCACCTGTCTGTTCCTCTCTCTTTGGTCCAAAAGATCTTCTAAGAACTTTATTCTCAAATACTTGTAATCTCCTTTTCTCCCTTAAAGTAAGAGTCCATGTTTCATATCCATATAATATAACTGGTAGGATGATAGTTTTATGTATTTTCAGTTTAACGTTTTTTTGAAAGGAATTGGGCATCAAGAGTCTCTGTAATGCATAATAGCATGCATTTCCAGAATTGAGCCTATGTTTAATAATGTGATTATTGTTCCTAGGTATTTGAATTCTTTATAGGAAGCCAGATATAATAAGAACAGTTAAGTCTCGTAGACTGCGTTGGGCAGGACATGTTGCACATATGGGAAATGAAAGACTTGCATGGAAGCTTCTTGTAGGAAAGCCAGAGGGAAAACGCCCAGTTGGTAGACCAAGAATGAGGTGGGAGAATAACATTAAGTATGATTTGAGGGAAGTAGATTATACAGGGAATGATTGGAAAGCATTAGCTCAGGATAGGGATGTATGGAGAGCTTATGTCCGTGCGGCCATGAACCTACGGGTTCGATAGTGACAGTGAGTAAGTAAGTAAGTAAGGTATTTGAATTCAGCCACTTCCTCAAAATTTCCCTCATTTGTCATTAGCTGTCCATTTCCATTATATAATGTATTTCTGTGTGTGACCATATATTTAGATTTTATTGATATTGACTTCCAGTCCCAATTTCTTAGTGTTACCCAATAGTGTGTGCATTTTGGTCTTTAGTATATCTTTGCTATCCCAAATAGTACTACATCATCAGCATAAACTAACAGCTTTTTAATACCATTGAGTTGTAGGCCTTCTTCATCCTCTAAATATTTGATGGCATGCTCTAGTACAAAATTAAATAGTAGAGGAGATAGTGCATCTCCTTGCTTCAACCCATTGTGAATTTCAAAAGTATCCAAAAACTGTTTGCCTACACGCACCCTACTCTTTGTGCCATTTAGACACATTCGTAACTAGTATAACTAACTTTTTAGGAATTCCAAACTCCAACAGGATACTATATAACTTCTCCCTCTTAATTGAATCGTATGCCTTTTTAAAGTGTATGTATAGTTGATGTACAGTACCATTATATTCCCATTTCTTTTCTAAAATCTGTCTTATACTAAAAACCTGATCTGTTATGGACATAATTTCCAAAATTTGTGTACTTGAAGATTTTCTACATTGGCATTTATGAAAGATGCTTATTGAGAAAATGCTTCTTTCTTAAATATTGCTTGTTTTTAGAATTTCACAGTTTGCAGCTTGATCACTATAACATAACTTTGTTTTATGAATTAAAGAAGTAATAAGAATCAAATGAGCGTGAATTCTTCTTACCTCATATATCTATGTTTCTTTAAACACAGCACCGCGGTATCGGAAAACCATCTTTCCCAAATTTATGATATTAAATTAAAGAAGTAAGTTTTATAATCTTTCAATTCAATAAAATTTCCCTCTCTGAAAATGTTCACATTTCTTCATGTTTCACGTGATTAACTTCACTTCCCCTGCATGATGTCACTTATAAGTTTTCAATTAACATATTCACATGTATCCTTTGAATGAACAAAATTTCATTCTTTTCTTTCTTTTCATTCAAAATTTCATTTTTAGTGTGAACTGTGACCTTTACTTCTCAGATACTTATTTTTTCAGGCTAACATGTTATAAATCTATCATGGGACTCATGACTGTACCCTTCCAAAGGAAGCTATATTCAGAATATTTATGTCCATAAAAATCTATTGACTCCAGCCTGGAATAAACTTGAGAATTGTGAAACTGGAGGCAAGCATGGTAACCACAGTCCACACATACTCCCCTTTTGTAGAATTTACATCCTCCTTGGGACTTATAAGCTAATGCCTTAGACAGGGAACAGAACTAAATCACTCATTAGACAAGAACACAATAGCAGGGCTCACAGGTTCTCTTGTTAGCAGGATCCCAAACACAAAACAGTGCAACACAAGGTAAAATACATACTTCCAAATCCTAGATAAAGATTTAAAATTCCCAGCCCTGCTGGGAAGCAAAACCAGGCCACAGACTGGATAGTAAGGACTGGCAACCATCTGACAACATTGCATATCTTTTTCATTTTTCCTATGGCTGTAACTAAATTATTACATTTTACTTAAGAAATTCTTGTTATTTAAGTTTGGTGGAGCTATTTTATTGAGGACATATCTATAAAGGAAATATCATAGAGTTGTTAATTGCATAAATTCTCCTAACTATTAAATTTGTAAATTAGTAGCCCAGAAAATAAAAGATGATGTCATACTAGAAAACCAGTATACAATTAAAAATTTGTTTTGAGTTAGTGAACAAAGTACATAGTTTAGAAATCAATAAAAACCAAAAAATGACGTCATTTGACATAAAAAATCTTTACACAAATATCCTGATAAACAAAACAGTGAACATAAAACAAAAACTAAGAGGCAGCCAACTTGATGAAAATTATATCAACTAATTAAATAAAGTAATAACAACAATAATAAAACAAAACAATTTCCAATTCAACAATACATTTTTCATCCAGGAAGACGGGATCCTAATGAGGAGTCCTACCTCCAGAATCATGGCAGAAATCTTCATACAGGAATTGGAAAACAAACATTTTGAGAAATTAATACATCAATTTGACCTAAAATTGATAGTTATGTTGATGACATATTAGTAATTTAGGACAGTGAAAATAGAAAAGAAAAAGAAATCCTACAAGAATTAAACAATATACACAAAAAAGCACTTTCACCAAGGAATTAGAAGTTAATAACAGTATAAACTATTTAGATCTAACTATAACAAAAAAACTCAACAATAATAAACTGTAAATCAGCATTTACCGGAAACCTACAAGCATAAACAATTCTTGCCGTAAACAATTCCATACACCCTTTCCAACAAAAAAATAAGTACATTTAACAGTTTAATTAATAGAATGTTAAAACTTCCTTTAAACAGAGATAATTACCAGTATATTAAAGAACTAATCTATATTAAACATATGGCAAAAATGAATGGCTACAATGAATGTATTATAAATAAACGCATAAGAAAACAAAAAAGAAAGAACAGTATTCTTAACATAACTAAACTTGAAAAAGAATCTGATAACAAAAAAACATGGGTAGCACATATATACAGGAAAACAAACATCAAAATTAGCCACTACAATAATGAAAGCTGACAAAAACATAAAAATAGCATATTAAACTTGTAACAGTTTTTAAATTTTTCATTAAGGATTTTCTCTACACTACAATAATAATTATCCTTAAACCCAAATCTATTTTGCTCACCACAGATTTCTATCCTCAGCATCCTCTTCTTTGAGGTCTCTGCTGATAATGATTCTTCTCGCTTCATCTATCCACTATTCCCTGGGTTTCCCCCTCCTCCTCCTGTCTTCAGACAAATTCTGTAACAAATTAAATAACATAATAAGCAATAACATTGAAGAAAATAATAGTTTTAATAATAAAGGAGTATATAAATGAACATGTAAAGACTGCAACAAATGTTATATAGGAAAAACAAGCAGGAGTTTTAATATTAGATTCAAGGAGCACTTTAGAGACTTCATTTATGTGGAAGGAAAATCAAGTTATGCTAAACATGTTATTCAGGCATGACCTCACATGTTAGACATTGACAACACCTCACACCAAATTCTATTAAACCTTTGCTTCTATCTTACAAACGAAGGCTTCTTTATTAAGAAGACATTTATTTGGGAATTTTTACATTACATTATAAGGCCATCATATAAGAGAACAATTTGCATTTAGATTGGAACTTACTCAGATAGCTCAGTCGGTAGAGTATTGTCTTAGAAAGCCAAAGGGTCTGGATTCAAGCCCCAGTCTGAGCATATAATATTTCTCTTCAAATATGATTTATCCATCATTGAGATGTATGAAATGAATAATAAAAAACATCGAAAGAAGCCGTACTGGCTTTATAATGTAATGTAAAAATTCCCAAATGTCTTCTTAATAAAGAAGCCGCCATTTGCAAGATAGAAGCAAAGGTTTCATAGCATTTGGTGCACGGGAATTAACAGTGTATATAAGAGAACAATTTGCATTTAGAATGAAACTTGCTCAGGTAGCTCAGTCGGTAGAGTTTTGGCCTAGAAAGCCAAAGGTCCTGGGTTCTAGCCCGAGTCTGAGCGTTTAATTTTTTTCTTCAAATGTGAATTATCCATCATTGAGATGTATGAAATGAATAATAAAAACATACCGTACTTGAAGAGATAGAAATTTTGAAGGAAACCAACAGCAACCACCTTTTAAATGAGAACACACCCAGTACCTTCAGTCCCCTGTACCAGATCATCAATAGTGTATTAGTATTGCATTCAGGGTCAGCAGATAGAGACCTATATCTTGCTCCTTCTTCTGATGATGAGACTAGTCCCAAAAGCCTACAGATAATCAATAGTTCACAAAGTTGAGGAGACGGACCTATTAAGTAACAATTTTATAATTTTATATTATAATTTAATGACTTAATACCTCAATGAAATTTTATCATGAATTTTATTAATGAAGATAGAGATGTAAGTCAGAGTAGTGAACAAGAAAGTCTATCACAATTTCTTAGTATGTCATGCCATACCCTGAGGACATCCAAAGAATGATTTGGTCCCACAATCATCTGATTTCACCATTAAAATATTTGTAAATGTACTGGGGATGTAACAGTTCCAACTAATAGTGATGCATTTTGGAATAATTTGCAAATTCCTGAAATGAAATAACACGAGGAACACTTAATGAACTCTTGGCCAAAATTAAGTTCAAAATAAAATGTGTTTATCCTTTATTTAGTGATTTTATTTTATTTATCCTTTGAGTAGAGACTTTTGCATTCTAATGTACAGCCTTTGAAATAATTGATGGTGGACAGATAATTCTCAAGTCCCAGAACGAAGCCACTGCACGTGATTGGAGGTCAGCTATTTGGTTCACAAGTATACAACTATTTGAGAAACTAAAATCCTTTCTATTTCATTGTGTGTCATGCAATGGAAAATAATTTGCATAAATTAGTTGTGCAATAAATGCTGTAAATAAAACAAAGCAAAACAAAAAACAAAACAAAGAAAATTCATTTAAATAAGGATGAGAAAGAGAAAAAAAAGCATGTTAGTGGGATCGAACACATGGGAAACAAAAGCTTCCTTCACTGGACCACAACTGCCCCAGCTAGAAACTGTCTATGCAATACTCCAGGACTTAGTTGTATAGTGAAATTACATATTAACTTGACTTAATTTAAATTAATCAGATGTGTTTTGCATTAGTAGTGGAAATAAACAATCTTGTTATGCCTTGTGTTTTGTAAACTTTACGATAGTTATTCATTTTCTACAGATATGAGCTGTCTCCTTTAATTAATATATTTCCCTATATATATATATGTATGTATACAAATGTATTTATATAACAAAGCCTGGTAACATGTAGGCATTATAAAAATTAATGACATTAAAGAAAAAAAGATTTCCTGACCAGGATTGAACCTGGGCATGTGTCGTTGCAAGAAAGTATCTTACTGACTGCTCTATTGAAGCGAACGATACAAATACTGCATGAAGAAAGATTTATGCCATCGGATTTGACCTCAAAGGAGACGACACACATAACAACTTACTAGTGTGAACCACTCTTCAAAACTTTAACTTTACACCATCAAGAGTTGCACCATAATTTTTTTCAAAGGCTGTACATGCCTACACACACACACACCACACACACACACACACACACACACATACATTTATTCATTTTTATATGTATATGTAGATAAGCACATAATAATGATATATTGTAATGTTATCTATTTTCCTTGTTTCTATTCAATTAGAATTTTAGATCAAGTATTATATTTTTATTTAGAGCACAGTTGTATCCTGATTGGTATTGTATGTAGTTTTTGAGCTTGGTATGTAATAGGACACTTTGAGTCCTGCAGTGGTATAATATTAGTACCACGGCATTTAAATGGCATTGAAGCTGGAGAAAAATTAAACCCTCGGCATGCCATTGCAGGCGAATTTACGGGGATGTTTTCTGGTTCAGAAAAACACCCCTGTAAATCTGCCGGCACAAGCATGCTGAGGCATTTAAGTTTCTCCAGCTTCAGTGTCATTTAAATGCCGTGATACTAGTACCACCACCGGACTCATATTGTTAATCATATTAGTGGTATTACTTCTAAAATTTACTATAAAGTAAATGATACAGGTAATACATATGCTGCTATTCACTTGACAGAATAATAGATATTACTTGAGGCTTTCAAACTATTCTAGGGTTTCAAAAAATTATAATGGGAAATAACACTATGAGGTAATTAACAATTTATGTTAATGATTCAGAAATTCTACATCTCACCTCATGAAACTCCATGATTTTCACAGGACCAGTTTCCAAAGGCATCCTTTCTATCCTCAGCCAAAAACTCCCACCATCAAACTTCTGCCATCAGCACCAAATTTCCAACTGACATCTGTTGCCAGTTTGATATCAAATCTTGCCTGGGAAAGAAACTAAACTTTTGAAATATTTAGAGAAACCGTTGGAGTTAACAGTTTGGGAAAAGATATACGTTCAGAAGAACAAATATAGATTCTTGAATTTTGAAGTTCCTGGCGAGCAAGATTTGATATCAAAGTTGATCAAATGACACCAAATGGAGTTGAAAAGTTGGTGGTAATGGCAAGAAGTTCAAAAGTTGGTGTTTTGGCTGAGGATAGAAGGGATGCCTTCAGAAACCATTCCTATGAAAATCATGGAGTTTTATGAGCTGAGATGTAAAAATATTTTCTGATTCATTTATGTAAGTTTTTCTAGAGTTCTTTTAATTCACTTCTGTCTAAAGAATAGACAAATTTTAAAATTTGCTCTATAATGTTGTATTTAAGTGTGTATTTATAATTATTTCAAGAGTGCATATTAATAAAAATAGTGTTTTAACTGAGAAAGTAGGGTCAGTCAATAGAATTCTATTTAGGAAGTCCCTGTTTAAAGCCTGGTGCCAACCAACCCAACTGAGGTTTTTTTTTCTGGTTTTGCTAAGTGATTAAGGCAAAAATGGTTAGGCAGTAATTTTATTAGCAGAACCCATTTCATCATAAATCTCCATTTCATTGTATCATTAAAATTGAAATCAGTCAATTTTCTCAGAAAAGTATGTGACAAACACAATAATACACACACACAAAGAGTTTATGTTTGCAATTGAAGGATGTGATATGGCCTTAAATTAAGGTAGAATTTTTTATCACTCACCTCATATTGTTCTTCTTATTTGACTATAAACTAGTTTCCGAACATAGTTTATAGTCAAATAAGGAGAACAATATGAGGTGAGTGATAAAAAATTCTACCTTAATGAATATACCTCATAGTGAGAATTCCTAAAATAAGTAATGACCTTAAATGTTAATGCATCTATAAATAAGATTTACATTTTAAAAAATGTTCTCTTGTCACTTTTAAGCATACCTTTACCCAAAAAAATAATATTGTTATTCATGTTAAAATCAAATGCTTCCTACCTCTCCTCATACAAATCTTCTAAGTAGATCGCGATTTGGAGATCATAACAGTCTCATCTTCAGTACTATTTTGGTGAAAAAAGTACCGAAGATGAGACCGTTATGGTCTTGAAATCGCGATCTACTTAGAAGATTTGTATGAGGAGAGGTAGGAAGCATTCAATTTTAACATAAATTAAACCTCATAGTGATTAATTCCTGTAAAAGTTAAAAGTAGTTATTCATGCTCATTTTTCAGGTATTGGAACGTTCATGGGAGGTAGTTGACGGAGTAAATGTCTCATTGCGCCTTTGGGATACATTTGGTGACCATGAAAAGGACAGACGTTTTGCATATGGCAGGTTTGTGCACCAAATATTTTGTTTTATTACTTTGCTAGACATTTTTTAATCCTTCAGCCAGGAATTTAAATGCCCACACTCCTACTAGCTGAGATTTAAATTTCTGTTTCAATTTAGAAGTGCTATGGATATGTTAGATTGCTATAACCACATAAGTCCCTACTACTGACTTGACAACATTGCTATTGACTCTATCTTGTAAACCATGTGCAGCAGTCACGCCAAAAATGGGTAGGTGTGGCCATGTCGGAAATAAGAACAGCTCGACTATAACTAACTGACTGGCACTGTCAAACTTGTAGCTTCATGACCACGTAGGCATAAGCTCTCCAATCATTCCTATCATGAGCTAACATTTTCCAATCATCCCCTGTATAATTTACTTCCCCCAATCATGGCTAATGTTATTCTCCCACCTAATTTTTGGTCCACCAACTGGGTGCTTTCCATCTGCTTCTTCTACAAGGAGCTTCCATACCACTCTTTCATTCCCCATTCGTGCCACATGTCTTGCCCGTCGCAGTCTATGAGACATAACTTATTACTAGGTAGCAGATTTTTATGTGCTAAAAATTAAAATATTTACTTTTATTATTAAAAAAAAGTCCACCGCTGTGGTCTCGAGGTAGCGTGCTGCCTTTTCACGCAGTGGACCTGAGTTCGATCCCCGGTCGGGGCAGTTTTTCTGGGTGAGGTTTTTATCGGGGTTTTTCCTCACCTGTAAGACAAATGTCAGGAAAACTTTAAGGCCAAAACGGTCCCCGAAATCATATGGCCATCATCATCATCATCCTTCACTGGTGTGGAAAGGAATGGGAAGCTACCACACCTACAATTCCCTAGTAAAGCTGCAAGCATAGCATGAAAATGCTATGATTGCAGTGAAGGATCTGCCTTCAGGCAGAATTACTATGAATGGATGGATTGTTAAAAAACAAAAAAGAAAGAGTAGTGAAATTTTGAAAATATTTTACTAAAATTTAAAGCAAATAATAAATTATAGGTTGGAGGTGCCGACACTCATTGATAGTAACTGCTAGTATTTTCCTTTAGAATTGCAATGAATAACAAAAGGTATCTCCAAATTGTCCATCTTGAATCTGTGGCAATTATTTCTAAACAATTATTTATATTGTGAAAATGATTGTCCCACATCACTTGATGACAGTCATGCTTATTTAAAAAGAGGGATATCACTATTAATCACACATTCAACTTCTGCTCCAGAACTTGAGCTACTTTACACAATTTGTAAAAAACTGTTGCTTTTTTCAAAAGAATTTTATATTTTATAGTAAGAATTTGTTTTTCAGAACTTGTAGTCCTGGTAATGAATGAAGTTTCATTCCAACTATCTATATTTACTTAACTGTTTCACACAACAGATTGGTTGTTGTTTCTAATTTTTATGGTGTTACACAAAAAGTTTATATTTGCGAAAAAAAATTTAAGTAACCATCCTTCAAGAAATCCTGAAGTATTCCAATAAATGACATATCATTTTTGTCCAACTCATTTACAGTAGACACAAAACTTTCAAAATTAATTCCATATCATAAAACTGCACTTAGCTAAGTGCTCCACTATATGCCTACTGGAGCTGGAGACAGAGGAAGATTGGGATTTTTTCTCTGAAACAATCAATCCTTATTTGTGATTTAAGGAAAACTTTTTTTTCCTATTTGACACTAGGCTATCGACTTTGGGTTAAAGAATTCTGATACATCCACATAATGTATGAAGAGTGTGAACTGTACATTATGTGATATGGAACATTTTAAGAAAACTGACAATAAGGGTTTCAGCTGCTTTTTTCATATAACCTGTACCATCTGTTAGAGTAAATACATTATCATATTTCACATCATTTGGCTATAACATGTACATTGTTTCATTGAATATTCATACAATTGTTTTACTTGACTAAATATGATTTTTCACTAGCACTTTTGTCATTTTTCAATACACCAACATCAACATTTTTTATTTCTTTACCCCTTGAATCTTTAGTTTCATCAGAGCTCACTTTTTTATTTTCACACTGTCCTAATTTTTTGTAAAGTTTGATCATAGCACTTAGGAAGTTAATTCTTTCTTAAACTTGATTCTTCAAGAGGAGCAAAGCCAAGATATTTATTCTAGAAGTTCTAAGTTCAACATTATTTACTTTTTTTAAGTGGGATATCAGATGCAGAAAGTGCTCTGCATTAATCTAATTAATATTGGGAAGATTTGGAATAATTTTTTTAAAAAAATTACATGAGTTGCAATGGAAATATGCTTAAATGTTAGTCCCCTGGAGCACGCCTTAGCGTAATGGTTAAGGCACTACACTACAAGCCAGAAGGTCGATGGTTCGAGTCCCGGTGGGGTCAGGATTTTTAAACTGACCCAAACCTTCTGGTGGCACTATGTCCCTGGGGTCAACTCAGCCTCTAACGGAAATGAGTACCAGAAGCTTGTTCTGGGGGTAAAGGCGGCCGTCACACAGGGCTGACAACCCGACTGACATAAAAGTGCCGAATGTCCAGAAAAGTGGGAGCCCTATCTTCCCACTACCCCAAAGGCTTTCTGAGGCCTGTAGTGGGATCACTTTACCTTTGTTTAGTCCTCTGTGAATATGGATCTGCACTTCCTGTTTTTCTACATAGTTGGTAAAATAAGAATTTTATATTCAACATAAATATTTTTTAAATTTATGTACTTATTGTTGAAGATGGGATTTGACATTTGATTTCAACTTAGGCATTTTTCAGTATGCTTAGACAAATGGTCACTTAACAACTGAACAATAAGTGCATAGCATTACTAAAAAGACAAAGAGGAATCACAGGAAACAATATATAAATGATTCAATAGGTCACATACATGTCATTTCTCTCACATTCAATCGATTGCCACACCTATTCAGCAAGTGACCAAGTAAAACCTCATACAAGTGAAGATTAACAGCTGTAATTGTACAATCTATTTTTTTTTCTCCATATCTAAAATATAATTCTATGCAATAATTTATTCTAAATGACAATAATACACCATTTGCAATTTCAAATTTGGAGCATAAATAATACCAAAGAGAAAATATTAGTTCAGTTTTAGTATTTATAGAAGATTTTATGAAAATATTTATTTACACTATGAAAATAATGTAAAAAAAAAATGTCATATTTATACTGGTGGACCAGCCTCATGAGCTTTTGTGGTCAGTGTTTCTGACTACAATTCATGAGGTCCTGGGCTCGATTCATGATCAGACCATAGAATTTTTTCCTTAAAGGGAATTATTCCTGTGGTTGCCCAGGGTCTGAAATTTAGGTTAAATTTAGATTAAGGACTCTCCTGGCATTACAATATCATTTATCACCCATCCTATCATCAGGGTAACATAACTCCGCCTTCCAGGTACCAACCTCCGATCCGATTGAGGGTATTTCCACTTTTCAGCGGTTGCCCTTTTACCAGCCGGCTGCTGGCCCTTCACATCCACATGTGTCAATCACAGAGGTAGATGATCAACAGCCAGTGTAGGGGTGACATGTGGTTAGCATGTCGAGGGTACCAACCTAAGAAATGGATTATGCCAATGCCAGGGGAGAAAGCTGGAAATATCATAAAAAACAACCTGGTGGCATTGGACAAAAAAAAAAATATTTATACTGATGACTTTTTTGTTAAGAGTTTTACATTCTGTTGTAGGCATTTATGTATTTACAGAAAAATATTTATTTATCCACAAATCCACTCTGGTTATTACACCCTATATTTCAGTTATAATGAAATTAATTCAGAATAAAACTGGAATATTTCAGTGTATGAAAATTTATTTAATTAGAGAATATTTGTATTCAAGATTTCTTTGTTTTAGGTCTGATGTGGTACTTCTGTGTTTTTCCATCACAAATCCCGTATCGTTACGAAATTGTAAGGTGATGTGGTACCCAGAAATAAGGAGGTTTTGCCCGCAGACAACCAGTACTATTAGTTGGATGTAAGAATGATTTACGATACATGTACAGAGATGAGACTTATCTCAGCTTTTTCCGTGATCGGAGTCCCTTTGTTAGGTAAGTTGTATAACAATTTTAATTGTATGTTAATTCAATCTACAGAGCTTTTTTCAATCTTATGTTGGACTTAATTATATAGCAATAATGAATTTTTGTTTATATGTTTGTAATTAAATTAATGTTAGAATCACTTCATCTCTGCATTCAAGATTTGCAGATTCAAGGCCAGTCAAGGCAGTGGAATTTTTCAGGGTATGAAAGACTTGATTATGGCTTCCTTAAAAAAAAAAAGGAAGCAAAATGGTGGGTCTTATATCTTATATTTAGTCCACCGCTGTGGTCTCGGGGTAGCGTGCTTCCTTGTCACGCAGCGGGCCTGGGTTCGATCCCCGGTCGGGACAGTTTTTCTGGGTGAGGTTTTTATCGGGGTTTTTCCTCACCTGTAAGACAAATGTCAGGAAAACTTTAAGGCCCAAACGGTCCCCGAAATCATATGGCCATCGCAATCATCATCATTCATATTCATCTTAGGTTAAGGGATTAGGGACTCTCCTGGCGCACCATTATCATCATCATCACCCATCATATCATCGGGGCAACGTAACCCCACCTTCCAGGCGCCCCAACCTCAGAAGTGGGTTACAAGTACGCCATGCCAGGAGAAAAACCAGGAATGTTAAAAGACAAACCTGGGGCATTTGGAAAAAAAAAATCTTGTATTTATGGGATATAAAAGAACCTTAAACTTGAAATAAGAGTCTCTCAGTACAAATTGTCAGCTATTTCACTCCCAGAATTGAATTATCACATTTAACAATATGAGAAGGTAAAGTGTGTTGTTAATAGTGTATTGTGAATGCAAATGTTGGAAGTGTTACTTAACAGAATTGAGGAGTTGGAAAATAGAGACAAAGTTGAGTTTTTTCTATTTATGAGAGATATTAATTTTGTAATTATACATAATATCGTCGGCCTACAAGTGAAACACACTAAGTCGAAAAACACACTTTTGAGAAAACAGGATTTGAATATTTGACAATTTTGTTTTCCAGTTTTACGGAATAATACTTCTAATCTGTAGCAATTTTTTTTACTAATATCATGGTTGATGTTTGTAGTTTTGATGGGTGATGGTAAAAAGAGAATTCGTAATGATTTTATTATGTTACTTTCAATTTTTTTTCAACATGACACTGACTTAGTGTTTTTCACCAGTCAATATAGACTTAGGGGTCGCATGTTTGGACGCATTAGACAGTAAAATGCCTTCTCTGCTGAGCAAGTTGTATGCTAATACGATTTTGCTTACTCAGAAATCTGTTCATGCGATAATAATTGGTTAAATTTGTAAGCTACCTGCGGAGGTACCTTACATGAGCAACTCAAATTAAAATCCCGAAGGGAACCGAATGGGAACCGATGGTAATTGATGTACTTTGCTGCTTTATCCAACATTTATCCAAGATGTCGGACCTTGAAGACTTCGATCATGTTTTCGGTATACACGGAGAAGAGGAATTTGATAGAGTCTACCAAAGAATTCAACTGGAAGAACAGGAGAATCGGCGTAATATTGCGTGTCGCAGACGTGTTTGTATACGGTATTATTTGCGGGATGCAAGCATAAATGCATTCCTCTATAGCAGACGAAAATAACGGAAGTGGTTTTATCGCTGAGAATTCTGGGTAATTCGTTGCCAATATTACGAAAACGTCGACTCTCGTGCATGACCGATAAGTCGGCCGTTAATTCGTTCTCAGCAATTGCTCACGGTGAATCAGCTCACTAGTGATTGGAAGTAATTTGAGTAGAGAGTAATGTTCTAACATACGACCCTTAGTGTCTTTCTCCAGTCTTTCGTTTGAGAGGAATGCTACATTTCGGCAGTAATTTTAGTTAATCTGATCTGTATAATAATGTTTAAAGCATTGCAATTATAAGATTTGCATTACATAAATTATTAATTTTATCTATCTATCTATCTATCTATCTATCTTCGGGTTTTTACAGCTGCTGAAATCTTCTCATGCCAAACCTCCAAAGCCTATGAACTTGGGCATCTTCAATGTTTAGCCCTCTTGCTTGCATTACTATCCTCATGTTTTCCTTCCATGTTAACTTTGGTCTCCCTCTTTTCTTCTTTCTGGACGGTTGCCATTGATATAGTAGTTTCGGCCATCGCTCATATTCCTCTCTTAAAATATGTCCTAGCCATTTTAAATTCCTTCTCCTGAATTCTTTCAATTATGCTTCCTTCTGCTTCCCTTTATTCCTAATTTCCTTATTTGTGACATGTTCTAATTTTGACTTTCTGGCACTTATGCGTAAATAATCCATTTCTAGAGCTATTAGTCTATTCTTGTAGTATTTATTAATTGCCCATACCTCACTTCCATACATTGCAACAGATTCCACCAATGTTTTGCCTATATATAAATATATATATATATATATATTATATTATATAAATTTTATAATACATTAATAATATGTATTTATGATTGTAGGTGACAAATTTTAGGCACATTGTAATCATTTTCAAAATGAGTGTGCTTATAGTGATAAGAAGGGAAATTCTTTACAAATTTTAATAATATAATACTGGTAAAAAAATAATGAATTTATTTGAGTTTTATTTTTTCTAATATTAACTAACATAATTTTTGTTACTAACATACATTATTAAAAATTCTTCAAGGCTACAATGGACATTATTTTTTCATGTGGGAAGTTTTCAGTTAACAATAAGTTACATTTTTCTATGATATTATTATTCCTTGTCGGACTCTGAATCAGAGATAGCTGGTTCTGCAGTTGTAATTGCGACGTTTCCTGGTGGTCGTTTTATACCAGGAATGTAGTTCTGAGGGTACAATTCCTTTTTCACACAGGGAAAGCAAATCATTCTTTGCTGTGGAGATAGGAAGTGGCTTGGAATACAATTTTGGCAATTCTGAAATTTCTGCGTCAGATCGCTTAGCTTTTCTGGCTCCCTTGGATTGGCTTACGAATATTTTCTTGTAATCAGACTCATAGTCATATCTATACTTTAAAACACCTGGGTTTTCCTTCTTGTACCTGAAACGTTTAAATTTCAACCGGCTAACAGTCTCACCATTTCGTAAACATTCCTGTTCTTGATAGTTTCATCACTTGAATATTTCAGATCAAGAAACTCATTGAACAGGAACTCTTTTATAGAATAAGGATCCTTCTTATTTTTTCTGGCTTTCTGGAAAACATTCATCCATTCATGAATGGAAAAACATAATTTCTTTTCATTTTCTCAATTGCACTGTGCATTGAATCAACTTCCATGAAAGTGTGACAACTTTCCAGAAACTTATGTCCAATGCTCTGAATAGGGAATTTCTGAACGAGATACAACAGAAGTGCAGATATCTGGACATTTCTGTCCTGACCCCGTGTCAGAAAAGAAAGCAACTTCAGTGATATTTGCAGGTAAATAATGCAACTAGTAGGCAATACTTGAACAAATTCCCCTTTTACCATTTATTTCTGTCCAGAAGTAGCAATATCCACAATTTGGTGCAGCTGCATTGTAGATAGTCAAATTATAAAGGTTTAATTTTTGCAAATAATACAGATGGCTAACACTTGAAGTGAGGATCTGCAGATCAAATGTTGCTGATATGAAGGTGGAGTCTTGAATGGCTCGTTCGTTATCTTTCGATTTAGCAATCATAGAATCTTTTTTTCTAGCTGTATGCAGATCATATTTATTTTGCATTTCCAATTTTTCCAATGGACTAGACTTTTATATACTCTACAAGTCACACATTGATATTTCTTTGGTTTAAAAAATGATACATTGAAATTGTCGCAGAAAATTCTTCGGTAAGTTATTAGACTGACTGGTACTATTCCAGACACTTGGCATTCTTTCTTGTAAAGCCGATACATTATTGAAATATTTAGATTTTTTTCTAACTATTTAGGGCCCAACGGTCCCCGAAAATCATCCGGCCATCATTATCACCCTTATCATCAATCATCATTATCATCCTTATCATCAATCATCATTATCATCCTTCACCTGTGTGGAAAGCAACGGGAAGCTACCACACCTACAATCCCCTAGTAAAGCTCTAAAGCATAGCATGAAAATGTTATGATTGCAGTGAAAGACCTGCCCTCGGGCAGAATTACTATGGATGGATCTAAATATTTTCTTTGAGATGATTTCCTTGTATAGTGACTTGGAACTGTTGGAAAACTCTTAGTATGCGTACATCAAAGTTTTTGACGTGTGCATTTAAATTAAGAAATAGACAGGTGAAACACACTAAGGGACTTAATGTGTTTTGCTAGTTGATATTATAAAAATATTGACTTAGTGGAAATGGAAAATAATAAATATCTTAAACACTGTTTGAGATAAGACTTAATGGACTACACCAGACGACAGAACGCGAAATTTTACATTAGGAACATGTAAAATCGAAATTACGATGAAATCTGACTTAGTGTGTTTCACTTGTAGGCCGACGATATAATAGTATCCTTTCCAAATATTTATATATTATTTAAACTAGAAATTGAGGACATCACTCTAACAAGGGCATATGATTGATTATGGTGATCTGAAATAAGTGAGGTTCAAAGTTTAGTACACTACTTTCGTCTAAAACTGGTTCAATTGAAGGAAAAGGAAGTATCTACATTACATTACTCTACTTCATTAATACAAAAACAAATTATAACAAAATAATACTTTAAAATAATAGTAATTTATTTTCATTTCTGTATATGCCCTTTTTATAGTGAACATATAAGTTAGATGGAAATTTTATTATTTTACAAAATGTTTGCATAGAAATATTATTTGGAAAGAGAGACATTATCCAAAGTTTTGAATGCATCCCATTTAGAACACAAAACATTAATCCTTTTTTCTAATTACAAGTACAACTAAAAAAAACTTGCTCTCTGAATGATATTGAGGCCACTGGTAATCTGAACTATGAGAATGTTAACAAAATAGTAACTGTAACAAAATAAAAAATTGTGGTTAATACTTAGCCCATGACTGTCACTTTGTCTTCAATTTCTTCAGCTGGAGAAACTTTTTTTCCTCTAATATTATATAGCAGTTTTTTCAATCTTCATTCAAGAAGGGAAACAATTTCCTAATATATGTTTCCTTAGTCTGTTTAAGCAGAATGTGCTTCATCTTTGGGGGTGTGACATTCTTGAGTTCACTTGCTACCCATACATACTCTTTTTTCCAAAATATGATTTCATTGAATGCTTTACCATAGAATTTAGAAGCAAACACTTCCATTTGATTGTGTTTACAGGCTTCTTTCTTTCTTTGTTGCCTTCCATAGTTTCAGAATTATTATGGAATCGTAGCATTTTTTAACACAACTCACCTACATGTGCACGTAGCACAAACTATTGTACGTACAGCTGATCACCTGCAAGACTAGTGCAAAGTAGTACACTTGTACTTTTTCTACAGTTGTGCCAACTAGGTAGCTTGGATTTACATAACATTTTAATATATGTCAGAACAAGATCAGTACTTCAAGGATATGCAATCGCCCTAAGAAAGGCATATACTGCCACAAGGCATTGTTAGGGTGACGTCCTAAATTATATAACTTGCTTTGGTCCTGTAAGGAAAACAAAAAAAAAATGGCCAAAAATCCTGTCTACTTAAGATATTAATGAGATTTGTCATAATTCATTCTTTGTTAAATTTACCACAGTTGTATCAATATGTTTGTTTTATGAAACAGGCCAACACGGAAAAGTGATTTGGTGATGCCTGACCAGGCACGTGCTATAGCCAAAGAATTAGGAGTTTACTATTATGAGACTAGTGTGCTGACATACTATGGGGTGAATGAAGTATTTGAAAATGCTATTCGAGTTGCTCTCATTGCCAGACGTCAGCAGAGGTTTTGGATGACCAATTTAAAGAAAGTTCAACGACCTCTCCTTCAGGTAAGAGTTCATTTATAGTATAAGAAAACTTTTTCATGCTTTACAGAACCATAGCAGACTGGATGTATTTTATGCAAAAAATCGCCATATATATATATATATATATATATATATATTAGGGTTATAACTTTTTGGACTTTTGTGAAATAAAATATTTCCTGTGCAATGAATGGGTGAACCCCCAAATTAATATTAAATATTGGTATATAAATATATTTGGGGGTTACCTTTTCTTGAAGCTCAGTGAAATGAAGGCCTTTTTCAATAGTTTTAAGTAAAATTTCATCCATTCATTGCACAGGAAATATTTTATACCCATTCATTGCACAGGAAATATTTTATTTCACAAAAGTTGAAATAAAATATTTCTTGTGCAATAAATGGGTGAACTTTTACTTAAAACCATTGACAAAGGCCTTCATTTCACTGAGCTTCAAGAAAAGGTCACCCCCAAATCAATATTAAATACTGATATATAAATATATTTGGGGGTGAACTTTTCTTGAACCTCAGTGAAATGAAGGCCTTTTTCAATGGTTTTAAGTGAAAGTTCATCCATCCATTGCTCAGGAAATATTTTATTTCACAAAAGTCCAAAAAGTTATAACCCTAATATATATATATATATATATATATATACATTACAGAGCTATGGGACTTATGCTGGTTCAAGTTCCCATTGAGGAAGAAATTTTCTCATGGAATTTCAGCTAGTATAGGACTGGTTACCATCCAGCATCATGAGGAGTTTGGGTAGCTATAATGAGTAGCAGCTCCAGGTTAAGAAAACCAGCTGTAACTACTGTGGGACCTGACATTTAACCACATGTCACCCCTATGCTGGGTTGATGATCGTCCAGTTCTGTGATTAACAAATGTGGATGAGGCCAGTAATCAGCTGGTGATAGGGCAAGGGCTTTCTAGGCCTGTCGCACTAGAGTTTTCTTGGGTTTTCCGCATCATGGATTCAGGTTGGTCTCTGGCGATTGATTCCAACATTTTTGACGTGATCCCACATGCCATTATCAAGGAATTATCATTATCATTGTATGATAACGGCATGTTGGATCATGTCAAAACGTCAGAACAAACAGCCAGAAGCCAACCTTGAATCCATGGTGCAGAAAATCCAAGAAATCTTTCTTATTCATACTTATATCCACAAAAATCAAAATATCATATATATATATATATATATATATATATATAAATTTGATTGTCAATTTAATAATTTAATAATGGTGGTTACATCACCCACTCACATAAACCCCCAGTATGACTGGAGGGCCACACATGCCGTTGGTTAATGGGTCCATCGGACCTTGCCGGGAGGATCTATATATTTGAATCCACCGACCATTCTCACAAGCACCATTTGTGGACCATTTCTACGCCGTGGCATGCCAGCGTAAGTGTTGAAATAGCATTTCCTCTATTTCTGATGATGTGGTTATACCGCCATTACTCGGTCCTCATAGCCTCATTTGTAAAAGCAGGTTGCACCACGAGCAGGTTGAGGTTGAGATTTGGATAGGAGAGGTTATGGAATGCACTTCACTACAGTAGCAACATTTAGACTGCTTACAGAACATGACTATTTAGCCAAACATTTATATAAAATAGGAATCTACACGAATCCAAATTGTCCTCTATGCAATAAAGACGAAGAAATGAATGAAGAACACCTACAAACCTGTGAAGTATTACCTGTTGGATCCACAATAGAGAAATATTGGAGAGCAAGAACGCTAATGGCTTCGGTGCCAAGGCCCAGCATTTGAAAACAACAACATAATTTAATAATTCATAAAGCAAATTTATAGCAGATACCTTATTAAATTGAAAAACCCAATTTCACAATCAGTATCATTATTTAATAAAAAAGTATTGTTTCTAAAATTATTTGCAAATAGAATTTTATTCTAATAATATTACTCAGTCATCATTTTATTATTTTAGCACACATTGCATATTGCAATGTTAGATATGTGTAAAAATCACCAGATTGTTTAAGAAGTTATCCACATTTATATTTGTGGGTATGGTAGTGTTTGTACATTTTTTCACTAACACATATGATCAATTTAACAATTAAATTACTAGAGAATCAATTTTATGATGGCATAGAGATTTCACAAACAATGATACTGATTCATTAACATTATACTTTATATTTAATTTTAGGAAGTTATATTTTGAGGTTATTTTAATTATATTATTTTTAGTCTGGACATCTTACCTCAATATTAATGTTCAAGAACAAATCAACATTAATATTGAGGTAAGATGTCCAGACTAAAAATAATATAATGTTCAAGAACAAATCAACATTAATATTGAGGTAAGATGTCCAGACTAAAAATAATATAATTATACTTTATATTGTATTGTTCCAGAAATCAGTCATAAATTAAATTTTCTTCTAAATTGACATAAATTATTAAATGAATGAGACTTTACATCTCATCTCATATTTTATATCTTTCCCTGGACTAGATTCAAGGTATTCTTCCATGTTTTCAACTGGCATCTGACTGTTGAAAATAAGGAAGAAACTAGTCCTGAAAAAGAACAAAATATGAGATAACCTGTAAAATCTGATTCATTTAATGATTGTTAAATAAAACATCATAGTGTAAATATCATTAATTAACTTATTTTAGGCCCCTTTTCGACCTCCAAAACCTCCGACACCAGAACTTCATATAACTGCCAGTTCATATGCAGAGAACATGCAGTCTTTGTGGTTGCAACAAGCATATACTGATGTGATATTAGTAGCAGGAAATGTTGGATTTTCTGCACATAGATTTATTCTTGCTGCGGCTTCTCCAGCATTCCATCGTTTGCTCATGATGGACCTCAGTAGCGAGCTAGGTGCTCGAAGCTCAAGTGAATCCAGTATGGTTAGTATGGCTTCTATAATATTAATTCATACAATGCTCTTATTTGAAAAAAAAAAAAAATATTTAAAATGTTATATTCACTGAACATATTTTATCACTATTCATGATCGTAGTTAGTTATTTTTAAGAGCTTATGTTTGATTTTTTGAAGGCTGGTAATCTTGTTGTTGATTATACCATATTTCTTAAAAAAAGACATTCTGTATTGCTTTTCAGTTAATCAGATATAGAATTTTATACAGTTAATGCTCTACATGGGTTCCCTCCCGATTTGGTTTACTATCTCCACCACCACCACATCCGATTTTGTCAAAAACTGCCAGCCGGTCCTGGCTGTGTTGACAGATCTATAATCTGATGCTGAAGAAGAAGAAGATATTATTATTATTAATCTCCAAATAATATGAACCCTAGTTCACCTTCCGGTATGCTAGGGTTTTAGTTACAATAAAATTATGTACATTCATTCACAGTATTCTTAATTTCTAGAGTTACATACCAATAATATAGTAATGTAATATAAGTAACTAGATTAATTAATTAAAATAAAAAAAAACTAACTCAAAGTCTCTTAAAAATGTAATAGAGAAATTCACACAGCTTCTTATAGCAGCGTTTCATATGTAATGTATTTGTCAAGGGCAGTTAAAATCTATTTTGGCAATAATCTAATTTAGTAATAAATTCATATCTTTGGGATTCAAACACGGGGCATTCAAATAAAGATGTGATACAGTCTGGCTGGAGTTCTTACAAATACAGGTATCTGTATTTATTTTGAATCATTCCAAATGATGTCCAAATTTACTGTGACCAGTCATAAATTGTGTTAATACAAAATTTGGTTCTTTTGTATTTCCACTTTAATTGTGGAAAATAAATGTTCTTGTCAAAGCACCATTATTACTGTTTAATCATTCAGAATTCCAATTTTGTATAAGATCTTTTCTTAATACTTCTTTAATATATGATAGAGGACAGAAGAAATAAAAGTAATCCATTCTTGAAGTAGCAGCTGATTTGGCAATAAATCTGCACATTCATTTCCTGTAGAATGTCCTTTAATTCAGCTGAGGCAAACATGTCCAACATTAATTATTAATGAGTTGGTTATTTTGACTCACCTCATAACCAACTCGTTAATAATTTTAAAAGAAACCTCATAGTGTTATTTCCTACATATATTAAAAAAATGTCCAACATGTTGATTCAATTTTGTTCATATGGAGATTGTAATCGGGTGATGGTTGAATCTGTCATTGATATTAAATTACTATTTTATCACTATTGCAATTCATACTATTATGTTTATACAAGACACCAGTCAAGAAATGATGAATATAAAACTGAACATAATTCAAATAATATAATTAAAATTCTATATTGAACATTGCCACCACTATTTACGATTCAGTGTTATTTCAATTTATACTACCAATTTTAGCAATATATTAGAGCTGTAATAAAACAAACTTTCAAAAATTGCAGAACTGCAGGTATAACACTAGTTGACTACAAAATGGATTAAAAACGTAAACGAACCCTCATTCCACAACACTTCAGCAGTCTTAAGTATTTTGCATCTGCGTATTGAGTTGAGGATCCTCCCTCCGTAAGTGCTTATAGTCCGGTCTTGAACATGAACCATTAGAGAGAGATTACTGTATATGTATATTAATGTAAAAATTCCATATACAGCAGTTTACTGGAACTCATTAATTAGATTTCATGTAGTTACTTTATTGCTAATTGACGGGAAATTAACATTAAAATTACAAAATAAATTTATGTGGTGTCCTTGGTTACATTGCCTTATTTTATATATAAAAGTACTAGTTTATTACTTCTAAGTCATATACTCTTGGTTGTAATATCAATTTCCATTGCTCTTAAATACAATACATCAGTCGTGAAAACAGCTGAGGATGGTGACAATGGTCGTTGATACTGCAGTGCTGTGTTTAAAAAAACATAGAAGTATGAGGTAAGAAGAAATCACGATTCATTTAATTCTTATGAATTGAACCTCATAATGTTAAAAATTCCCAAATTTATTACATAAACAATACATCTTTCCCAGGAAATCCTTTTATTTTTGTCAAATTTTAAGTAAAATTGCAGTTCCCTATATATTTTTTAAAAATTATTTATCCTTTATTTTCAGTTGTTTCCAGTGCACTAGTGATTATGCTCATCACTAGTTCTGAGGTTCGTGGTCAGTAGTTTTTAAGGGTGTAAAAATTCTTAATATGGCTTCCGTTGGAAGGGAAGTAAAACTACGGGATCTATGCCATACATTACCTCAAGCCTGAAAAAAAGTCTCTGAGCAAAATTTAGTAGCCAATTCATGGTCAGATTGAATTTCGGGTTAATCATTTCAGTAGTTAAAGAGCATAAGGTTTTCTTTTATATATCTAAAACATAAATTTTTTGTTGAAAATTAATGTTTTGAGACAAGCCATCTGTATCCAGAGTTAATGTAATTAGAGAGAAAAATTTGCACCTGAGCTGAGATTAGGTGCAAATGTTTCCAGTTGTTGTAATAAATCTTTGTTGTTAGCCCAGTTCATTGATCTCAGTATAGAAATTTCGGTTCAAGTTCCCAGTGTGCAACACAAATTTAAAATACCCCACATAAATTTTGTCAAAATATAGAGTTATGGTAATATTTTTGATAATACCATTATTTTAAACTTTTTATAATAATTATTACAACTTTTTTAAATTCTTAATAATATACAGTAACTGCTATTCAGGATGCGGTACCATACTGATAACAGCCATATTGTTATTAATTACAGCTAATATATTGCACCCAGGGAAGAAGAGGGCCACAAGTGTAAACATGTCAACTACCTGTTAGAAAAAATGGTTACAAATTTATTTCTTTATGGCCACAATTCATGTACAAGAAAATGAAGACAGGATAAAATTGTGTCCATGTCAAAAATTGAATTTACTATACCTTTTTTAAAAATTTAATTGTGAATAACTCAGGACTAAACTTTTTACACTAGTGGCCATCTTCTTCCCAAGGTGCGATATACTATCCAAGTTCCTATAATGACTTCTATTCATGTGGTCAACTTATCAATTTTAATTTTATATACTAAATGATATTAAACTACTATCTAGGACTAATCTAGTTAGAGTATTTGTAATTGGGTCAGCTTTTTAATTTTAAAACTTCAATATTGGGGCATTTCTCCTGTGGTTATAGCAAATGAGCATTGTATATGTTGGTAGCATTGTGTGATTCAAATTTGTATCCATTTTCATCTGCTGGCGCATGTGCATGGTATCTGCTTTGGAATTAGAAAAAAAATTGTGTCACATACTGGAAACTATATCCGAAAGTTCATTAATGGAAATAGATGTAATGAACAGGCAATATATCTGTATAGGAAAATAATTTATCCTTCAATGAGAAGTGTTAAATTAATAATAAAATCGTTAAGAGGTTATACTTAACAATTAAGCTTTGTCTGTGTATTCTTACCTCTTATGGTTGTTTCTATTGGACATATGTTTCAAGGCCTGTTGGCCCCATCCTCGGCTATTATAGACTGTAATAGCTGAAGATGAGGCCAACAGGTCTTGAAAAACATATGTCCAACAGAAACAACTATAAGAGGTAAGATATACAGACAAAGCTTAATTATTAGGTAAATATCTATCTGTTTACAAATATAAACAATAAGAAAATGCTCTCTTTTATATAAAAAATCTGTTCCATTATAATTAATTAAAACGTATGGATATTTTAAAATACAATAGGAAGTAACATTAAGAGGTTTGTTTAATAATTAAAACATTTTGTCTGTTCATTCTTACCTCTTATAGTTGTTTTTGTCAAACATATGTTTCAAGGCTTCTTAGCCCCATCGTCAGCGATTACAAACTGAATTTTCTCATGTTGTCGGCCCTGATTCTTGATTCCTGTTCTCTCTGCCTCTGGTTCAATGAATTTACTAATGAGGTTCCTTTCTGCAGGTATTTCAAAATTCATAATTCTTTCCTTGTTCTTCTGTATATAGATTTTTTTCCCATATTGTGAGTTCATTTTTGTTTTCTAACTGTTTTAATAATTTTGTGTTTACATCTATTTTGTGTTTTTCTGACCAAACGTGAGCAGCCACTGCAGAAAAAGAAAATGGTTGCAAAAGAAAATGGTTTTAGTGAAAAAATGATACACAAAAAAATAGAGAAGTACAAAAAATAAAAATTGAGGAATGAAAGCACTCTTCAAATAAAAAAAAAACAAAAGATAAGAAATACAGGAAATTCACACATCACCCTAGGGCACACAACAAATTTCAAAAGATTTTTGGAAAATTTAATATTAATTTAGTACCAAAGAATTATTATAGTTTAAATAAACCAATAAAAACTAATAAAAATGAAAAGATTGATGATGGTAAAAAATCAGGAATATATCAAATAAAATGTGCAGACTGTGATAAGATATGAGGGTGGATCAAATATAAACCAGAATTTGTATCTGGATGCTCTGATAGCGAACTGCAAAGGTTGCGGTTTGGAGGGGAAGTTGATGGGGGTGTCTGGAGTAGGGATCTTGATGTGTCGCACTCCGAAGAACGGCCGCTTGCTTCAGTATGCCATGAGCAAGCAAGAGGTACACACGTCTGTTGCACAACACATTATTATTAAGTTTTTGGCGAAAGAAGGCACTAAACCTTCTGAAATTTTGAGAAGGCTCCATGCGCAGTTCGGGGAAGCAACCCTTTCGAAGACTCAGGTGTATGATTGGCGCAAAAAAATTTTAGCAGACCGGGATTCAGTGGAAAATGAGCCCCACCAAAGACGGCAACGAACAAGCATCACTGCAACAACATTCGTGCTGTATGGGACCTTATTGTGGAGGATCGGCGCGTAACAATTTCTGACATTGCTTCACACGTTGGAATAAGCTTCGGAAGTGTTCAAGCCATCATCAGTGATGAACTCAAATTCCGAAAATTGTCTGCGAGGTGGGTTCCTCGGCTCCTCAGCCAGGAACAAAAAAATTTGCGCCAGGAAGTGTCTAAGAGGCATCTGAGTCGCTACGAGGAGGAAGGAGATGATTTTCTGAATCGCATTGTGACCTCTGATGAAACTTGGGTTCATCATTACACCCCAGAGTCAAAACGTTCCAGCATGGAGTGGCGAGAGCGAGGTGCAGCTGGACCAGTTAAGGCCAAAACACGCCTTTCTGCTGGAAAGGTCCTTGCGATTGTTTTTTGGGACTCTGAAGGAGTTTTGCTAGTGGATTTCCTTCATGAACGACGAACAGTGAATGCAGAGTACTACTGCTGGCTTTTGGACAAGACAAAAGCAGCATATCGCAACAAGCGCCGCCGGAAACCGATCCGAAATGTGATTGTGCTGCATGACAATGCAAGGCCACACACTGCTCGGTTGACACAAGAAAAACTGAAGAAAATGCATTGGACACCTCTGGAACATCCTCCTTACAGTCCAGATTTGTCACCCTGTGACTACCATTTGTTTGGGCCACTGAAAGAAGACCTGGGAGGAAGGCGGTTTGGTGACAATGCAGTGGTAGAGGAGTTCATGCACAACTGGCTGACTACACGTCATCCCTCATTCTTCAAGGACGGCATCAAAAAGTTGCCAACTCGATGGCAAAAGTGTGTTGGAAATGCAGGAGACTATGTAGAAAAATGGGGTGGTGGTTTTGTATTTTTTTGTTAATTCAATAAAATTGTAAACAATAATTCCGGTTTATATTTGATTCACCCTCGTATACATAGGGAAAACAAAAGAAATTTAACCATTAGAACTAAAGAACTCATATGGAATGTAAAAAAAGGGGAAGTAGTAAAATCTGCAGTGGCTGCTCATGTTTGGTCAGAAAAATACAAAATAGATGTAAACACAAAATTATTAAAATAGTTAGAAAACAAAAATGAACTCACCATATGGGGAAAAATCTATATACAGAAAAACAAGGAAAGAATTATGAACTTTGAAATTCCTACAGAAAGGAATCTCATTAGTAAATTCATTGGACCAGAGGCAGAGAGAACAGGAATCAAGAATCAGGGCCAACAATATGAGTAAATTCAGTCTGTAATCGCTGATGATGGGGCTAAGGAGCCCTGAAACATATGTTTGACAAAAATAACTATAAGAGGTAAGAATGAAAGACAAAATGTTTTAATTATATGGATATTTAATATTTGTATAAAATATAATCACTAATAAACATCATAACAATGGTTTTGAATCATTCACATTATTCTGCTGTAAGTGTGTTAGGCCAAATTGTCTCCCCACTGCTTGATCCCTTATTTTCAATTGTTTAAATGCTACTGTAACATGATCTGTTTTAGACTAAATGTTTTCTATATTTTTATCTATCTACAATGATATGTCTTATTTTTGAAGAAGTATGGTATTGTCTACTTTCTTATTTTCCATAATTTTTAATGATTAGCTGAAATTATGCTTAAGCTTTTTAATTCTTTTGTTTCCACACAAGTATCATAACGTGACCTTAGCTGTTGCATGTCAGTATCTAGTACATATAATTTTGCACTTGAAGCAAAGCATAGTATGGTGGAAATGGGTTCCACTGCCAGTGGCTTACTTTTGTAGTTGGGTTATCTTTGTATATTTTAGAATATTAATTTAGATTTTTTTTTAATTTTCACTGTTTCATTTGATTGCACTTAATGTTAGGATCAGAATTAAGTTGTGAGATAAGTAGCAATGACTTGTGTTCACTATATTAATGTTATTCTTGTACAATCTCATGAAAAAAGGATACAAATAAATTAATATAATTTGTGATAAAATTAATTAAGTAAACAAGGTCTGTTGCCATGGCATGGTTAATAAGAGTCCCTACTTCCACAAGCTGAATTCAGTTCCCAGTAAGGGAGGAGATTTTAAATCTGCATCTTGGGTCTGGGTTTATGTCCCTTTTCTCATGATGCCCTGTTCTACTAATCACTTATCCAGGATTCTTTTATTGTGTTTCTGTTTAATGTATGGTTTAGAGTTTATGCTCACTGACCAGACATTGGCCTCTAAGTGTGGAATGTTTGAACACATTAGACAGTAAAAGGCGTTCTCTGATGAGAAAGTTTTATCCAAATACATTTTGCTTACTCAGAAATCTATTCATGCGATAATAATTGTAAGCTACCTGACGAGGTACCTTAAGATCATAGCTCAAGATAGAAACTTATCGTGAAAATCCCGAAGGGAACCGATGGGAACCGATGATAGCCGATGTAGTTTGAAACCTTTGCAGCTTTATCCAAGATGTCGGACCTTGAAGACTTCGATCATGTTTTCGGTATACGCGGAGAAGAGGAATTTGATAGAGTCTACCAAAGAATTCAACTGGAAGAACAGGAGAATCGGTGTAATATTGCGCAATGCAGACGTCGTTGAATACGGTATTATTTGCAGGACGCAAGCGTAAATGCATTCCTCTATAGCAGACGAAAATAACGGAAGTGGTTTTATCGCTGAGAATTCTGGGTAATTCGTTGCCAATATTATGAAAACGTCAACTTTCATGCATGACCGGTAAGTCGGCCGTTAATTCGATCTCAGCAATTGCTCACGGTGAGTCAGCTCACCAGTGATTGGAAGTAATTTGAGTAGAGAGGGAATTACAACGCATATAAGAGAAAAATTTGCGTCTAGATCGTAACTCGCCTCGATAGCTCAGTTGGTAGAGCATTTGGCCCGGCAAGCCAAAGGTCCCGGGTTCGAGTCTCGGTCTAAGCGAAAATTTTTCTCTTCAAATATAAGAGACTAATGTATTTGCATGTGGCCCTAAGTTTCATAAGGATGTAAGCCCTAAAAGAAGGGAGAGTAAAAAATTGAAAAAAGTTTAAGGAAAGATTTTTTTACATAAATAATTTAATTTGCTTTGTCTGGTTAATCTAGACTGCAAGAATTGAAATTCTTATTTTTTTCATAATAAGGCATGAAAATACAGTATGTAGACAATGAAATCTTATTGTTCACAAAAGGACTTACAGGAACATATTGACTGTGTTAATAAGTTCTTTTAAGTTCAGTTTTAAAAACCCAGAGTATACCAAATGTTGAGTTTCAGAGATTACAAAACATAATAGATTCCTCAGTGATATTTTTTAAATTTAAGCAATTATAATTAACCACTGTAACTGTAAAATTATTGGCTCTGATTCAAACTTGGCCAGGGCCAATGTATTTTTTATGGTGGAAAAATCAATGGGACAAATCCTTGAAACGGGACTTTAAGCCTGGATTCCAAGTCTGAAGGTTTTTGGAATCGTAAAAGAATCATAAGCCTAAATTAGTGCCTCTGAGCAAAATTTAATCTTATATTAAATTAATGTTGGGAAGTAAACATTATGAGGTATAATCATTGAGTCGAGTTTTTTTGAGTCTAGAGATATCTTACCTCAATTTAATGTTTATTTGTTCTCGAACATGTTTCAATATATTCTTCTATATCATCGTCAGCTTGGCTAAACTGATGAGTTTTATGTTGTGAACCCTGGATGTCAATATCAGCTCCCTCTTTCAAATCAACATTAAATTGAGGTAAGCTATCTCTAGACTCAAAAAAACTTGATTAAAAAAACCTCAAAATATTACTTCCTAAAATAAATCAATAATCATTTAAATTCATCGGAGAACATTTTTTTGAAAACTTGCCTCTTAAATGTTGTGTTTTTCAAGGAACCGTGGTTTCAAATGTAATCACGTCCGATTGATCAGTCAGAGTTGTGGCTGAAGATGGATGTGATTATGTTTGAAACCACGGTTTCATGAAAAACACAAAATTTATGAGGTGAGTTTTCAAAAAAATGTTCTCCGAAAATTAAAAAAAAATAATCTGCCTTTCTCATCCAAGTAATATCTTAGGTGCCTACTATATGTCTCTTTGAGAAGTGTGCTAATCACATGTCACTCCCTGGCATCTGTAGGGAAATAAGCATGAGGTGAATTGGCTTTGTTAAGAATCTTCTGCTAGGAAGCAGCCATGTCCCCATGTGGGGATGTATTGGTGTGGATTAATTGTAAAATCAGAGTCACAACTTAACTGATCCCTGCATTGTGAATTTCATTAGGTAGTGTATGTTTAATCTGTCGTTTAGATTTAGGTTGAAGTATTCACTAGTATAAAAATACATTAATATTATTTTTTTATGTGTATGGGTATGTAATTATGAATTATATCTTACTTTCTGTACATTTTGCTAGATAAGGAAAAATGTCAATTATTCCAATCTTTTTTACCACAGATAAAAGTAATATAAAATAAATGGAATAAAAAGATGTTGGATTCATACTTTGTAACAATTGAAATGAGCTTCAATCATTTTTATTTTTTATTTATTACATTTATTGAGTTATTGATTTGTATATGACATAAGCTTAATCATATTATGATTTTTTATAAGAATAAAGCAAATATGAGAATGCTTTTTCATTCTTATAAACAAAACAAAATTCTTGTCTTTTACTAACAATTGATGAAATTTCAGTCATATTTGTCTAGCTTTGTAAAATATATAGCAAGCTGTGATTATGCCTGTCTTCTACAGCAACAAGGGTCTGAATTTGGAACAGTAACATAACTAAAATTTGCTGTTTGATAAAATCTACATTGGAAAAGTTTATTTTACTTCAAGAGCTGTTTTACCAAAGATTGCTTATCATTTCTTAGTGTAAAGAATTTCAAGAAGAAAATAATATTTCATAGGTAAGTAATAGATTACTAAAATTCAAAAGAAAAGGCTTCTTCAACACATAAGTATTGGGAAGATTAACATGTAATAATGACATTATGTTTAAACTTTGTATGGGAATGGTGCTGTTCATTAACTTGGATTTGGTTAATTTATGACATATTAGAAAAAGAGAATTAATGACACATTTAAGGTCCCATTTAATGATGTATAAGAAAATTATCAAAACTTTGACATTTATATGCTTTTGTAGAAAATTATTTTTTTTAAACAAAAAAATCACATTTTACCAATCTCTATTCTCTTTAAATCTATAAATTATATAAAATATATGTTGATTAGTTGGTAGATAGAAATACAACTTATGTTTATATAAAATATATGTTGGTTGGTTGGTAGAAATACAACTTACATTTATATAAAATATATGTTGATAAGTTAGTAGGCAGAAATACAACTTACATTTATATAAAATATATGTTGGTTGGTTGATAGGTAGAAATACAACTTATATTTATATAAAATATATGTCGATTAGTTGGTAGGTAGAAATACGATTTACATTTATATAAAATATATGTTGATTAGTTGGTAGGCAGAAATACAACTTACATTTATATAAAATATATATTGATTAGTTGGTAGGCATTTATATAAAATATATGTTGGTTGGTTGGTAGGTAGAAATACAACTTACATTTATATAAAATATATGTTGATTAGTTGGTAGGCGGAAATACAACTTACATTTATATAAAATATATGTTCATTAGTTGGTAGGTAGAAATACAACTTACATTTATATAAAATATATGTTGGTTGGTAGATAGAAATACAACTTACATTGATGCTATGGTTTATCTACAACGCAAAGCGCCAGCGCAAAAATTGCTCCCCATGTATTTAAATGGATGTGGTTTATCTACAACGCAAATTGCTGGCGCGAAAAATTTTGCACTGACATGTCGTGTCATGTATTTGAATCTCTTGAATCCAGGATGCAATTTGCCAGCGCAAACAAAGAATATAGAAGATATTACCCTTACTCATTGGTGTAATTTCTAAAATCAAACTAAGATTTTATGACAAAATGTCGGAAATACAGTACATGTTTTATTACTTTTAAACGACGAAAGTTAGATAGTTTTGTTGCAAATCATCAAGTTCTATACATGTTCTATATAATATGAGCATGAAGGAGTACAGAGATGTACAGAAAAAAGTTATTGTGGCTTGAACTTAGTCAAAAGATAAATAAAAGCTGTAAATATTGTATCTTGGGGATATTATGGATGTACATAAATTTCGTCTTCTATTAAATTCAAAACCTGATAAAACTGCTCAGGCGAAAATCTGAAGTATTCTAAAATTTGGTATTTTCATCAACCATATGTTTATTTAAGAACTAAAGAATAATTTATTCTATAATTTTCCATACAACATTCATATGATGCTGTTGCTCTAGGTACTTTTTCTGTCAGTTCTCTATGGTCTTTACTAATATTTCATACTATTTTAAACGTTTTGCAACGATACTTAAAACTTTTTTATAAAGAATTTTAATATGTTTATCTATGTACACAAATTATGACTTTTCCTCTCAATTTATTTTCAAAGTTCTTTATTAGAATTGAAGTTGGCATACGTGAACGCTTATAAAATTAAATCCACCAGATGGCAGGACATATGTGTGAATGACCAACATTTGCATTTAATTCCAAACCATATTTTAAGAAATAAATGTTCAATCACTTCATTTTGTTAGGTTCCGATGGGTCAGTTTAGTGTACATCAGATTAGTTTATAGTTTACTAAATAGTATGTATGTAATTTATTTCATTAGGTTATGCAGGGACAGGTTTGTATACATTAATTTTTGTAAACACATTTGGAAATTTATTATGAACGTTGGTCATTTTGATTTCCCATATATGTGGTGCCATCTGGCGACAATTCCATAAACATAAGCGCTGTACCGTATGCGCTCCATGCTAAACCAGTATCATGCCGAGCGTAACGTGAGATTGCGTCACGTCGGGCGCAACATGCTGTATAATAAACCGTAGCATTATATAAAATATATGTTGATTAGTTGGTAGGTAGAAATACAACTTACATTTATATAAAATATATGTTTGATTGGTAATTAAATAAAAATGAACATAATTTTATTTGATTTTCATATTTATATAAATTTATATATTAAATATGAAAATTAAATAAAACTACGTTTTATTTTTATTTAATTAAAAAATATATGTTGATCGGTTGGTAGGTAGAAATACAACTTACATTTATATAAAATATATGTCGATTAGTTGGTAGATAGAAATACAACTTACATTTATATAAAATATATGTTGGGTGGTTGGTAGGTAGAAATACAACTTACATTTATATAAAATATATGTTGATTGGTTGGTAGGTAGAAATACAACTTACATTTATATAAAATATATGTTGATTGGTTGGTAAGTAGAAATACAACTTACATTTATATAAAATATATGTTGATTGGTTGGTAGGTATAAATACAACTTACATTTATATAAGATATATGTTGGTTGGTTGGTTGCTAATGCATGGCTTATGCTGTGGTTTATCTACGACGCAACGCGCCAGCGCAAAAATTGCTCCCCATGTATTTAAATGGAGGTGGTTTATCTACAACGCAAATTGCTGGCGCAAAAAAATTTGCGCTGACATGTCGCGTCGTGTTTTGGAATCTCTTGAATCCAGGACGCAATTTGCCAGCGCAAACAAAGAATATAGAAGATATTACCCGTGCTCATTGGTGTAATTGCTAAAAACAAACTAATATTTTATAACAAAATGTCGGAAATACAGTACTTGTTTTATAACTTTCCAATTTTAACAACGAAAGTTAGATAGTTTTGTTGCAAATCATCGAGTTCTATATATGTTTTATACAATATGAGCATGAAGGAGTACAGAGATGTACAGAAAAAAGTTATTGTGGCTTGAACTTAGTCAAGAGATAAATAAAAGCTGTTACTTTTTCTGTCTTTACTAATATTTCGAACTATTTTAATCGTTTTGCAACGACACTTGAAACTTTTTTAATGAAGAATTTTAATATGTTTATCTATGTACACAAATTATGACTTTTCCTCTCAATTTATTTTCAAAGTTATTTATTAGAATTGAAGTTGGCATACGTGAACGCTCATAAAATTAAATCCACCAGATGGCAGGACATATGTGTGAATTACCAACATTTGCATTTAATTCCAAACCATATTTTAAGAAATAAATATTCAATCACTTCATTTTATTAGATTCCGATGGGTCAGTTTAGTGTACATCAGATTAGTTTACAGTTTACTAAATAGTATGTAAGTAATTTATTTTATTAGGTTATGCAGGGACAGGTTTGTATACATTAGTTTTTGTAAACACATTTGGAAATTTATTATGAACGTTGGTCATTTTGATTTTCCATATATGTGGTGCCATCTGGCGACAATTCCATAAACATATGCGCTGTAGCGTAAGCGCTCCATGTGGAACCAGCATCACGCCGAGCGAAACGCGAATTCGCGTCACGTCGGGCGCGACACGCTGTATAATAAACCGTAGCATTATTGGAGAGCTTCCATTTACCATCTTGCATTCCAGTAATATAAAGTTAAGTCTTTATTTCTTAATGCACTGCACTGTAGAAGGTGATTTATGTCTATCACAGAATTCACTTCGTTGCTGAGTGCACATTTTGGAGAGTTGTAGATGTTTAGTTGCTGTAAATGGGCAGCTAAGAAGTCATGTCCTGTATACAATGTGAAGAGACTAATAGTATTTATTTGTGGAACATCTGAAATCATCTATTAATCCTTCAATATACGACTCTACTGTTTAGAAGCACTTTCTATAAGAATCTGTTATTACATAGTTTGGTTAATTTTTTTTAATAATGAATTTACAAATGGAGTGATAATTTATTATGATTCCACCATAGTAATTCTGCCTGAAGGCAGGTCCTTCACTGCAATCATAGCATTTTTCATGCTATGCTTGCAGCTTTACTAGGGGATTGTAGGTGTGGTAGCTTCCTGTTGCTTTCCACACCGGTGAAGGATGATAATGATAAGGGTGATGATGATGATAATGGCCATATGATTTCGGGGACTGTTTGGGCCTTAAAGTTTTCCTGACATTTGTCTTATAGATGAGGAAAAACCCCGATAAAAATCTCACCCAGATAAACTGCCCCGACCAGGGATCGAATCCGGGCCCACTGCATGACAAGGCAGCATGTTACCTCGAGACCACAGCGGTGGACTTATTGTGATTAGCCTTTAGGATTTTTTTTAAGTGATATTATGAAAGCCTTTTATTTGAAAGCTGCTGTATGGCCTTTTAAATTATAAATAAACTGGTTTATGTGAGAATGTGGAAAATTCTTTTATTTAATATTCAGTGAACATGTTTGTTTGACCCTTGCATTGCGTAAATGTTTTGGTGATAGGGTGTCTAACGAAAAGTCATCCAGTTTTTCTATAAAAACAAATTCCTGACTTTCTAAGATGTTTTGCAAAATTATGAGTGTTTATCAGCTATGAATTCTTGAATATGTCATTATAAAATCTACTCAGTTTGATGAAAATAAAATAGTGGTAGAATACATATTCCATTCTAAATTAATTATTAAATTTTGAATCTTTACATTTTAAAGAAGCATAGATTTCCAGTAATTTGATTGAGCCCAACTATTAATTTGATATCAATTTGGTAGTTGTAATGCTTTGCAACTTTAGTATTTCTGTGCACATTGGTATATTTGGAAAAGATATAGTGCTTGCAACTCTGGAGATTATGAAAAATTAATATTTTTTTTTTACAGCTAGTTCACCCTAATTGATAATTTGAGAATAAATTTACAACTTACAAGGGTTATACTAAAACTGACTGGAAATTCATTAAAAATATAAAATTGTATCAGTTCAAATAGTTATCAATGTCATTCATGTGTAAAACTACATGTGTGGCTGCTAGTGCTACTCGAAGGTCGGTGTACTAGTCTCACTGTATTCATAGTTACACAACCACATTTTACAGATAAATAACAGGCTTATGATTGAAGGTTAACAACTCTAAAGTCTAGAAAAGCACAAAGAAGAAACAGTACTGTATAACAGATCTACAAATACGTAAACAGGGTATTATTTGGCAAAAAGCTACACAACATTTGCTTGAAACAATATATATAAACACAACCATATTTTCCAAACTAGAAGTTCAGCTATTTATTATTAATATTTAATTTTAGGAAGTTATATTTTGAGGTTATTTTAATTATATTATTTTTGGTCTGGACATCTTACCTCAATATTAATGTTGATTTGTTCTTGGACATGTTTCAAAACAATTCTGTTTTATCGTCAGCTTTCCCAGACTGGTTTTATTTATGTTGCATTATGTTGCACCACCTGGATGTCGATGTCAGCTCCATGGAGCTCTGAATAAAACCAGTCTGGGAAAGCTGACGATAAAACAGAATTGTTTTGAAACATGTCCAAGAACAAATCAACATTAATATTGAGGTAAGATGTCCAGACCAAAAAATAATATAATATTTATTATTAATTTAATACTTCTCACTGAAGGACAAATTATATTAGAAGAGAAAAATATACGCTCAAATTGGGGTTTGAATCCAGGACCTTTGGCTTTCTATGCCAATGCTCTATCAACTGAGTTACTTTAGCACTCCAATGTAAACAAAAAAAATTCTCTTATACATTGTTGATTCCCAAGCGCCAAATGCTACAAACTATTGCTTGATCATGGGTTCATACTCCAGCCTGAGCATATTTTTTTTTTCTTCAAATATAATATGTCCTTCAGTGAGAAGTATTAAATTAATAATAAAAACATCAAAAGAAGCTCTATTGGCTTTATAAAGTAGTGTTTAAATTCCCATTAAAAGTCTTCTTAAAAAAAAAAAGAAGCTGCCATTTGCATGATCAAGCAACAGTGTAGTATTTGGCGCTTGGGAATTAACAATGTATAATAGAAAAAAAATTGTGTTTAGATTGGAGTGCTCAGGTAGCTCAATTAGTAGAGCATTGGCATAGAAAGCCAAAGGCCTTGGGTTCAAATCCCAGTCTGAGCGTATATTTTTCTCTTCAAATAGAAGTTCAGTGTTGTGGTATGTTCTTCCCTTCATCAATGTGCAAATGTGACATTTCAATGAAGTGATTAAAACATAGCAGAATGGGACAATATGCACATTTGATAAGACAATAATGTGGATATACTATATTGTCTTTTGTATATCTGAAAAATTAGTTGTAGATGACAGAATGAAGGCAGATGATAAAACATTGATTATGTAATATGATCTGCAGTTTGTTGATTTGCAAACAAACAAAACCAATAAACATCTTGCATAGAGTTTGTACTGTTTAAAAAATATACATCCAGAGGTTGGCAGTATTTATTTATCTTCGGTGGCAGTATCTTTAATATAATATTCTTGTTGGGAATACATTCCTCTATCAGGCTGTAGTCTTTGTGACCTGACCAGGAATCATAAAGAAATAGATCTTTCTTACCAACATGTTCGCCAACGACCGAACATAAAAAAGCTTTTATGTGCTCTTTGGTCTTTTTTCCACTTTTTACTCACTTCAACATGGATGTTCTGTGGACACATTGCTGCTAATTTCTTTACAACCTGCGGACCAAATGTCCTGTGCATCCTGCAAACAAATTGAAAGTTTCATAGTTAAATATGAGAAATAACATTATGAGGTTCTTAATTCAATGAATGAATGAGTCATATCTAATCTTACCTCATATTTTATGTTTTTTTAAACATGTGTTAAAAATAAAATAAAATATGAGGTAAGATATGATATGATGCATTCATTCATTGAAATTGAAAGTTTGTTCGCTAATCTATCATTCATAGGCACAGTACTGTAAGACTATGTGTGTCTGTGTGGATCTGTGAACAGACTGTACCACATCAGTTGTAATTTTTTACTTCTGTATAATAGTACTGAAGAAGATGATAGTTCATAAAAAAAATGGCTCTGGTCACTATTCCACCCACATTCCTTAATTATGTTATAGCCTTTAATGAACATGTTTACATCTGCCACAAATGTTTCTGCTCTCTGCCTAATAATATGGTCTTCTTCGATTTCTTTGCGAATCATGAATCTAGTGATGTGCCTAGATGAAATGTTATATTCTTCTTTGTAGCTACTGATGAAATGCATAGCAACTTTAAAGTTGTCAAAAACAACTGCTCTAACAACATCCAGAGCCCATACACTTGAACCATAGTCTGTGGTTTTGTAAAACTACTCCTACATATTCTTTATAGCCTTTAATTTTGATGGTTTGTTTCTTTTGAAGTGGCCTTTTGCTTTTCATATAATCTTGCAGTTGGATTTTGACCGAATGTAGCTATATCGATTCATTAGTTTCCTGTATAAATTGTAACCATAATTAAAATAATCTTCATATATATATACTGTCCAATATTAGGTTATCAATACACTTTAGTACACTGAGTTGTGATCTTTTTGTAATGAATATGTGTGTGTATTCACTTTGACTTGTTCCTTCATTTGTTGGAGATGATATTTAAGAACTGTTGGAACTCTCATACTCATGTATTATTTCTTCACATCCGTTAGACTCACAATCACTGTTCCTACCCAATATGTCAGGAAGTATTTCTGTCAAATCCCCTAGTATTTTTGTAGTATGACATCACTTAAGATGAATGCAAACTGCTCATCTTCCACTCAAATTACATTCTCATTATCCAGTGTGTAAATTCAACATACCTTATCATGCAGCAGCAGCAGGTTAACAATGTTCATTAGATTAATTACCTTTAGTGTACACATGTCTGTTGTTCCTTCATGCACTTTACTCCCGACCACTCCAATGGTCTCACTCTTAACTCTTACTGACTGTACAGCTATGATGGATCAAGGTTACTACACTGAACTTTGGATTGAACTAGCAGCTACTCATAATTTTATACATGAATGGTGTTGATAACTATTCAAATTGGTACAATTTTATATTTTAAATACATTTCCAGTAAGTTTTAGCTTTCGAGTTGGGGTATATGCCTTGTTAGTAAGACACTTAATTTGTTGATGTTTTTATTATTAATTTAACATTTCTCAATGAAAGATAAATTATTAACTTAATTTGTTATTAAAATTAATACAGTTTTTACTATAATTTGCTAATAAATGCAGGAACTTAATTTATCCTCATTTTTATGAAATAGAAAAAAATATTAAAAAAATTATTCAAGAAGAAATAGTTTTTAATGATAGATAAATAAATAAATAAATAAATATATAAGTGCATTTAGGTTCAGAATAGAGATAAGTTATATCTTATAATTTCAAAGACTATAAGAATAATTTTAGATGCATCTTTTACATACATGAATGGAAAAAATCACAAAAATCAAGAAGAGATACAATTAAAAACTATGATTTAAAGGAAATTGAAAGAAGAGAAAAATAACTTGTATTTAAAGTGATGGAGAAAAATGCTGGGAAGATCAGAACATCCCACACAACCTAGGATATGAAAGAAGAAGATGAGATGAGTCTAAAATATATGCATGAATATCCCACAAAGATCTTTCAATATTGAGAGGAATCTTGTAATGATTATATTTTATCATAAAACTAAACATTATTTTGAAATTTTTTTAAATATACAGTAGTAAATGTTCATGACATATTTAATTTGTAAGAAAACTTTATAATTTGACTTATGTCTGCTTTGTTCTGTCAATATACATAAATGCAAGGGAAAGTTTACTCTTGTAATAATTGGTGTATTTTAAATGCAGGTAAGCACATTTGGCGAAGCGACAATGGGAGATTTCAATGATGATACAGAGTATTTAATAAGACAGTCTGATAATTACTTCAAACCTTCCAGGTAAGAACTTGTTACTTCTTAAATTGTATTTTCTTTAAATACCTCACATTAAACAATAAAACATGCACCCAAAAATTTCAGAATAAAAAAAATTAAAATAAAAAATACAGAATTTATTCAATATATGTACAAATAGATAGATAGATTAATGTCTTTGACATCGTCCGATTCCTAGTAGCCAATTTCGTCAGTCCATCCAATCTCGTGGTTGTAGATATTTCTCCTTCATGTATTAATATATTCCCTGACTCCAGGAAGTTTTAGGTCTTCCTCTGCCTCGTCTTTTCTCAGATTTCCATTCCAAAATAGATTTTGGTAGCCAATCCTCTTCCATTTGTTGGACATGTCTGTACTATCTTAATTGCTGAGTTTTAATATAATCCAAAATAGTGTCTTCAATCTTTATTTTCTCCCTTATAACTGAGTTTCTAATTTTTTCTCTTCTTGAAATTCTTGCTGCCCTTCGTATAAAATCCATTTCCGTTGTCAAAAGATACTTATTTGTATTTGCTGTTAATGGTCAAAGTTCTGCTCGATAAGTAATAATGCTTTTAACAATTGTATGATATATTAATTGTATTTTTATTACTTATATTTTTATCCCACAATATTCCATTGAGGCAAGGAATTGCAAATTTTCCTTTATTATTTCTATTTCTCATTTCTTCTTCAAACTTCCATTTTTATTTACTTTAATTCCTAAATATATGATCTCACTACAAGATTTTATTGTTTCTCCAGTCTTCAAAATTAAATTTTGTTCTGGTTCACTAATTGATAAATATTTTGTTTTCTTCATGTTCAAAATTAATCCCCATTTATTATATCCTTCTATTAATTTTCTAGTCATATATTCTAAGTCTTCATAATGTCATGCAATTAATAATTGGTAATCTGCAAAATATACTAATAATATTAATAATAATGATAATAATATTAATAATTTATTTATATACAGATTTTGAATGTTTACACATATTTTTGTGCCTAATAATATTAATAATAATAATAATAATAATAATAATATAAAAATAGTGATATTTATTTATCAATATTTATTTATTTATTTATAAATATAGGCACTTAAAATACAATTATTCTCCCTAAAAACTACACAAGTAATGGAATATCTAGAACAAGAAGGGCTAACCATCGTGAACGATAGGAATCAGATAACCTACTTGTGCCCGAACGGAGCAAGCGCCATTGATTTAGTCTTCACAAACCTGAAGGATATTACAATTAAATCACAAGAAGTCAGGGATGAACCACTGAAGAAACACCTACAAGTTATAACCACATGTGAATTGCAAAAGAAGAAGACGAACCCAAACAAGCCACAGCAGAGAGTATCTAGGAAAATAAACATAGAACTCATAAGCCAACAAAGCATCAACGAGATACAATTGCAAATTGTAGAGGGAAAATTAGACGAGGCAACACGCCAGATAGGAAGGATAGTAAGTCAAGCAGCAGAACCGCTAATAAACAGACCAAGAAAGGCGAAGAGATGGTTCAACGAAACTTGTTATAAAGCCCGCAGACTGGCCCTAGAAACGCTGCATACAGCACGGAAATCCCCGACATACGAAAACCTACAAGTATATCACATCAACAGAAAAAAAATACAAACAAATAATCAAATCGACAAAGAAAATTTTTCAAAAGGAAATAGAAAAGAAACTCGTAGAAGAGGCAGAAGCTAACCCATACAAGGCACTCCAACCTATAAAGCCTAAATACCCAAGAAATATATCGATGGAAACATGGGAAGCTCACCTAACGAAAGTTCTACAAAACAAGGAGACCCGCCCCACACCAAGGCCAGCAAACGACATCCTAGAAGACCCAGAGCTTTTCACAGAAGTTGAGGTGATATCAGCCATAAAGGCATCGAAGAATAACAAGGCAGGCGGCCCCGATCTTATATTCAATGAGCACCTGAAGTACTCCATCGAAAAATTAGGAAAATGCATAACGACTCTATTCAATGCTTGCCTACGCCAGGGCACTATACCAGAATCGTGGAGAAAGGCGACAGTAAAAATGCTGTACAAAGGGAAGGGAGACAGCGGCGACCCGAACTCGTATAGAGGGATTGCCCTGGAGTCAGTAGTACTAAAGCTACTCAACAGACTACTATGTGACCGCATCACAAAGGCAGTAGAATCGCAAATACCAGAAGAACAACTCGGCTTCCGGAAGGGAAGATCAGCTATACAGGCGATCGGTTGCTTGCAAAGAGATGTAGAGGAAGCCCTGATGAGACCGGGTGGAAAATTGTATGCCACCTTCCTGGATTATTCTAAGGCATTCGACAATGTAAACAGACAGACCTTAATCGACAAATTAGAAGACATGCTAGGAAGAAACAACCACGAATTGAAACTCGTCAGAAATCTACTAAACAACAACTGCATCGAAATATCGGATAACATCACCAACTCCAAAGAAATACAACAGACGAACGGCGTCCTACAAGGGGACCCACTCAGCCCATTATTGTTCACCCTGGCCACAGCTGACGTCACAAGAACAATCCCAACAAACGTAAATATCTACCTCTATGCAGACGACATGGCTCTGTCATCCACAAGTCTTGGGGACTTACAGAAAGCCTTCAACGGTGTAGCGGACTGTGCAGAAAGAAATGACCTAACCCTCAATGAATCAAAGACAGTTACAATGACATTCAGAAAAGGAGGTAAAGAGGCACACCTAACATACAAAGGGAAAAACCTGACATCAGTAAAACAGTTCAAATACCTTGGAGTAACGATGCAGACGACAGGGACAACGTTCACAGCACATATTAAAGACAGACAGAATGCTGCAGTAAGAGCAATGAGCGACATTAGGCACCTCCGGGAGATGTCACTACAGACAGCATTGAAACTCTTTCAGCTGAAAATAGTCCCGGTAGCAACTTATGGACTAGAAAATATATGGACGCACCTAAGTTACCAGAATCTAGCAGACCTAGAAAAAATTAAGAGCACGTACCTGAAACGAGCTCTGGGCCTATCGAAGTTCACACCCTCACGCCTAGCGTATGTACTGACAGGAGAGTTACCATTGGTGGAGGACTTGAGACAACAGCTTCTACTGCAATCCACCCCCAACTATGAGAAACTACTGAAAGACATGCAAAGGAAGCGCAGAGAGATATGGGATGACTTCTTTTGCACGGACGCGATGGTACACAAAGACTGGATGGAACCCCTGTATGACCTTCGACACGCTGTGACAAGACTAGCGATGCACGGTTTCCACTTCAAAGTGTGTAAGACCAAGACATATCACCAACCGACGAACGAGTGTAAGTGCGAGTGGTGCGGGAAAAAGTATGACAGATACCATGCCATAAGGTGCGAGAACAGACAATCATCCCTGACCCAACTGAGTGACAAGTGAGCAAGATAAACTATTTACTAATCATGCATATTTTGTGCTTTACACTTATTAATTAATTAATAATAATTATAATACTAGTCAGTGACAACACTAGGGTATATATGTAGTTTGAGGAGAATGAAATGATGGTCAGATATGTTATAAAATTAATGAAAATGTAAGTATTAGGCATACCTTGTTGTGTAGACAAAATTCATATTATGTTAGGTAAAATAACAATGAGGTTCTGCTGCCTATTGGCGGGATAATTACTCTCTATTTTGGAAGACATTGAGGAAATTGAGAGTTGTGTAGTTATGTGACTGGTTATGGTAGTCATCATCATCATCATAATAGTTGCCACAACAGCCCTCTTTGAGCCACAGCCTTACTCTGAAGTTCCTGCCCAAGCTTCTGGATCCAGCCATTGCCAATTTCTTTCACCCAGAGCCTTTAATAATGATGAATATAATAGTATAGTAATAATAATAATGACCAATGCATAAACCTTATTTCAAACCAGTTCTAACATATGCAGCTGAGACTTGGACATATACAAAGAAGGAATTGAGCAGAATCCAAGTTACAGAAATGAAATTCTTATGTGTAATGGTAATTAAAACAAGGATAGATAGAGTAAGGAACGACGCAGTCAGGGAGATATTAAATGTAGAAAAATTAACAATAGACATAGAAAAAATAGGCTAAAATGGTTTGAACATTTAAAAAGAATGGAAAAGAAAACACTACCATAAAGACTGTTAAATTTCAAGATAGAAGGAAGAAACTCATGTAAGTTTAGGGTCGTATGTTAGAACATTACTCTCTACTCAAATTACTTCCAATCACTAGTGAGCTGATTCACCGTGAGCAATTGCTGAGAACGAATTAACGGCCGACTTATCGGTCATGCACGAGAGTCGACGTTTTCGTAATATTGGCAACGAATTACCCAGAATTTTCAGCGATAAAACCACTTCCGTTATTTTCGTCTGCTATAGTGGAATGCATTTATGCTTGCATCCCGCAAATAATACCGTATACAAACACGTCTGCGACACGCAATATTACGCCGATTCTCCTGTTCTTCCAGTTGAATTCTTTGGTAGACTCTATCAAATTCCTCTTCTCCGTGTAGGCCTATACTGAAAACATGATCGAAGTCTTCAAGGTCCGACATCTTGCATAAATGTTGGATAAAGCAGCAAAGTACATCGATTACCATCGGTTCCCGTTCGGTTCCCTTCGGGATTTTAATTTGAGTTGCTCATTTAAGCTACCTCCGCAGGTAGCTTACAAATTTAACCAATTATTATCGCATGAACAGATTTCTGAGTAAGCAAAATCGTATTAGCATACAACTTGCTCAGCAGAGAAGGCATTTTACTGTCTAATGCGTCCAAACATGCGACCCTTAGAGTATCACAGACATGAACAGTATTATGCCATAAGGTATAAAATTGTGAATGCAAATTTAATATAGTGTATAGTTGAACCTGCTTTATAAGTAACTCAGTTCTGCATAATTCAGTTTTATTAAATATGATTATATATAAATGTTTATAAGTCCCAGCTAAGTGTAATTGAAAAGTTGGATAATAATTTAACTTTTCTTGCACTAAAGCACTCATATATAATTTGTGATCATATGTGTCAAAGTTCATAAAAATATTTAAATTTATCACTCATACTGAAGACAAATTAATATTTGAAGAGAAAAAAATATTCACCCAAACTGGGATTTGAATCCAAGGTCTCAGGTTTTATGTGCGCAGCTACATAAAACTAGAGACTTGGGTTCAAAAATCCCAGTTTGGGCGAAAATATTTTCCTTCAAATATTAATTCATAAAATATACCTGAGTTGTATCTAACCAAGGAATATAAAAATTGTATTTTTAAAATGGATCTCAATGCCAATACATAAATTCAATAAATATGAAATAACAAAGACAGAAGTGGCATTGTGTGATGTCTTGGGTGGGTCAAGAGAGTGTATGGTTTAATTCAAAAGATAAAGACTGTTAAAGACAGATACATTTGTTTCAAATAAGTTCTCATTTTCATGGATACAATCAGATAAGTAAGAATATGCGATAATAAATGTCTTGTTAAATGCAAATATTTTGAACACAAGACGTACTGTACTTTTGTTGAACAATTGGGAAATAAAAGGATGATAACAGCTGTGTTCTATAATGGGAATAAAACAGTAGTGCCTTTAGTTGGGTTTATGTCTGCTATGGAGAATAGAAAAAGAAAAAAGTTACTCACTTGTCCAGAAAATAAAATTTATAAGACGTGTGGACACTAATCCTCATAAAACAAAAACTAAAATAGCTATATGTTCAGGAATTGCTTATACCATGCAAAATTATGGTATATTTTATTTGTGTTCTTGTTTTTATGTGAAGTCCTAAGAATATAGGCCCATTGCATAAATATGATTTTTTCAGTTACATTTCATTATAAAGGAATTCGTGAATATATTACAATTAACTGCAGTAGCTTTATGTGTGTTTTTTGGTGAAATTTTAATTCACTTTGAAGAACTCCAGTTTTGCAAAACTGTAAGTATAGGCCTAGTGCGTACAATGCTACATATTTCAATTCTGTTCCTACTTGAAAGTATTTTCATCCTTAGAAAAATATTTGTGTAAATCTAATAAGTTTATATATCTTAGTTATATTAAGACTTTCACCTATATTCTACCAGAAGAGCAAAAAATATTACTTATCTGAATCTGATTTGTGTATATTTCATAGTTATAAGTATTCTTACCTCTTCACCTTGATATATGTATAACTCAGGTTCAAGTGTGTTAACATATGCACTTCATTAAAAAATTTGGATAAAAATAAAATACTGTAAGAATCAAATGAATCGTGAATTCTTGTTACCTCATACTTCTATGTTGTTTTAAACACAGCACTGCAGTATTGGAGAACAATCTTCCCCATTGTCAGCCATTTTCACGACTTGTCAATTTTTTCTTTTGCCAGTAATTATCCAAATTGCCATCTGGTGTACTTTTGAAGGAGTAATTTTCTAAACTGCCATCTGGTGTATTTTTGAAGAAATTTGTAATCAAGCTTTGAGATTCCGAAGTTCATGGTTCTAGAATGGATTTTTTGAATATATATCTTTTCCCAAACTGTTTGGGAAAAGATATATATTAAAAAAACCATACTAGAACCATGAACTTCGAGATTCGGATGAACCAAGCTTAATTACAAAGTTCTTCAAAAATACACCAGATGGCAGTTTAGAGAATTACTCCTTCAAAAGTACACCAGATGGTGGTTTGGATAATTACCGGCAAAAGAAAAAATTTACAGTCGTGAAAAAAGCTGACGATGGGGAAGATTGTTCTCCGATACTGCGGTGCTGTGTTTAAAAAACATAGAAGTATGAGGTAAGAAGAATTCACAATTCATTTGATTCTTAATTAAACCCCATAATGTTAAAATTCACAAATTTATTATATTAAAATAAAATACTATATTGGAAAATAAACATGATAGAGACAAGAAAACTGCTATTTCATAAGGAAATGCAATCACTAAAGTCAAATTGGACCACATAAACATAAACCATTATCAATAACAAATGTTTTCATTCATATTTTGTACTTAATTTAATTCTGAGACTGGAATGTCATTAATTATAATTTCATGTTACAGTGATTCTGTTTGGAGAAAATGTTATTGCTTGAGCAGATTCTAAAAAATAATTATGTATACAGCAATATATTGAGAAGATAGAATAAAATGATGTAAACCAGCTCTTCCATTGGAACAATAACAGTTTAAATCAAGATTGTGATTTAGTGCAATATGCTATGTTTACAGAGTATGGGAACAGTTGAAAAGACGGTCAAGTTGTCAAGTTTTGTCAACTGATACAAAACAACGGCTAGGTGTATCACGAGAACTTAATCATCCAGCATTCCAAGCTATCCGTATCGAGCAGGTAACTTTATTAACATTGATAGAAATGAGTGTATTTATAAGATTGTGTCTTATTTATTTATTATATGTACTGTAGATATGAATTTATTGTTTTATATATAAGTATTTATATATTTATTATTATAATTTACTCATGTAAGCTAAATATTTAATTATGGTATGCAACAGCTGAGGTCATGGGTAATCAATGAAAACAAAATAAAATGTACATATTTATTATAACAATAGTGTAAGGTTGTAATTTATATACATACATTGTGTTATAATTTAGAATAGGGTTATTATTTTTTGTGAGTGAATAAAATATTGCATTTAAGTTATACCAGCCTCTGAGATGATATATCAGAAGCAGAAGTTAAATATAATTGGATATTTTATTTGAAAATGTGATACATTTGGGTAATTGATGAATTGGAATGATTGGGAGTTATGGAAAAATGTAAATATACATAAAAGAAGAGATAGTATACTTATTTATATTTTTGTTTTACACTACATTATTACTACTTACACTGTATATAAGTCCAATCATACATCTTAAACTGATATTTTCTTTATTTTTTGAACTTGTATATTAAATATAAAACATATTGAGTCCAAAATTATAAGATTTTTCTTTTATAATCAGATATAATATTTGGACAATTGTTTTCTAAACATTTGCAAGTAATTTGTCTATAAATCAGTTGATCATTTAATTTTTTTTGATATTGTAGTAGCTATTCTAGACCAATAGCTGTTTCTTTTATGATATATTGGATATTGTTAATAATTATTAATTATAAGTCATTCCTAAAATAATCATTAGGTAAATATTCCTTATGTTTTGGCAATATAAAAAGTAAGCAAAGTAATTTGGATTTTCCAACCATCTTTCAGTGCTTGGACAACTAATTCTAGTATTAAAGTGTTTTTATGCTGAAGGCATTAATCACAAAAAAAACAACTCTTTCTTATCCTAAACATAGATTTACAAAAATTAAAAACAAAATTGAATTAATTAAAAAAATTTTTAAGAGCTTCTAAATTTCAAAATTAATTGATTTTAACTTAAAATATTATTCTGCAGAACTTAGACATTTGTTCGATATTCAATTATGAAAGAGATTATGTTCACTCTCTATTACTTATTCAGTTGCCCATATTTGGTAAATGCTATTTTTGTTAATTTTTAATTTTATAACTTCATTACATTAATATTGAGAAGCTAAAGATATTAATATGATAGAAATAAGTAAATTAATGAACACAATTAAATTATTGTAAATCAATGGTAAAGAGAAAAATGTTTGCCTGAACCGGGAATCGAACCCCAAACCTTTAGCTTTCCGTGCTAATGCTCTGCCACTGAGCTAATCCAGGCTTCATTCCCATCCAAGCAGAAATCCTTCCTTTACCTTACATTCATTGCAATTGAATGTGGGACCAGTAGAGTAAGGTAAAGGAAGGATTTCTGCTTGGATGAGAATGAAGCCTGGATTAGCTCAGTGGCAGAGCATTAGCACAGAAAGCTAAAGGTTTGGGGTTCGATTCCCAGTTCAGGCAACAATTTTTCTCTTTACCATTGATTTACAATTATAACTTCATGTTTATTTTTTTCTTTGGATATCTTGACACACTGAAATATAAAAAAGTTTCTCTCATTTTAAAATTTCATATTAATTATCAGAAGTAAGTGACATTAACTATTGTATTGATAGTATTATAAAATTTTTTTTTCTCGCCATTTTTACTTTCTCTTCTTTTTGAGTTATGATTGATTATTTTTATAACAATTTTAAAATTTTCTTTCTACAGGTTTCAAGTAATAGCGATACAGACTGGATATACAAAACTGCGCAGAAATAAATGTGCATTTAAAAAAAACAATTTTTAAACATGACTACCTATAGGCCTACATGTTTTTTAAAATTGTCTTATTTTCAGCCTTAAACCAATTTAATTTTAATTTTGTATTTTCAAAACATTGTGTTATTTTCAGACCAAACTCAAGGTAAGTTTTATAATTTGCATGTGACATAATTTTTTATTGCAAGTTACATAATAAGGGGATGCTGTTTTTCTTTATTTCAGTGTGACAATGTTGAGAGTAACACACAGCGAGGGCGGTCTAGTAGTTCCTTGCAGACTGTCATTACATTGTCAAAGCTAGTGACTCCACAAGCTATGCAGCAGTGCCTGCAGTTTCTTTATACAGGGACAATTGACAGTCGCTTCTGTGAATTGCAGGTATGTGCAGTAATGACAAATTATTATAAAATAATTATATTGAATATAGTGAAAAATATGTTGAACTAATATTAGAAATAAAAAGTAAGGAAATGAATTATAACTATAAAATTGTGTGGAAAATGAAAATTAGCTATAATTGATAGCTTCTGCCGAAAGGAAATTAAACTAACAATTTTAAACACTGAAATTGTTTCCATACATTTCAATCGTAACTCGGAGTTTTCTTCTTATTAATTATAAAATTTGTGTAAAATAATTATAATTAGACATAAACTTTTATTTTGCACAAAATATAATTAGTTGAATATTTTTTGAGCTGCTAGCGTAAATAGAAATATAACTTAAACTTGCCATAAAACTTGAGTATTCCAGCCTATTTTTTATTTGTTGCGAAAACACTATTCATCAACATAATTTATTGTTTATCCAACCTACTTAAACTCATTTTATTGTTGTTGAATATTGCTTCTTTTGCCTGCCTTATGAAAGAGCCAATCACTATTAGTGTATTGATGCTATTTTTAAAAAATAAATAATTCATCCAAACTTTATGATTTTAAATATTAACAGTTTTTGTTAAAATTAAACAGAGATTTTTTTTAGAATTCAAAGCTATTTAGGCTGTATCCATCATGCATGTGCGAGTAAATATAGTAATATAAATTACCATAGAAGTATTAGGAAAGAAATGAAGTAATCCTTTTCTTCTTCTTTAGTATAACATCTCACCTTATTGGTACTTTTACGTGCCACATGCCCCCTCTGGCCTTACAATGGCATGACCTGTCGGGAGAGGTATGTATGTGATCCATTGTTAAAACCCCTCTCCCAACAGGTCGAAAATAATCTAAATGTTTTAAACATTTGATTACTTATTATATGAATATCTCCAGCATTTTCTGAAATGTTTTGCTGAAAATAGCTTCCTCATTTTAATATGTATATTAAATTAAAATGTATGAATTAAATGTATGATTGTAGTTTTGCATGTTAATAAAGTTATTTCACAACTCATTGAATAATAAAGAAAATCTTAAAGAAAAATTGTAAATACATCTACAGTGGTCACAGGGAATAAGTATAAAATCACTAATTTTCAGGAGAGCATTTTCTTACAAAATACCAAGAAACAAACATCTTTATAGCTTGGAAAGTAATAGTCCTTTCAACGACTTCATAGTGCAATCAAGGCTTTTTTTGTACCTGTTTTGGGTAATTTTTGGACTTAACTACTTATTCCCTGTGTCCACAGATCTAATATTAAATTCTTATAATCGTGAGATAGTTGAGCATGATAACCTTTTATACAGTGTTCTGCATTTGACAGGCTTACTTCAGACATCATAAAATATCTGCATGCATTTCCTTTTGTAGCATGACTCTATTAATATTTCTCTTCAATCTTGGAGGACCAAATCTGTTTACTGAGTGAGTCATTTAGAGTGTCCTGCCTTTTTGAGGGTGTAAACAGAAATATAAAGAAGTGTTTTAAACAACAGTTGTAAGATATCTGTTGAGTTTGTCTTTCGGGCTAAATGGCCATGGTCTAGCTTTCCTAAAACTCAACATTTTGTCTATTACTGCAGTAGATATCCTTAGGAGATTCTGCGTGCTGTTTGAACTCCTAACTCTTCAACTGTTGGCTGCAGACTAGCTGTGCATTGGAAATCGTGTCCTATATATATATATATATATATATATATATATATAGATGAGTCTTTGGTGATGATGTTTTCTATACAGTCCATTTCTTTAGAGCTGTTTTTTGATTAGTTGTCACTGGCATGAATCATAGGCTTTATGTTGTGTTATATAGTGCTGTGATTCAAATTTCATTTTATTTATCTTCATGGTTTCTTCTTTCTTGTTAAAGGAATTTTTGTGATGTAAATTTCAATAGCCTTTCTGTGAAGTCTGGTGTGAGTCTTTGGTGGTGATGTTTTCTATACAGTCCGTTACTTTAGAGCTATTTTTTGATTAGTTGTCACTGGCATGAGTCATAGACTTTATTTTGGTGTTATATAGTGCCAGGATCCAAATTTTATTTATCTACATGATTTCTTCTTTCTTGTTAAAGGAATTTTTATGTTTGCAAATTTCAATAGCCTCTCTCTGAAGTCTGGTGTAGTAATGTAGTGTTTTGGACCAAACCTGTGTTTCTTCAAATTTTATGGCATGTTCTTGGTCATTCACTAAGTGTTCCACTACAGACGATTTTTCGGTTTGTTTCAACCTACAGTTTCTCTTGTGTTCTTGTATTCTTGTATTTATCATCTGTTTTATAGTTCCTATGTACACTTCACCACAACTACATGGAATACGATATATACCAGCAGTGCTTAAAGGTACTTGTTTATCTTTTGCTGGATTTAGTGTGTTGCTAATTTTATTTGTAGGCTTGTAGATAGTCTGGATCCTATTTTTTTTTCAGAATTCGTCCTATTTTGTCTGTTATAGATTTAACATAAGGTAGAAAAAACCTTACCTTTGATCTCTTCCATAGTTCTGTTGTTAGTTCCATGTTTTTTTAGGATTTACTGCATGATGGAAATCAGTTTTGTTATATCCATTTGCTTGGAAGGCTTTAACAAGAAAGAAGAATCCATGAAGATAAATAAAATAAAATTTGGATCCCGGCACTATATAACACAAAAATAAAGCCTGTGACTTACGCCAGTGACAACTTATAAAAAATAGCCCTAAAGTAACAGACCGTATAGAAAACATCACCACGAAAGACTCGCCTATATATAAAGACACGATTTCCAATGCACAGCCAGTCTGCAGCCGGCAGTTGAAGAGTTAGGAGTTCATACAGCATGCAGAATCTCCTGAGGATGTCTACCACAGTAGTAGATGAAACGTTGAGTTTTAAGAAAGCTAGACCACAACCATTTAGCCCGAAAGACAAACCCAACAGATATTAAGACACCTGCCGTGAAAGCCTACAATTTTACATAAAACAGTTGTAAGGTTACAAGGTGACATTATGCTATGATTTTGAAATGTAGTTTTTTAAGACCTTGGAATATAGTTTTAATTGGAATGTTGTGCTATTTCTTCAAGAGATAAAAGGAGCATTAATATTTAAAGGAAGTGACACTATGAGGTTTATTTTTAATTAATAATTGAGTTAGAATTTAATACCTCACCTCATAATTGTAGATTTCTCAAAGGCATTAGATGGAACTGAAGGCAATATGCAGAAGTATTGAAACATGTCTTCAAGAAATCTACATGAGGTAAGGTGTTAAATTCTAACTCAGTTATTAATTTTAATAAAAATAATGTTCAAATTTGAGTCAAAAACTGATAGCAATTTTGTGACCTAAAACTGATAGGTGAGGAGATATTATTACAGAAACAAGATAACAGATATCCAATTTTGACTTTACCTGGGTTCAAGAACATGAACAACAATAAAATTTCAAACAATTTTAATCTAATAAGTGTTCAAAATGATGGCCATTAACTTTGATACATTTTTGTGATATTTCTCAAAAGAATGCTAACTTTGTTAAAAGTACATTCATTAAATCTTGCACAGATATTAACAATCCTCTCGTGCATATTTTCAAGTGTAGCTGGTACTTCTTGGTAATTCTTATCTTTTATGTAAGTGCTCACAATAAAAAGTCTGAAGAAGTTATATTAAAATTGCCAAATAAAAGGTTTTGTATGTCCTATCTTCAATCTGGTTAATCTCCGTCTAAAATTGCTCAAACTGCCAGCTGCATAATGAGATACCATTCTGCAATGGGTGTATCTCCAAGTAATAGTGGGAGTTTTTGATCTGCATAATTTCTGTATTTTGTTTGTTGACTGCATCTTCAATGAAGTATGGTCCAGTGATTCAAAATCTGTGAATACGACACCAAAAATTCAACACCCATAGATCCTGCCATCTATTGTCTTGTTTCTATGATATCTTCACATCTGTCAGTTTTAGATCATAAGAATCCTAGCAATTTTCAATTCAAAATTTAATCCTCATTTCACTTCTGGAAGAAAAAGTGCACCATTCCATTTAAAAAATCAAGTTGACCCCAAAATGACATTCAAAACTTCCTTCCAAGGTTAATCCAAGGTCATAGCATGACATCCTGCTTAGAACCGTATAACTGTTGTTTGGAATATTTTTCATTTCTCCACTCATTTCTGAAAAAAATAGCCAGAATTTACAAATTCCCCATTTTATATACATAATACCATTTCTTATTTAAAATTGAGAGATAACAATTATACATTTACGTTGTCAGATGTCTCTTTTGGTCTGTAATTAAGCGGTGAAATATTATAAACTTATGATGATTTTGAAGAAGATTTTCAGGCTGTATGCCGTGGTCATGACACTTGTAGTTCCCCGATGTTTCGCCAGAGACTGCATCTGGCATCCTCAAGGGTTGTCTTGAGACTGGCAATTCTGTCCACGTCTGTCCTATTTATACGTTCACCGTGATGTGTTCGTAAGTTATATCTGCCTTCTGATTGGTCAGCATTAGGGACTTCCATTGCTCCAATGAGATTGGTCCCTAATGCTGACCAATCAGAAGGCAGATATAAATTACGAACACATCGAGGTGAACGTATATGTAGGACAGATAGTGGGCAGAATTGCCTTTGAGGATGCCAGATGCAGTCTCTGGTGAAATGTCGGGGAACTACAAGCCTCACGACCACGGCCTATAGCCTGAAAATCTTCTTCAAGATCATCATAGCAACTCTGGCCGTGAAAGTCTATATGAATACATTATAAACTTAATTTTATTACAATGTCATAATTAATGATGGACAAATTATTAATTTGTAAAGAAAAATTAACACCTGAGCTGGGATTTGAACCCGAATCTCTAGCTTTGTGCTGACAATTACACAAATCCAGGCTTCTGGTGAAAGCATTCATTTTCCTTTCCTCATATACTATTCTATTGTCTGAAGCAGCTAGCCACGCTAGCAATGCGATTGGGTGGCTCTAATTCAGGAACACATGAGAATTTACATGACTATTATGGTGAGCAAAGTTTTATAAATTTTAACACTTGCAATAATGGACAATTATTAACACCTAAACTGGGATTTGAACATAAACAGAAGCCTTCTGGTTGCACCACTAGCAATGGCTAGCTGCCTCAGACGAGAGAATAGTTTATGAGGAAAGAAAAATTTATGCTTGCACCAGAAGCCTAGATTGGTGTAACGGTCAGCACACTAGTGTACAAAGCTAGAGGTTCAGATTGAAATCCGGTTCAGGTATTAATTTTTCTTTACAAATTGATAATTCATTTTATTAGTTTTTAAGCTCAAAGGATAGTGTTGTACAATTTTCATTCCCTAGATTGGACACCAGATCCCTAGATTAAATTCTGAACTCCTTTGCAATACATATATATTGAAAAGGCATATGGTACAGTTAATTACCATTTGTCCATCAGAGAGACATTAAGCCTGCTGGCCCCCTTCTCCCTTCTCTTCATCATCCCTCATATGACATTTAATTTTACACACACACACTTAATTATAACCCATCTTAATAAATAAGTTTGATCTGTATTATTCTTAACTCATATAGTTATTTCTATTAGACATATGTTTCAAAGTATGTTACCCTATCTTCAGTTGGTACAGACTAATTTTAAGTGAAAAATTTAATATTAGCTACAAAGAATGGTTATAGCCTAAATAAAGTAATAAAAACCAACAAAAATTAAAAGATTGATGATAGTAAAAAATCAGGAATATATAAAATAAAATGTGCAAATTGTGATAAGATATACATATAATTATAATTATATACCAAGAGGACGAAGATCACTGGGCCGTCCTATGAAACACTGGAGGGAAAATTTTCTATAGGATCGTAACAGGCCTTGGCCTAATACTTGGAAGGAAGAAGAAGAAGATATACATATGGAAAATAAAGGGAATTTTAACCATTAGAACCAAAGAACACATAAGAAGTGTAAAAAAAAGAGGAAGTAGAAAAATCTGCAGTAGCTGCTCAGGTTTGGTCAGAAAAAACACAAAATAGATGTAAACACAAAATTATTAAAACAGAAAACACAAACAAATTCACCGTATGGGAAAAAAATCGACATTCAGAAGAACAAGGAGAGAATTATGAATTTGGAAATTCCTGAGGAGAGGAACCTAATTAGCAAGTTCTTTGGGCCACAGAAAGAGGGAGCAGGAGTTGAGATCCAGGGCCAATAACTTGGAAAAAATCAGTCTGTACCAACTGAAGATGGGGCAAACATGCCATGAAACATATGTCTAATAGAAACAACTATATGAGGTAAGGATATTACAGATCAAACTGATTTATTAAGTAAAACCTCATAATGTTACTTCCTATTGTATTTTCAAGTAACCTATCTTACACTCCTCTCTATGCACAATACAAATATATATCACCTGCATAATGTAATCTGCCAAATTTAAAAAAACCACATTAATGGCATCTATCTGCTTAGTGTGGAACCCAAAGCACAAAAAAAAACAGTAATAACCAATAACACTTAACTACAAAAGTAAATAAATAATAATAATGTAAAAAAAAATTCATGGTATGATATCTCCGAAGACCCATGGTTGATAGAAGTAGTTACTGTCATTGATTAGTAGATAAGAGTGTAGGAAATTACTTGGTCAGCATAATTTCAGTTTTTGTAACTAGATTTTATTAGTTTCCAGTTAAAGTAGCTGTTTAGTTGTCCTCATGATGCTAAGTGAACCATATTTTTAACTGTATACACAAAGAAATAGTTCTGTGATATAGCCAGGAATCAAATATGGGACTCCTAGAATACTAGTCAGACATGCCATTCATTCACAGAGATAAACAATATTATAAGGAAATGGCATGCTTAATTTATTGTCACCATATTATTTTTTGCACCTATAATCAATCACTTTTAGCTTAGAGCTTTTTCACTCTTTAGCAATTTAATACACCATAATTTGGTTTTAAGTTTAATAAAAATTATTCTTGTAAGTAAATCACTAAAGATACACGCTTTATGTTACTAAATACAAGTCATAATGCAAGCATATTAGTTGATCCAACTCAAAAACAAAAATTTGTAGTTAAATCTATGTATCCGAAAGTAAGGCAATGAATTGATGTAAAAGACTGGTATCAGAGTATGGGCTGCTGGTTAATATTCGCTGTACTATATAATATAAAAAGAAAGAGATTATTAATTTATTTTTATTGTTTTACAAAATAGAAATATACTATTGTAATATTGTTTAGTTGTTTCTTGACTCACCTCATACTTCTTAACTCCCAAGCAGACTCGAGATTCTTCACTTCATTTGTGACATTCTCAATGCTGTATTACGTTCACGTTGTGAATACAGCATTGAGAATGTCACAAATGAAGTGAAGAATCTCGAGTCTGCTTGGGAGTTAAGAAGTATGAGGTGAGTCAAGAAACAACTAAACAATATTAAAATAAACCTCAAAGTGTTATTTCCCACCTACATAACTTAATACTATTGTAATTTATGTTGAGTTGTATTCTGACTCACCTTGTACTTCTTAACTCCCTCGCAGACTTAAGTTGTAAACGAGATGTCACATTGATAATGTGTCACAGATACAGTGACGATACTTTGGTCTGTGAGGGAGTTAAGAAGTATAAGGTGAGTCAGAATACAACTCAACATAAATTAAAATAAACCTCATAGTTATTTTAGGAATCCTCACTATGAGGTATATTCATTAAGGTAGAATTTTTATCACTCACCTCATATTGTTCTTCTTATTTGACTATAAACTATGTTCCAAAACTAGTTTATAGTCAAATAAGAAGAACAATATGAGGTGAGTGATAAAAATTCTACCTTAATAAAAACCTCATAGTGTTATTTCCTACCTACATAACTTAATACTATTGTAAATATAGAAAAGTCAAATTTAGCCTTTTTGTTTTCTGTTTATGTAGTTTATTATTATTTTTATTTTTGGGATACTGAAAATTATTTCTGAGGAGGAATTTTTTATGAAAACATATATTGCTGTTTGAAAATACAATAGGAAGTAACATTATGAGGTTTTACTTAATAAAAAGTGTTTTCTTTATAATTCTTACCTCATATCGTTGTTTTTGTTAGACATATGTTTCAAGGCTTGTTAGCCTCATCTGTAACTATTGAAGATGAGGCTAACTAGCCTTGAAATATATGTCTAACAGAAACAACGATATGAGGTAAGAATTATAAAGAAAACACTTTTTATTATTATTATATATTACAGTATTGTCAAGCACATAATTTCTTTGATTCAAGATATAAAACATAATTTATTTTTATCCATTTGCTAATTCATAACACAGATTCTTATAATTTTCAATACTGGGGGTTCAATATAAAAAAAACAGTTTGCATTATGAATAAGATGCATGAAGCAAATGTTTTGCTTTTAAAATGGCCAAGCTGAGTGCTGCAGTGTGATGTACTCATAAAGCTTTTTTGTTATTTCTTGCAGACTGTACCACTTGGATTGTTGCTGGTAATTATAGCTTTATCACTTTATAATCAGTAGGGATTATCAGGTACAAGTAGGTCAATTTAAGATAAATTAAAATGTTTCATACCTCTCCTCATAATCAATCTTCTAAGTAGATTGCGATTTCAAGGTCTTGGAGACCCCATCCTCAGTACACCCTTGCCGACTGATGTTATGTCGATATAACATAATCAACATAACATCAGTCGGCATGAGTGTACTGAGGATGGGGTCTCCAAGATCTTGAAATCGCAATATACTTAGAAGATTGGTTATGAGGAGAGGTATGAAACATTTTAATTTATCTCAAATTAAACCTCGTAGTGATTTATTCCTATAAAAGTTCAATAGGACAATTTAGTTTTTTTTTTCTTAATTAAGAACATTGAAAGATTCTGAGATTAATAGGGATAACCAGAAAACAAGTAATTTAAGTAGCTGAAGAATTTTATGACTTTTTCTAATGCTTTTAAACCCCATTGGCATGTTTATAACAGGAAAAAAAATAAAATTATTGACATGTTTGTGAAGTTCCAAGGGACAAGTCCTTTGAGAGGAATATTAAACCACGGGTCCTGAGTCAGAAGATTTTTGGGCTCGTAAAAGAAACTCAAGACTAAATTTGAGTCTCTGAGTAAAATTTAATTGGCCTTTTCTATCCAAGAAGTACCATCATTCTTGTTTAGATGTCTTTTTAAAGTGATGAACTACCATTTGTCATTTACTGACATCTGCAGAGAAATAAGCATAACTGAATTAGCTTCATTAAGTAACTCCTCAAGGGAGTACCCTTGCTCCACATGGGGATGTATGGATATAGACAGACTAGAGAAATGTATATTGAACAGTTTGTTCAATGTAATGTTTATAGCACTTATAATAAGAGTTGTATGGTTTTTTAATTAGTTCTGAAAGTCGTGTTTTGCACTCTTTAAACATTTATTGGTTATATTTCTGTTTAGTTTTGTTAAATATATCACATCTCAAAGTTTTAGTGCAAAGCATAAGAATCTGTAATAAAATTGTAGACCAATAAATAATGAAGGAAAGAAAATAATAATTTTAGGGATAAAAAAAAAGATAAACCAAAGAAACATTAATGTTTTATATTACTGTACAATGTGACTTATAATTAATCCCAGTAAATGTCTAAATGTTTGTTAAATGTTAAATTATTTATAACATGAAAATGTAATCATATTGTCCTAAGTTATATGGTAGATATCCAAACCTTGCAAGATATTTCAGTGTTTTCTATTTTCCATTCTTTTCTGTCTCTAAACACCAGTGCCAAAATGTTCATTACTGAAGTGACATTCACAAAGAAAAATTAATTAAAAATGCAACTTAATTACAAAAACTTGCAACTAGCTTATTCACTGTGACCATTTACAAATAATGTGAATGGTTCCATTTTCAAAATGTTGTAATTGTATGTTGAATTTTGTTGTGATTAACCTTTACTCTCTTTCTTATATTGCTTTATATAAGGACATGATGTAATATGAACATACTAATTTATTTAAATTTATTAAATAAAAATATTTTAATGTCATTATGATGTTTTATTGTAGAGTACAATACATTAGGCCTAAAATTAAGCAATTTGCATGATAACATAATGTCAGTTAAAAGGAACGCATGTGCATTTTTAATATAAAAATTTACTTAACCTTCATAAATTATTGCATTATTTCACAAATTAAGTGTTGCATTCTATTTGTAAACGAATACGTTTTTCAATAATTTACCTTTTTAATTTAACAATTTTTATTGTCAATAATAAAAAATCAAGGGTGGTAATGTAGCATGTCAGATAAATAGGGAATACAACTTGAAATTTTGGGATTTCAATCTAATGAATGAGATGTATAGTATGTATATGTATATACACATATTTAATGTATATACACAATATTTAAGCCACTTTTTTTTGTACATAAACTATTTGTCTTTTGTAATGGTACTCTTTGTCATTTAGGATATTTTTTATTGCAATATTCCTAGAATTTTTAATCACTTCAATACAAACTATATTGTATGCTTTTGGATTTTTTGTACGTACATATGTTTTTTACTTAGTTTGCTGCACTTTTAAGCTCTCATTTCACTTAAGCATTAAAAGCTATTTTTAAATTAAAAAACTTACTAAGCTATTAACATGGTGTAGCCCACTATTTTCTGCTTAACTAGCTATTTTCCTTAATAAATAACATTTTAATACTGCTATTTTTGTGTCACTGTTACAGCTGTAATGACCAAACAAAAAGTCACTGAATATCGCTTGTATTAATTAAATATATGGTATATTGTTTATATGCTTCACTATAATAATGCACTTAATATTATGTTAAATCGAGTCACAAAGTTAAATTGTTTCAAGTAATGTAACATCTAAAATTGCATGTGGTTTAACAATATTTTGAAACCATTATTTATGGTAATTTACTGTTTATTACTTAAGTAAAATATAGATAATTTTTTACAAGTAAAAAAAAATATATATTTTTTTTTTTACTTTTAAGTGTCAAAAGTATGTTACATTTATAAACAAGTGCACTCTATCATTAGCAATAAATACAATTGAAGGACTTAGGGCAGTAACATGATAAGCCACATTCTATTAAAAATGTCTTTTATCACAATGATAGCAAATAAATATATTAAAATATCCATAAAATAATTTGTAAGTGTGCCATTGATGAGTTAAAACATATAGACACAAAATGTGTTAACAACATTGCCCAATTAGTATTTATAATTTTTTTGAATCATTAAAATCCTTATATCTCAGAAAGAACAATGTGTAGCTTATCATGTTATTGCCCTAAGCCCTTCAATTGTAGCTATTAACTTCATTATATTGTGAAAACTGCATTCTGGAAATACTTCTTATAAAGTATAATATAAGCATAAAATGTTTCCTATTATTGGTAATTCTAATTTAAAAAATATATATATAATAATAATAATAATAATAATAAATAATTGGTAAGAGGCACTCGAAAGTGCATTAAGTTATAAGTTTATGATTTGTCTTTTATGAGTTCGTTCAGTGATCCTGTCCATATTCTGCATTGTTTGTAATGGTATCGCTCACACTTTTGGTCGCATATCTTGTATTCACACGAATCACTCGGTTGGTGGAATTTTGTATTTTTGCACATTTTGTGATGATATCCGTGTGTTGCTAAACCTATGATTCTGTTATATTATTTTTGGTCTGGACATCTTACCTCAATATTAATGTTGATTTGTTCTTGGACATGTTTCAAAACAATTCTGTTTTATCGTCAGCTTAAGCTTAAGCTGACGATAAAACAGAATTGTTTTGAAACATGTCCAAGAACAAATCAACATTAATATTGAGGTAAGATGTCCAGACCAAAAATAATATAATTAAAATAACCTCAAAATGTAACTTCCTAAAATTAAATACTATGATTCTGTGCCTTTGTGGTTGGTTACTTCCAGTCCATTCTCTGTTTACCATGGCATCTGAGGCGTAAAAATCTTCGTCGATCTCTTTTTCTCTCTGTTTCTTTTTTTCGATGACTTTCTTATATGGCTCCGTTGCTGGCAGTAGTATCCTTTGCCTCAGGTCCTCTAGGAAGAAGGTTTCTCTAGCTAGCATATAGGCCATTCTGTTTGGTGTGTATTTGCTTGCACCTAATGCCTTTTTGATGAATCTTGGTTTTACTTTTTCTAACCTCTCCAAATCGCTGGTCGATAGTTTCTCCCATATCAGTTCTATCCCGTAGGTGAAAAATATATATAGAAGTTAATATTTTACTGCTGAAAACACTTACTTAATCCTCAAGCAGAATGTTTGACATGCAGGCATAGCCAAACTGATTCATTTCCACAAGTGTTTAACAATGTCATGATTCATTTGTGCAATATTTTTTGTAAAACTTTCAATTCAAAAGTAGTTTAAATTAGGAGTGTTAATTGATCAAAATAAACAAATTACTATATGCAGCTAAGCTAGTATGAATACCTGGATAGCTCAGTGGTAAGAACATCAATACGGACAGCCGAAGGTTCAGGGTTTCATTCCCAGTTAAGCAGATATTTTTCTCTTTACTATAAATTGTACTAATTTATCAGTGAAGTGGAAGAGAAGACCTTACAGTCTTAATTCCTTCAGGTAAAATAAATAAATCATTAAAATTATAATAATTTATTTCGAACATAGTAGTAATCTGAGCATATATTTTTCTCTTCAAATAAAATTTGTCCTTCAGTGAGAAGTATTAAATTAATAATAAAATCATCAAAAGAAGCTCTACAGGCTTTATAAAGTGACATTTAAATTCCAATAAGGGTCTTCTTAAGGAAGAGGCTGTCATTTGCATGATCGAGTAGAGGTTCATAGCATTTGGTTGTAGGGAGTTGATAATGTATAGGAGAAAAGTTTGTGTTACATTGGAGTGCTCAGGTGGCTTGGTTGATGGAGTATTGGCTGGGTTCAAACTCTAGTCTCAGCATATATTTTTCTCTTTTAGCTGTAGTATTGAAATTCCATAATGTCTTCTAGAGTTAGAAGCTACACATATGTATTATGAATTAAACTGAGAGAAGTCATAAGAGGAGGGTTTCTGTTTGAATGGTACAAATGCCTGAATAGCTCAGTGGTCAGAGCATCAGCACGGAGAGCTGGAGTTCGATTTCTGATTCAGGAAGATATTTTTCTCTTTACTATAAAATGTTAATTAATACTTACATAACTGATTTTCTCTTTGTAAGAGATTTCAGAGTAAATCTAGATGTTTGTCAATTGATGATGACTGTTATTATTTTGTTTAGCCATCAATACTACGTAATTTGTCTAATATAATTTTATTTCATTATTTATAGAATTTTATTTTTAAAATGATTAAAGTGATTTTTTTTCAATCCTTCTTATTAAAGAGTTGCTTTGAGAAATTAGATTTTAATTTTGTAGTTGTATGATGTCTTTTGGGCTAATTACCCCTGGTCATGAGGCTTAAAGTTTGTCAGAAACTGCAATTAGCATCCTCAAGTGTTGCCTTGAGTTGTTTTGAGGTTGCAGATACAGACTCAGGAGAAACATTGATTTTAAAATTTCTAATAGGTGACTTTTTTATGCACAGACTTAAATATTCATGATTTGTTTGGATTTCATGTTTCAACATTTCAAGCTGTCAGATTTTTAGAGTATGAACATCTTTCTTGAGCCATGAAAATAAAATAGAGATCATTATTCTTTCTAAAATTAAACTATGTCCAATTCTGGAAAGTGTTAATTTAAAATATAACATCAAAATAATGTTTCTTGTTTAACTATGCTCCGTTTCATATTATTTATGAATTTTTAATATATTGTCACTATAAGGGTGATATTTTGAGATCCTTGAATGTTGGTTATAAATTTAAAAATATATATCACTAATGTGGATCAAATTCTTAAAAAAAATTATATTTTAATGTTATTTCTGTTTTGGAAACAGTATGGAACTGCATATATTTTACATTTTCTTACATGGATATCAGCTCTTTTAGATGGTCTCATGCTCTTGACATATTCCTTTATTGTTACACTAGAAAGATACCAAAATAGAGATCATTATTCTTTCTAAAATTAAACTATGTCCAATTCTGGAAAGTGTTAATTTAAAATATAACATCAAAATAATGTTTCTTGTTTAACTATGCTCCGTTTCATATTATTTATGAATTTTTAATATATTGTCACTATAAGGGTGATATTTTGAGATCCTTGAATGTTGGTTATAAATTTAAAAATATATGTCACTAATGTGGATCAAATTCTTAAAAAAAAAATTCTATTTTAATGTTATTTCTGTTTTGGAAACAGTATGGAACTGCATATATTTTACATTTTCTTACATGGATATCAGCTCTTTTAGATGGTCTCATGCTCTTGACATATTCCTTTATTGTTACACTAGAAAGATACCAATAGATCTAATAATTCAAAATAAATTATACCACTGATTTAAAAGTTCATACTAGGGCAGGACATGTTGCACGTATGGGGAATGAAAGACGTGCATGGAAGCTTCTTGTAGGAAAGCCAGAGGGAAAACGCCCAGTTGGTAGGCCAAGAATGAGGTGGGAGAACAACGTTAACTATGATTTGAGGGAAGTAGATTATACAGGGAATGATTGGAAAGCATTAGCTCAGGATAGGGATGTATGGAGAGCTTATGTCCGCGCGGCCATGAACCTTCGGGTTCGATAGTGCCAGTGAGTAAGTAAGTAAGAGTATACTAATATGTAGATATTTATTACCAGTAAAAGTTATATTGAGTTTATTATTATTAACAACTCTCAGGGAATAATATTTATACAAACATATTAAATATTTATTGGTTGAGTATAACAAATTTTTTGTCTGGACATCTTACCTCAATATTAATGTTGATTTGTTCTTGAACATGTTTCAAAACAATTCTGTTTTATCGTCAGCTTTTCCAGAAACATATTCAAGAACAAATCAACATTAATATTGAGGTAAGATGTCCAGACAAAAAATAATATAATTAAAATAACCTCAAAATATAACTTCCTTAAATTAAATATTAATAACAAATATTTAATTTTAGGAAGTTATATTTTGAGGTTATTTTAATTATATTATTTTTAGTCTGGACATCTTACCTCAATATTAATGTTGATTTGTTCTTGGACATGTTTCAAAACAATTCTGTTCTATCGTCAGCTTTCCCAGACTGGTTTTATTTATGCTGTATTATACTGCACAACCTGGATGTCGATGTCAGCTCCATCCTGTGGTTGGCCAAAGAACCTCCAAACAAGGTCACCCTCCATTGGAATATCAAAATTCATAACTCTGTTTCTGTTCTTCTGAATATAAATTTTTTCCCAAATAGTCAGCACTTTTGTATTTTCTAACTGTTTTAATAATTTAGTGTCTGAATTTATATTATCGACATCCAGGTTGTGCAGCATAATGCAGCATAAATAAAACCAGTCTGGGAAAACTGACGATAAAACAGAATTGTTTTGAAACATGTCCAAGAACAAATCAACATTAATATTGAGGTAAGATGTCCAGACTAAAAATAATATAATTAATAACAAATTTTGACTGAAAAGATAAAATGAGGATCTCATTTTTAGACCTGACTCTAACAGTTTGTTAAGGATGATAATTATAATCATGATAATGGTGGTAATATATTGAATCTGAGTTAATATTATCAAAACATTTTATTTTATTTATGTTTTTGGTTATACTTGTCCACCGCTGTGGTCTCGAGGTAGCGTGCTGCCTTGTCATGCAGTGGGCCCAGGTTCGATCCCTGGTCGGGGCAGTTTTTCTGGGTGAGGTTTTTATTGGGGTTTTTCCTCACCTGTAAGACAAATGTCAGGAAAACTTTAAGGCCCAAACAGTCCCCGAAATCATATGGCCATCATCATCATCATTATCATCATCATCATCATCCTTCACTGGTGTGGAAAGCAATGAGAAGCTACCAAACCTACAATTCCCTAGTAAAGCTGCAAGTTTAGCATGAAAATGCTATGATTGCAGTGAAAGACCTGCCTTCAGGCAGAATTACCACGGATGGATGGATGGATTGGTTATACTATTGTTATCCCAAATAGTAATAGTATCAACATTTTTTTGCCCCAATAAATAAAACATTTTCAAAATAATTTTTCCGAAAAGTAATAAGCTTAATTACATTTAAAGAGAAAAATGTATGCCTAAACTGGGGTTTTAACGTAAATTTTCTGTTTTATACACCAGTGCTCTGCCATTGAGCTATTTAGACATATCAGTTTAAATGAAAATTTTTATCTCTTTTATACAATTCCTGTGTACCAAAGGCAATGAACCTCGTTCCACACACCATCTGGCAGCTTCTTCTCAAGAGGACTTTAAATGAGAATTACACTACTTTTATAGCCAATAAAGCTTTACTTTTCAATGTTTTTATGTTTTAATTTATAGCTTCTCATTCTAGAACTAATTATATTTGAAGAGAAATATTTGTAGCTAAACTGGGATTGAACACAAGGTATTTGTTTTATACACCAGTGCTCTCGTACTGAGCTATTTAGGCATCTCAATTTAAACAGAAATTTTTCTCTCTCTTACTTATTCCCCATGCGCCAAAGGCAATGAACTTTCGTTCCACATGTCATCTGGCAGAAAACTTTTTATAATTTACTATTCTCCCAGTATTACATATTTTTATTTTTGTCATCAACAGGAAAATAATATGTTTTTGATACACTATTGTTGTTCAAATAATATAATAATTCTAGCTTATTTTATACTATTCCAAAACTAATTTAGTCTAACCTAAACTTACAGCCTGAGCGAATCTATCCTCTGAATATTTATAGTGAGAAGTAAGTTAAAGAAACTTTACTATATGATATTAAAAAAACAGTGAGTTCAAAACAATTGGTATTTATTTACCTATTATGATTTGTGCTTCTGGGAATTCTAGTTTCAAAAATTGAACTAGCAGAAAAAAAAATAGAGTAGATATTTATTTGGGAAAGAAATGGATTGGTATAATTCATTTTGGGAATTGATTTTGTGTGGATTAAAACTTTTGGGAAAATGTTTTTCTACCATATTTTATTTGTAACATATACAAATTTATATTATTTTTAGTCTGGACATCTTACCTCAATATTAATGTTGATTTGTTCTTGAACATGTTTCAAAACAATTCTGTTTTATCATCAGCTTTCCCAGACTCTCAAAATATAACTTCCTAAAATTAAATATTAATATACAAATTTGTTTGCACAGGAGATACGACAAGCAGCAGAATTCCTAGATTTACCAGAACTGTTGGTATTTGTGAGCAATATTCAAGCTCATGAGGAGTTTCTGAATACTGATCTCAAACAGCAATATCGTAAGGTAAGACATAAAAAAAAAAATATGGGGATTTTTTTTTCCCCCCCAGTTCCTCATACAGTTGTAATGTATACAGTAATTTTGAGCCCTGGTATTTCATGATTTCGTGTAATTCAAACTGGTCTTAAAAAAATTAAACATACATAAAGCTAGAGTAAAATCTTGGTTTTATACATTGTTTGCATATATGTATTTTATAATATGTTACTTGTTTTAATATTACATTTTTCAAGATTAAAACACTAACTACAACATTCTAAAGCAACTAGCAGGAATGAAATTCGATGGAAACATGGATCTCCTAATAAGACATACAAAACGTAATTATATCAAAACTAATCTACTATTTGAAGGTTTTTAAGCCAGATACGCCTATTCCACAAAATTAAAAAAGTTAATAGTTTCTTGAACCAGAATATTAGTTTGTGTTAGAAAATATTAATTTTCTGGTAGCGTTATGAAGAAATCTAGTAAGTTTTTATGGCATAAACTTCAAAGCCATTGTGTTGGCAAGTAACACTTGACTAACTATGACTATGGAAGCATTGTGACTGTAGTAGTTCATGTAGGCTACACGAGTACACAAGTCACAGAGTTAGTATGTTGTAGACAAAAATTAATGTGCTTCAAGATAATAATGAAGAGTGTAATGATGTGGATACTGAAAGAGGCAGAACAAGATTGAAGGGACAAACAATAAAGGAAATTAGAAAACTTAAGGTACAAGCAGGTGAAGAATATGTAAGTTCTAAAGGAAATGTTGTTCCAGAGATAGTATGTATAGCTTCTCCATGTAATTGTTCACAAAATTGTAACATGCCTGTGTCATTTGAAAGGAGGAAGAAAATGTGTTTTCTGATTATTACAAATTGAACTGGGAGCTGAAGTCAACTTTTATTATGAATCATATTACAGTAGTAGTCCATGGCTGTGGTCTCGAGGTAGCTTACTGCCTTGTCACACAGTGAGCCCAGATTCAATCCCTGGTCGGGACAAGTTTCCTGGGTGATGGTTTTTATCGGGGTTTTTCTCGCCATGTAAGACAAATGTCAGGAAACTTTAAGGCCCAAATGATCCCCGAACATCATCTGGCCATCATTATCATCAACATATTCATATATTCATTAAGTTTAGGATTAAGGCCTCTCCTGGCACATCATTACCATCATCACCTATCATATATCATTGGGGCAGTGTAACTCCGTCTTCCAGGCATTCCAACCTCAGAAGTGGCTTACAATAATGCCAATACCAGAAGAGAATACCAGAATGTTGAAATGACAATATGGTGGCATTGAATAAAAAAATATTAGAGTATTATCAAGAAAAAGAACATATACTAAAAGACTTGTATCCAGGATTAATTATACTAGAATGTATAAATTGCCAGCCTATGGTGATGCTGAAGATATTTTAGTGTGTAAGACTTTCTTCAAGCACACCCTTCACATCTTTGATGGTAAAATTGACTTGACTTGAAACAGAAGAAGAAATGTGGTGACCCAGTTGAAGACATATGTGGTTAAATCATACGTGAAGAGAAAAAATATATGCCCAGACTGAGACTCAAACCCAGGACCTTTAGCTTTCGGGGCCAATGCTCTACCGACTGAGTTATCAGGGCAAGTTACATTCTAAACACAAATTTTTCTCTTATATACATTGTAAATTCCTGTGCACCAAATGCTATGAAATCTTTGTTCCTATCTTTGCAAACGGTGGTTTCTTTATTAAAAAGACATTTATTTGGGAATTTTTATATTACATTATAAGCCAGTACGACTTCTTTTGAGGTTTTTAAATATTTAAAAAAACATCGAAAGAAACCGTACTGACTTATAATGTAATATAAAAATTCCAAAATAAATATCTTCTTAATAAAGAAGCCACCATTTACAAAGATAGAAACAAAAGTTTCATAGCATTTGGTGCACGGGAATTTACAACATATATAAGATAAAAATTTTCGTTTAGATTGTAACTCACCCTGATAGCTCAGTTGATAGAGCATTGGCCCAGAAAGCCATAGGTCCTGGGTATGAGTCTCAGTCTGGGCATATAATTTTTCTCTTCAAATATGATTTATCCATCATTGAGATGTATGAAAAGAAAAACATCGAACATATGTAGTTGTCATGAACCTCATAACAAAACAAGGACAGATGATGTTCAGTTTGTGTGTAATTCATAAACAAATTTCCATCTTATAGTTCTCATTTTGGTAGAAAAGATAATGGAAACAAAAAGTATTTATCACCAGATTTGAGCCTCAGTGAATTAGGTAGGATGTATCAAAAGAATTGTGAAGATGGCAGGAAAGCAGTGTCTTTCTCCACTTTCCATTAAATTTTTAAGGAGGAGTTTTATCTTTCATTTTATATTCCCAAAATTGATACCTGTAATAAGTGTGTTGTTTTCAAACAGCAACTGAAATATTCAGTTTCTACAGATGTAAAGTGTCAGATATAGGAAGACAGAAACTTCACCATCAAGATGGTATAGAATAAAAGTACTGTCTTAAAAACACAATTATTGTTTTGTTTTGCAATAGGGTAGTTTTTTAAATTCATTGTTAAATGTGGGAAATAACATTATGTGGTTCTTAATTCAATGAATGAATGAGTCACTTCTCATCTTACCTCATAATTTATGTTTTCTTAAACACTGAAACTGCAGTTTTCAAGAGGACATCCCTCCCATTTTCAGCCAATATTATGGTAGTCATATTAGGTAAGATAAGAAGTGACTCATTCATTCATTTAATTTTTTTAATGCTAGTTTGAATTCAAAATGAGCTATACATTTTTGTTAAGTCAGATGTGACTATATTTTTCCATGCTAAAATACAAAGCACAGGAAAGTAAAATAAATATATTGTATACTGTTCTTTGCAACTTATTTTTGTAACTTTTAATACTGTTAATTACAGTTTCATTATGTAATTATTCATGTTTAACTTTGCACTATACTAGTTTGGCTTGAGAATCAACAATACCTTTTAGTTAAGCCAGAAGTGACTGTAATTTTCAATGCTAAAATATAAAGCATGGGAATGAAATATTATATTTTGTTCTTTGTAACACTATGTTTCATGCTGAATCAGTTTCATTATTTAATTATTCCTGTTTAATTTTATACTTCATTTTATCAAAATATGAGGCGAGGCATAAAATCTGATTCAGTTAGTGATTGTTAAATAAAACCTCTTAATGTTACTTCCTAAAAAAATAAAATATTCTTGTGTGGCTTCATACTACGGAAGATTTAATGTTTTTTTTAATTATTACCATTGTTTTACTATATTGTATTTCAAGATTTTTTCAATGATATCTAATATATTGGAAAAGGCAATTGAAGAGCTTATTTCCAAAGTGTCTTAAATCCATGAAATACCAAACTCCAGAAATCGCGATTTTTATTTTAAGGTATTTAAATTTTAAATGGAGTTTTCATTATAAGTTATGTTTATTTGTAACTACATTAGCAATATTGGCACACACTCTCAAAAATCCTCCACCATTACAAGTGGTAGTAACAGTGTCACATGACTTGGAGGTAAGACATTTTGGAAGTAAACATAGTTTAAGGAAAGTTTTACTAGGAGAAAGTAATATATAATACTCAATAAAGTATGCAATTTATCAAGTTTTGAAATAGTCCGTCGCCGTGACGTAGTCGGTAGAGTCCCTATCTTCCACTCCGGCGACCCGGGTTTGATTCCCGGCGGGGTAGGGGATTTTAAATCTTCACCTTGGGTCTGGGTGTGTGTCCTGTCCATGTTTCTATATGTGAGAATAAAATAAAGTTAACGAAAAAGGTAAAACAAGATGGAAAAACAGTGTAAACGAAAAAGAAAAACAAATATTGCTTACACTAAGGTATCACAATCTTTCAGAGTTCATTATCAGAAGAGTCATTTACTGCATCTGCTGCACTATTTGAAAACACTTTCTGCCAGAATGGCATTGCATGATGGTGCTGGCTAATACCTAACTTACTTAAAAATGAATATTGTTCTACCTTAGTTTTGTTGTTATAAAATAATGAATGGAAACAGTCTGTGGTAGAAAGCTCAGAAGTTTTACAAAATCCATCATTGTGATTACATGCCACTTTCGGTATACTACCATCACTAGCGTATTTACGGTGTTTATCTTTGTTTTTAGCCCACTCTGAAGTTACTAGTGCTCTTTTTCTCGCTGTCCGTCTTAAATGACTTTACTAGGTCTTCTTCACAACTAGCCATTTGTTTTTCACTGACAACTAAAAAAAAAACACCACAGAAAATCACAACTGACTGTTGTTCATCGTCATGTAACAAGGAGTGCCATAGCAGCCCCCATGATGAGTCACGTGCTTTGTACCAAATCAGCAGATTGGTCATTTGGATATAAGATATATTGGAAATAAAAACAACTGGGATATAAGACTCTTTGGAAATAAATACAATTTTCAAGCCGTTTTAACAGGGGATATAAGACACTGAGGAACATAACAACATGTTAATATGATACCTAACGGAATAAAGACTTTTGTCACATAAAAATGTCGAAAAACACGAATTTTGGATTTAAGACACTTTGGAAATAAGCTCTTCAATTTGTATATGAGGTAAGGAAAATAATTTACTCTTTCATATAAATTACTTTTTAAACAAATTTTAATTAAGACAGGGTACTTCCCTCGAAAGGCCATTACTTTTGTTGATTTTACAGGGTCTTCATTTTAAGATGCAACCCTCATCGTACGGATCTCGTGTGGTATCTCACCAAATAAATCTAAGTAACTGTGAAAGTAATTAGAGATTGTAATGTAATAAAATCAATTTCTGTGATGTTTACTCCTCACCTTAAGACAAAAGATGTTCAAAATGACGTCCTTCCACTTCAATACAATGTTGAGACTAGCAAAGAAGATTTTGAAATACGCTATCCAATTCCTGCCTTGAAATGTTGTAGATCACAATTTGAATATTTTCTTTAAGTTCCTCTAATATTTGAGGATTATTGACGTTCACTTTATATTTTAACATATCCCAAAGATAAAAGTCACACAGATATAGATCTGGGGAACACAGAGGCTAATTAATGATCACTTGATCATCAAATAAATGTCTTAATTCCTACGTAGATCTCTCGCCTGTATGGGCTGTTGCTTTGTCTTGCATAAACCATCCATCATTTGTTTTCTTCCTCATTCAATTGTTCAAAAAATTGAGGCAATATGTCATTGAAGTAAAAATGAGAATCAACTGTTCTGTAATGAAAGATTTGCCCTATTATTCACCTAGATGTGATTGCACACCACACACCAATCTTAGCATCATGCAGAGGTGTTTGATGAAGCACATGAGGATTGCCATTACTCCAATAGTGATTATTTTGTGGATTGACATATCTACTTAAATAAAGCCATGCTTTATTAGTAAAGAATTCGGGATTGATTATGCTATCATCTGTAGAGTTCAGAAGCCAGTTACAAAAATTAATTCTACTATTGTAATCAAGAACTTTGAGTTTGTGAGTTTTTATAATTTCATATGGTTTTAATTTTAACAATTTCGTGGCTTTATGGGCCGATCTCATAGACACAGCTGTCTGGACAAGTAAATGCGAGATAGATTTTCGTGGACCGGCCTTTAAAAGTGCTCTGATTTCATCAAGTTTTTCCTCTATCAGTACAGCACAGTACATCTGTTTTTCTTTCACAGAACCGGTGACAACATTTACTGAATAATCTTGAAATCATGGCTTTACTTAAGATAGTTGCATTAAAGAACTGATAGCGAAATTTAAGACAACTTTTGTAAGATTTATTGTTTTCATACATCAAAAGTAAAAATACACTCGGTTTAACAGCATGTTAAACTCAAATCAGTAAAAATACCCTCATAGTTAAATATGGAAAATAACATTATGAGGTTCTTAATTCATTAATTTACGAATTAAAAAAAATACCCTCAGTTAAACACCATGTTAAACTGAAATCAGCACAGTCACAACTGAACACACATTCACAAGGTGATTAAAAAAACTTAAGAAAACATTTTGTCAAACATGTATGTATTTTACAGTTACAGAAGCAACACTAAATAAAATTCACAATCTTAACATAATAAGACCGAAAGAAATATAATCGCAACCAAAGAATGTGAATGGAACCTGCTTTGTCGCCTGCCAGCCAGTTTTCTGAGTGCAAAACAGGGGTCCTTTGACTGCTTTGACCTCTTGGCTAATTGCCAAGAGCTGAGTTGCTTCTTATCTGAAGGCTCTGTATGTGGAAGCTTCTATTGTATTTTTCATATACAATATTTATATTACGTACTGAATACTATATACATTATTTGCTATAAGAACTTGCAAAAAGTATTGTGCCAATTTGTGAATTGTACATCAAATTTAAAGTTAGTGGACTTTCACCGGTGCTTTTCATTATATACATGAATAAATTAATAAATGAATGGAGGAAAACACGAGGATATATACCCATCAATAGGAACCTCAAACTCGATGCTATTCTTTTTGCAGATGATTTAGCTCTTCTGGCACTTTCCGAAAATGATTTGCAACGATCAATTTATAATTTATAAAAAATAGGTGCCAAATTTAATATGGAAATATCAATTAACAAAACTAAAATTATGGCATTTCATGGGAAGGACCCCATACAAAGTAAAATCTGTCTCCAGAATAAAATTTTAGAGAGATCTAATCAATTTAAATATCTTGGATATTATCTCTCTATCTGGGATGAAAAGGATATCCCTGAAAAAGTTACTAGTTATAATAAAAGTTTAGGAATTATTAATCAAGTTATGAAACCATCCCTTGTACAAAAAAACACCAGATTACGTTTATATAACACTTTGGCTAGACCAGTGTGACAAGTGGTAGTGAAGCATGGACACTAAGAAAACAACATGAAAGCAGAATAACGGCTTGTGAAATGAGATTCATGCGCAGAACAGCGGGTTACACCAGATGGGATCGGAAAAGGAACACCGATATCTTAAAAGAATTGAAGACTATGCCAATTTTGGAATATATTAAACAGTACCAACTAAATTGGAAACACCATCTTGAAAGAATGAGTTCAAATCGGATCCCCAAAGCTGTTTATAATTATATACCAAGAGGACGAAGATCACTGGCCGTCCTATGAAACACTGGAGGGAAAATTTTCTATAGGATCATAACAGGCCTTGGCCTAATACTTGGAAGGAAGAAGAAGAAGAAGAAGAAGAAGAATTTAAAATTATCATATGAAGGGTAAAAGAGAAAGAACCAGGTAAGTCAATTTTTTCTTGAAACATAGAAAACATACTTTTAGTTGTACAACATCCATACTTATCTTATTGAATACTAAACTATGGAGGTAAATAAACCTATGACTACATCTATCTTTTACTGTTTTCAAACTTCTAAATGAAAGTGCTTTAAATGAATCTAATGACACATCAATCTCCATTTTGACAAAACAAAAATGACTTACCTGATTCTTTCCTTGTAAAAACATGATATTTCTTTGAAATTGTTACAGAATTTGTTATTAAATTTAAGTATGGTTCTTTGCAGGCAGTAAGACAGAGATTGCAAGACTTATGTCTTGGACAAGGACTCTTCTCAGATATTGTGTTCCAGTTAGACGACGGATCATTTGCAGCTCATCGTCCCATGCTAATGGCCCGTTGTGATATGATGAAAGCTATGTTTTCTGGAGACTTTAGAGAGAGCAATGCAAAAGTTGTAAGTATATTTGTTTTATGAAATCTGTATTGTGTAATAATTTATATAAGTCTGTTATATGAAACTCAAATTTTGATTGCTTTAATGTGAAAAGGCTCAAGTAATATACTTTTAAAATTTTACATTTAATTGAATTTTTAATACTAGGCAATATTATTTAGATTTATGTAATTTAACAATTTAATATTTAAATACTTTATTACTTATAAATCAAGTGCTCATTATTTGATAAATCTGGAACAAGCTTTGTAATTCTATAGCAAACCCTTACTCTAAGATCTAGGAAATAGTTAAGAAAGATTTTCAGTGGATAACATGGCAGCAGTACATTGATTTTTATGTTGTTACTAATATTATTTGTGTAGCTTAACAATCAGGTTTGTGGAGAAAAAAATTGTATATGTGATTACATGTATATAATAAACATATATATGTACAAATACCATGGACATGAAGAGATAGTTTTAAGAAACATTTTGCACCTTGAGGTTATTGTTTTAAATATATAAAGAGATATAGACTGGCAATCTCCTATCTTGAAGCATTGGATCTAATGAAGCAGGAAGCAGAGGCAGAATTTTGGTCTTGTTATCTAATTGTGGATGTATTTTCCATTTCAATATGTATCGAGTTTGAGTTATAATTTATTAATATTGTAGTGCATAGTGGTGGCATTGGGACAGATAGAATTTCTTTTACTTCACACCATTTTACATAAAAATTCCTCAATCTTCTTTATTTCTTTCCCTCTCATTCACTGCATAAGAACATATGATTTTTCTGCTTTGAGTCTCTCACAAACATAATTTATTTTACAGTTTACTTCTTCACACTCACAGAAACACTCATTTCTCAACACTATCTTCGTCTTCAGATTACAATGCATTTATTGCCTTTTAGATCATGGCTAGTTCACGACTGATTGACTGTGGTCTCTGACCAATCTTATATAACTGGTAAAGATGTCTAGAAGTTTCCAGATGACTGACCAGTATACCACTGGCCTTCACTCGAACAGTCGTGAAAGTGATCCTTTGAGAAACCATCTCTGGGGAGATCACTGTGAGTTATACACATGACTCATGATCCGAAAATCTGAATCCCTTAAATCTTATAAGGTTAAGATTTGAATCTTGTTGTCATCCGCAAATTCGGAGGCAGTCATTTGAGCAACGGATCAACAATGTGTCAAAATATCATATTAACACATTGTGGATGGATGACGCAAAGTTGCGTCAGAGGTTTGCAACTGTATGAGACGGGCAATGCAATTTTGCATCTTCAACGTGTGATAGATTTCCACTCACTATACATTGCTCTCAGGCATCATGAACTTCTTGTGTTGACATCATTTGACCATAACATGAGCTGACCTTGTTACGGCTGTAGCTGAATCAGCAAATTCTCCCCTTGCTGCACAATAAATTCTTTCTTAGAACTAGCTCAACACGTGGGCACTGAACATACTCTCTAGTCGTAGTCTCCATTCACGAGTAGTTTGTTTGTTCAACATTACGCATGCAGCAAGTTCATTTCGTAAGAAAAAAATTCTCATGGGAGAAGAAATTATTGCAGAATTAAATGCAGATAATTTATCAGATGTATTTAATATTTAATTTTAGGAAGTTATATTTTGAGGTTATTTTAATTATATTATTTTTGGTCTGGACATCTTACCTCAATATTAATATTGATTTGTTCTTGGACATGTTTCAAAACAATTCTGTTTTATCGTCAGCTTTCCCAGACTGGTTTTATTTATGTTGCATTATGTTGCACCACCTGGATGTCGATGTCAGCTCCATCCTGTGGTTGGCCAACCACAGGATGGAGCTGACATCGACATCCAGGTGGTGCAACATAATGCAACATAAATAAAACCAGTCTGGGAAAGCTGACGATAAAACAGAATTGTTTTGAAACATGTCCAAGAACAAATCAATATTAATATTGAGGTAAGATGTCCAGACCAAAAATAATATAATTTATCAGATGTCCCTGATGATTTATTTACTGATAGTGATGATGACAGTGATGATGATTCAGTGATTGTAAAGAAAAGAAAAACTGTGCAACCATTGTAAACTTACAGTGACAGTGAGACAAGTTCTGACGGAAGTGATGATAATTCTAGGGTGGGGACAAAACACCAAACTTATAAACTTTTTCTGGAAATCAAGGGGCGAAACAAATTCCCTCTGACCCAACAAAAATTTCTGATACATTAGAACTTTTTTTTGGTGATCAATTCTTTCAAATGCTATGTGAGAAAACAAATTCATATCATTTACAAAATCATGATAAATATTTAATTTTAGGAAGGGATATTTTGAGATTATTTTAATTAAATTTAATCATGATAACTATACTACCTCATCTAAAGGGTTGAAATGGTCAGATGTCAGTATAGTAGAAATGAAAAAGTTCTTTGCAATAATAATTCTCATGAGTCAAATAAAAAAATGATAAACTGAAGGATTATTGGTCAACCGATCCATTTTTAGACACTACAATTTTAGGAGTATTATGAGTCGCAGTAGATTTGAACAAATTTGGTGGTGTTTGCATTTCAACAATAATGCTGTGCAAAAAGAATCAACTAACAGACTTTTCAAAATTCAGCCCTTACTAGACTTTTTCCTTGAAAGATTTCAGACAGTTTATAAACCAAATCAACAACTTTCATTGGATGAGGCTATGATTCCTTGGAGAGGGAGGCTTCGTATACAAACTTATAATCCAGGGAAAATAATAAAATATGGTCTACTTGTTCGTGTGGTTACAGAAAGCACTTCTGGCTATATTGGGAATTTAGAAATTTATTCGGGGCAAGGAAAAAATTACAGGATACTATTTTGACCCTTTTAGAACCTTACCTTGATCAAAATTACCAAGTATATCAAGACAAGTACTATAATAGTGTAGATATTGCTCAAAATCTCCTTTCTAGACATATAAGAATATGTGGAACAATCAGGGTGAACAGAGGTCTTCCTCCAGATTTGAAAAATGAATCAGTCTCTCAAACGTGGGGAAAGTATGTTCAGGCAAAAAGGCGATATTCTTCTTCAATGCTGGAAGGATATTCGTGTTGTCAACATGATATCCACAATTCAGAATTCATCTATGATTGATGTTCGTAGGAGAAATGAAGAAGTAAAAGAAACCCATTTGTATTATTCAATATAATAAACACATGGGTGTTGACAGAGCTGTACTTGTCCTATTACTCTATTCTAAGGAAAACTGTAAAGTGGTCAAAGAAAGTTTCGTTGTGGCCTATCAATTGTGCTCTGTTTAATTAAATTCAAGTATATAAGAAATTAAACACTTCTACAAATCTTCGTTATAAAGACTTTCTACTACAAGTGGCAAAAGACTGGGCTACAGATAAGATGGAGGAAGTAGAGTCAGACACAGACTTCACACTACCAGAAACATCAATTCCAACCCCATGTAGACCACATATGAACTCCCCAGGGAGGCTTTCGGGTGATATGCGAAAACATGTTCTCGAAACAATTGTGAAAAGTGAGAGAGGCAAGAGAAAATACCCTGCTAGGAGGTGCCATGTTTGTGCAACACACAAAAAAGAAGTGAAACAAGGTATATTTGCATGTTCTGCCAAATGCCACTCCACAAAAGGGGAATGTTTCCAGAGATATCACACCCTCAGGCAGTACTAAAAGCCTTGGTAAGTGATTCCTGAAAGTTTTATTTCATAAAATTAATTCAAACATGTTTTATGAATTTTTATAGTAAAGAGTTATATATAAGGTCATATAATTAAATACGGATTAACAACAAATATATTTACTATATTTACATAAATAAGTGAATATATTGAAGATTAAAATAATAGCAGGGGCAATTGTTCATGCAACTTCAATTAATTGTCCTTCACAGAAGAGAAGTTAGAAGGCTATAAATACCCAGAAACAGACATTCAAATTAAATTTGAAGAGAAAAATTTTCGCCTAGACCGGGACTCGAACCTGGGACCCTTGGCTTTCCGGGCCAAGTGCTCTACCAACTGAGCTACCGAGGCGAGTTACGATCTAGACGCAAATTTTTCTCTTATATACGTTGTAATTCCCTATCGCCAAATGCTTTTGAAACCATTGTTTCTATCTTTTGCAAATGGCGACTTCTTAGTTAAGAAGACATTTATTGGAAATTTAACATTACTTTAAAAGCCAGTAAGGCCTCTAATGATGTTTTTATTATTAATTTAACATTTCTCAATGAAAGATAAATTAAATTTGAAGAGAAAAAATTTTTTTTTTCGCCTAGACCGGGACTCGAACCCGGGACCCTTGGCTTTCCGGGCCAAGTGCTCTACCAACTGAGCTACCGAGGCGAGTTACGATCTAGACGCAAATTTTTCTCTTATATACGTTGTAATTCCCTATCGCCAAATGCTTTCGAAACCATTGTTTCTATCTTTTGCAAATGGCGGCTTCTTAGTTAAGAAGACATTTATTGGAAATTTAACATTACTTTAAAAGCCAGTAAGGCCTCTAATGATGTTTTTATTATTAATTTAACATTTCTCAATGAAAGATAAATTAAATTTGAAGAGAAAAAATTTTTTTTTTCGCCTAGACCGGGACTCGAACCCGGGACCCTTGGCTTTCCGGGCCAAGTGCTCTACCAACTGAGCTACCGAGGCGAGTTACGATCTAGACGCAAATTTTTCTCTTATATACGTTGTAATTCCCTATCGCCAAATGCTTTTGAAACCATTGTTTCTATCTTTTGCAAATGGCAGCTTCTTAGTTAAGAAGACATTTATTGGAAATTTAACATTACTTTAAAAGCCAGTAAGGCCTCTAATGATGTTTTTATTATTAATTTAACATTTCTCAATGAAAGATAAATTAAATTTGAAGAGAAAAATTTTCGCCTAGACCGGGGACTCGAACCCGGGACCCTTGGCTTTCCGGGCCAAGTGCTCTACCAACTGAGCTACCGAGGCGAGTCCCGGTCTAGGCGAAAATTTTTCTCTTCAAATTTAATTTATCTTTCATTGAGAAATGTTAAATTAATAATAAAAACAGACATTCAAATTATTTAAATACCCCGTCCCCAATATGTTAATAACAAATTCAATTGCTTATAATTCATTTATTTAAATTATTTATAATTTTTTTATTATGTTTTGCTGTCTCAGTCAAGCGATTTCTTCTTCTTCTTCCTTCCAAGTATTAGGCCAAGGCCTGTTACGATCCTATAGAAAATTTTCCCTCCAGCGTCTCAGTCAAGCGATTTAGGGTTAGAAAGTAGTGAGAATGGAAATGTAGTAGTATTCAAATGTTCTGAAGCTCTTGATCTGTCATCATTCGCTTGCAGGCTTCCCAATAATATTCAGCAATTTGGAATGGTGTTCCAACTATTTTCTGAAGATCAGTGCAGAACATCAAGTGATCCTTGTTCATTATCATATTTGTGTCCTTGCATACTATGCAGTGTGGAGAGTCTAGTAGCTTAATTCTATGAAGATGTGCTGCCAAGCAATCATGACCAGTTTCAAGACGAAATGATGCAACTGCAATTGATCTGGGGCTGTTTGGTATTGTATCTGGTTCTAGTAATGTCTTCCATATCTTGGTTTCACATTGGATTTTGTTTTGTTCAGCTATATGGGATTTTATGTTCATTTTGGTGTAGAGTTGTACTGATTTGTAAGATAGGTAATTGATTTTACTCTGTTGGATGAGTGTACCTTTTTTTGCAAGCATATCAGCCTTCTCATTACCTTCCACGCCACAATGTGCTGGAATTCATTGTAGAACAACATTTCTGTTTTTCTGTTTAGATTTTTCAACATCCTGATGCAATTTTTGGCTTCTATTATTCTATGGTCTTGGATGGTCTGGTTGTGTGTTAGTGCCATTAAGGCTGAGCTATAGTCAGAAAGTATTACAGCATTTTAGAAGGAATTGATATGAAGAAACAATTGTTGTAGGGCTGTAAGTATTGCTTGTAGTTCACCGTCATAATGTGTTGTATATTTCCCAAGAGAGATGTAAAATGAGAAGAGTTTACACGTTATTCCTGTTCCTGCTGCTTCTCTATTCATTAGCGACCCATCTGTATAGACATGAAGCCAAATTTGTTCTGGATATCTAATGTTGATTGTTTCTAATGCTAAAGTTTCATTATTATTGGGCTTGTAGTTTTTTTGTTGATCTCTTCTGTCAGGTTTAATGAATAGTTGATGCTGCCAAATTCGAGAGAGGATATTGGAGAATGGAAATGTATTATAGCCTTATTGGAAAACTAAGACTCATAATGTTGTTGTGGCGACTTCTACTTCAACCCATTGCCATTCCATCTATTTATGTCTGTGACACACACACACAAACACATGAAAAGGGAAGTTTTAAGTTTTATTCAGATCTCAAACACATTTTATGTGAGTCCAACTTGTAATATGGCAGACATTCAGACAATGATTCCAATCATCAAGTTTTTTTTAGTCTAGAGATATCTTACCCAAATTTAATGTTGATTTGTCTCGAACATGTTTTGATATATTCTTCTATATCATCGTCAGCTTTACTAGACTGATGAGTTTTATGTTGTGAACCCTGGATGTCGATATCAGCTCCCTCTTCTGGCTGGCCGAAGAACCTCCATTCAAGTTCACGTTCAACAGGAATTTCAAAATTCATAACTCTATTTTTGTTCTTCTGAATGTAAATTTTTTTCCAAATGGTGAGTTCCTTTGTGTTTTCTAACTGTTTTAATAATGTAGTGTTCAAATTTACTAAATTATTAAAACAGTTAGAAAATACAAAGGAACTCGCCATTTGGGAAAAAAAATTACATTCAGAAGAACAAAAATAGAGTTATGAATTTTGAAATTCATATGTGAGCTTGTATGGAGGATCTTTGGCCAGCTGGAAGAGGGAGCTAATATCGAATATTGACATCCGGGGTTCACACATAAATATTTAATTTTAGGAAGTTATATTTTGAGGTTATTTTAATTCAGTGGTACTCACTAGAAATTACAAGAGAGCCAAATATAAGGAACCATATCTGTTCGAGAGCCGCACCAAATTTCACAGTTCTCAGTCTTGGTAACACGCAGCTTTTTTTTTTTTTTTTTACATTTATGGACAAAACACAATCACTGATTACTGTCATTTAATTTTTGTTAATAATTAACTGTTTATTATATTTGAAGAGAAAAATTTTCGCCTACACCGGGACTCGAACCCGGGACCCTTGGCTTTCCGGGCCAAGTGCTCTACCAACTGAGCTACCGAGGCGAGTTACGATCTACACGCAAATTTTTCTCTTATATACGTTGTAATTCCCTATCGTCAAATGCTTTTGAAGCCATTGCTTCTATCTTTGCAAATGGCGGCTTAGTTAAGAAGACATTTATTGGGAATTTAACATTACTTTATAAAGCTAGTAAGGCTTCTAATGAATAATAAAAATAACTGTTTATTATTTTATTATTATTATTATTATTATTATTATTATTATTATTATTATTATTATTATTATTATTATTATTACGGTACTGTACATAATTTTAAGGCAACTTACAGTTGTGTAGATTACTGCTGTGAAGTTGATGGTCGAACTCTGCTACTCTCCTGCACAATTTTGTCAATACGAGCTGGTTGATTTGCCACACATATCTGCAGCAGGTTTTCCAAGTTCACATTGGTGAGACGAGACCTATGTTTACCCTTGATGAACTTTATCTTACTGAAAGTCATTTCACAAACATACGTTGATCCAAAAAGACACAGAATTTTATATCCACACGACACCAAGTTTTCAAACTGTTTTTTCTGTATTCCAAAACTTTAAAATTGAATTCGTTTTTCGTTTCTCTTGAAAAATACCTTCCATTTCTGAATCCTGCTGGAGATCAATAAGTTCATTTTTTAGATTTCTAATCTCAGGACCAAAAATTGATAACTCAGTTACATCTGTTGTTGTTATTGACCAGGGATTTTCAACTAATCGAAATGGGTTTTGAAACTTTCTAAAATCATTAAATCTCGCGCTGAAATCATGGTGTAGTACAGTGAGCAATTCTATGAAGGGTTGCAAGTTTATTTCTTCCTCTGAATATTCTTCAATAAGATGTTGGAAATCCGCTGTGGTCTCGAGGTAGCATGCTGCCTTGTCACGCATCGGGCCCGGGTTCGATCCCCGGTCGGGGCAGTTTTTCTGGGTGAGGTTTTTATCGGGGTTTTTCCTCACCTGTAAGACAAATGTCAGGAAAACTTTAAGGCCCAAACAGTCCCCGAAATCATATGGCCATCATCCTTATCATTATCATTATCATCCTTACCATTATCATTATCATTATCATCCTTACCATTATCATTATCATCATCATCCTTCACTGGTGTGGAAAGCAACGGGAAGCTACCACACCTACACAATTCCCTAGTAAAGCTGCAAGCATAGCATGAAAATGCTATGATTGCAGTGAAGGACCTGCCTTCGGGCAGAATTACTATGGATGAATGTTGGAAATATGGGAAACTAGTGAAATCATTATTACTAAGTTCTTCTGTATACATTTTTAATTTTTCTTCTAAATAAAAAATTGCACTTGTGAGCTGAGTAATAAGTTTATTTGTACCTTGCATTTTAATTTGGACATCATTCAGTATTCCTGTTATATCAGCCAGGAAGCCAACTTTTAACCACCATGAAGAAGAGTCTAGTTCAGGGTATTCTTTATCTCGTTCACTTAAAAAAAGCTTTATTTCATGGCGAAGATTAAAAAATCGTTCCAAAACTCTTCCTTTACTCAGCCACCTGACATCACTGTGATAAATATCATCATCATACTGTGAATTAAGCTCTTGGAGAAATTCTAAGAATTGCCTATGATTTAGTTCACGTGATCTAATGAAATTAACAATGTTAATTACTTTTTTCATCACAGATCTGAACGTTTCGTCAAATTTAGCAGCAAGATTTTCTTGATGTAAAATGCAATGGTGTGTTAATAAGTGGTCTCTATTTAAATGTTTTTTTAACAGAGAAATGAATCCTGTATGACAACCTACCATTGAGGGACAACCGTCAGTGCACACTGATAAAAAATGTTTAGGTCAATTTTGTATTTGTCAAAAAAATATTTAACTGCTTCAAAAAAATCTATTCCCCATGTCTCACCTGTCATAGATATTACAGTTAAAAATTCTTCCTTTATAATCCCTATCTTATTACGATATTTAACAAATAAAAGCAACTGAGAGGTGGAACTAATATCTGTGGACGAATCCAGAGCAAGGCTGAAATAGTCACATTTACGAATTTCATCGAGAGTACAAAGAAGCATGTCTACAGACATTTCGTTAACTCTCCTAACACAAGTAGAATCGGAAAGTTGTAACTTTTGTATGTCACTTTTTATCTGTTTTGCATTTGGGAATTTAGAAAATAATATGTCACAAAGACTAGAAAACACTCCTTAAAAATCTCTGCATCGGCAAACGGTTTAATTTTGCGTGCTAAAATTTCTACTACTTCATATGATGCTTTTGTTATCAATTTATTTTCACTTACGGTATCCAACATCATTTTCCGTTCAGACACTAATGTTTTTAGTTTTTTCTGCTCTCAGTTTAGATCTTTAGGATATTTGCACTTAAAATTTGAATGCACCGTTTTATAATGCCTATTAAGATTAAATCGTTTATAACCTTGAACTACGTCTCGACATAATAAACACATCGCACTGCCTTCCTTTTTAGCAGGTATGAAGAAAAATTCATGCTCCCAAGTATCTTGAAAAACTCTTCCTTCATCTTCGAGTTTTCTCTTTTTTCCTTTCGAAAAAACACCAGCCATTATTAAACATTGAAATTCACTTCACTTCAACTGATTAGGTAACACACAGTATCCAGTCGCTTGTTCATAGAAACTAAATTGTATAATATTTAATTGTGAAAGATTCGGACGACAATGTAGAAGTTTTAAAAACAAACGTATACATTTTATTTAACTTTCACAGGGAAAGAACACTATGAGGTTTAATTTAAGAATTAAATTAATGTTTTTGTTACCTCACCTCATATCCTTTTTCTTCTATACTGCAGTTTCGGAGCTTATCTCCATCGTCAGTAGCCTCTGGTTGACCGACGTTATGTCGTTTCTTGGCGGTTTCCTTCTTACTTCTATTGGTGGACCGATGAACCTCTGGATCAGGTCAAAATTTGCGGGAGTTTCAAAATTCATGAGTTTGTCTTTCTTGTTTTTTTGGATGTGGATTTTTTCCCAGACTGTGAGTTCCTTTAGTTTATCTGTTTGTTTGATTAGGCTAGCTTCTGTATCAATTAAATGTTTTTCAGACCAAGCATGGGCTGCTACAGCTGACTTGTCCACTTCACCCTTTTTTACATTTCTAAGGTGTTCCTTCAATCTAGTTTTTAAATTTCTTTTTGTTTTTCCTATATAGATTTTGTCGCAATCTTGACATTTGGTCTGATATATTCCTGATTTATATTCTTCTCCAATTTTTTCATTTTTGTTGGTTTTAATTATCTTGTTTAGGCTGTAAAATTCACAATGGAAACTGAAACTGACAGACAAATTTCATTTTTGGATCTAAACCTAACTAGAAACGAAAAAAACAAAATAGAATTTGGAATATACAGTAAGAACACAAATAAAAATAACTACATTAAAGCATCAGGATTCAACCATTTCGCTCACAAAGAAGCTGTATTTAATAGCCTAACACACAGATTGGTGAATGTACCCCTGAACCGTGAAAAATATGAAAAAGAAAAAGAATACATAATTAAAGTAGCAATAGAAAATGGTTATGAAGAGAACATGGTACACAAGAAAATAAATAAGTTTAAAAGGCAAAAACTAATTAATGAAAGCACACTCAAAAAACAAAGAGAAGAGAACATAAGATTCAAAAAATTCACTTACCATCCTTTAAAACACCACAAGTTCCAGAAAATTTTCAATAAGTTTAACATTCGATTGGCCCCAAAGAATGAATACAGCCTAAACAAGATAATTAAAACCAACAAAAATGAAAAAATTGGAGAAGAATATAAATCAGGAATATATCAGACCAAATGTCAAGATTGCGACAAAATCTATATAGGAAAAACAAAAAGAAATTTAAAAACTAGATTAAAGGAACACCTTAGAAATGTAAAAAAGGGTGAAGTGGACAAGTCAGCTGTAGCAGCCCATGCTTGGTCTGAAAAACATTTAATTGATACAGAAGCTAGTCTAATCAAACAAACAGATAAACTAAAGGAACTCACAGTCTGGGAAAAAATCCACATCCAAAAAAACAAGAAAGACAAACTCATGAATTTTGAAACTCCCGCAAATTTTGACCTGATCCAGAGGTTCATCGGTCCACCAATAGAAGTAAGAAGGAAACCGCCAAGAAACGACATAACGTCGGTCAACCAGAGGCTACTGACGATGGAGATAAGCTCCGAAACTGCAGTATAGAAGAAAAAGGATATGAGGTGAGGTAATAAAAACATTAATTTAATTCTTAAACGTATACATATTCAAAACCAATAACACTAGCCAGGACATTGCATTGCATTGTTGAACACATGCGGTACTGTACTGCTCGGAATGACACAGGGATATCAAAAGTTTTGTAGAATTTCAATAAAGATGTTATTTTATACTTAGAATTTAAAATTTAAATGTAATGTAATGAAGGTATTATATTATTCCAAGAGCCTTAATAAATATCTTCAAGAGCCGCATGCGGCCCACGGGCCGCATAATGAGTACCACTGTTTTAATTATATTATTGAGGTAAGATGTCCAGACTAAAAATAATATAATTCACACATAAAACTCATCAGTCTAGTAAAGCTGACGATGATATAGAAAAATATATCAAAACGTGTTCGAGAACAAATCAACATTAAATTGAGGTAAGACATCTCTAGACTAAAAAAAAAAACTTGATAAAAAGAACCTCAAAATATTACTTCCTAAAATAATAATGATTCCAATCTTGCCAAACCCTCTCATGCATGTCTTGTGTGATGTCTGTGTTAACCTGCCCTTTTCAATTCTTGGAACATCGCTGGAAATGGAATGATATAAACATTGTCTTTGACAAAACCCACCCACTGTGATGTGCAGTAAATGAGCTGATACTGGTCATTTATGCATTTATTTATATTTTCTGAATTCATTACATGATCAATCCATCAATTTAGGTATCTCTACATATCTGTATGCAATGTGGAGTGGCTCCTGTTTGTTCCTGATTGTGAGTTGCAGCCAATTTTCCAACATATTTAGTTACTAGTACATGTTTCTCATGATAGTGTTCCAAATGAAGAATAATGAGTCAAAACATATGCCTTTTAAAAATGACATAAAACACATTTACATTAGGACTATCACATTCTATCTCACATTTTATTTGATATATTCCTGATTTTTTAGTATCTTAATTTTTTTTCATTTTTGTTAGTTTTTATAAGTTTTTAAGCTATAATCATAAAAATAAAAAATAAAATGAAACTTATAAAAACCAACAAAAATGAAAAAAATTGAAGATAATAAAAAATCACGAATACATCAAATAAAATGTGCAGATTGTGATAAAGTATACATAGGGAAAACAAAGAGACATTTAAACATTAGAACTAAAGAACACATAAGAAATGTAAAAAAGGGAGAGGTAGAAAAATCTGCAGTAGCAGTTCACGTTTGGACAGAAAAACACAAAATAGATCTAAATATAAAATTATTAAAACAGTTAGAAAATACCAATGAACTCACAATATGGGAAAAAATCTGTATACAGAAGAACAAGGAGAAAATTATGAACTTTGAAATTCCTGGAGAAAGGAGTCTTATTATCAAGTTCTTTGGAACACAGATCCAGGGCCGACAACTTGAAGAAAACAAAAAACCAGTTTGTGACAAGCAGAGGATGGAGCAATACGGTAAGCTTTGAAATGATTGTCCAACAAAACAAACATATGAGGTAAGAATGTTTAAAAAATACATACAAATGTTAAATTAAACCTCATAATGTTATTTCCTAATGATTTTAAAATTAAAATTTATATGAAAACTTCAAACTTCCTCTTTTAAATGATATTAAAAGTATGTTTAAATTAATATTGGGAAGTAAACATTATGAGGTTATATCATTAATAGTGAGTGGAGAATTTATTTTTAATGACTCACCTCATATAATTTCAAATTTCTTTGATACTGGCAGTTTCAGACAATATCTTGTCCCTCATGAGTGGAAGCCATGACTGAAGGGGGACAAGAAATTGTCTGAAACCACCGGTATCAAAGAAATTAGAAATTATATGAGGTGAGTCATTAAAAATAAGTTCTCCACTCACTATTAATTCAAATTATGTATTTATTAATAAAATTAAAATGAGTCATACATCACACCTCACACACTCCAGAGTGTATGAGGTGAGATGATGTATGACTTATTTTAATTTCATTATTTTGAAAGCCTCATAATGTTAATTTCCATCATAAATTTTATGAAATTGTGTATTTATGTTCAATACTGGTGAAAATATTACCTTATGATATTGTAATATGTTTATAACCACAAGTATATAAATTTATTTCATTTTAATATTCTTCTTTTATATTTATATAAAAGTTTAATGCTAAATCTGTATTATTATTATTTCAGATCTTATTCCCAGGTGTACGTGAAGATACATTCCATAAATTACTAGTTTATTTGTACACCGATGATGTTCCTCCTATCTCCCCTATCCGTTGCCTAGATTTACTGGAGTTAGGCAACCGTCTTTGTCTGCCTCGTCTAGTCAATCTTGTTGAACGTCGAGTAGTTGAAGAAATGGTTCATCTCTGTAGTACAGATGGAGCTGATGTTGTGGTGGAACATTGTTTGAGGCTTCTAGAGCCGTGCAAAGTATGTAATGTGCTTCAGTTATTTTATCTAATTCATAAAATAAGATATATTGAATATTGCAAATCAACTTACGAACATAATTAAATATTTTTAAAAATTACACCACATCTCATATTTTGTAACAAATATTTAATTATTGATACCTCATTGTGTTATTTCCTATAAATTTGATGAATGTAATTTTATTTTTTATAATGATAACATTCCCTCAAATAAGGATGTAATCAACAATTTCCTTTTTTGATGTTATATTTTAAATTAACATTTTCCAGAATTGGACATAGTTTTATTTTAAAAAGAAAAATTAATGCTTGGACCAGGATTCAAACCCTGGACCTCTGACTCTGCATGTCAGTGTGACACTGATTACATCATCCAAACTCCAATACGATCATCAACAATTAAGTCAGTGGAAAGAATTGTTGATGTTCATATCGGAGTTCGGATGGTGTAATCAATGTCACACTGATGTGCAGAATCAGAGATCCAGGGTTCGAATCCCAGTCCGAGCGTTAATTTTTCTTTCTAAAATAAAACAATTTCCTGTGACATTAATTTTAGATGGAAAACATTATCTTATAGCCAAGTTCAAGTGGTAAATGATGTCATGCATTTAGCAGTATGCCAACTACATACTGAGTAAATTTGTGAAGATTACATAATTAACAGTAATATTGCAATGTTTTTATTATTAATTTCATACACCTCAATGATGAATAAATCATATTTGAAGAGAAAAATTATACGCTCAGACTGGGACTTGAACCTGGTACCCTTGGTTCTCTAGACCAAGTGATTTACCATTCGCTCAGGTACCTCAGATGGTAGAGTACTTGGTCTAGAGAACCAAGGGTCCCAGGTTCAAGTCCCAATCTGAGCGTATAATTTTTCTCTTCAAATATGAAGTAAATATTGCATTCATTTTAACACCTTAAATATCACCTTAATATAAACTCATGTTTATGTTCCTTATTGAGGGATATCTTCAATTATTAAGCCATACTCAGTGAGTCAACATATGTTACATTTGCGTTTAGATCGGTACTTGCTCAGGTAGCTCAGATGGTAGAGCACGGGTTCAAGTCCCGGTCTGAGCGTATAATTTTTCTCTTCAAATATGATTTATCCATCATTGAGATGTATGAAATTAATAAAAACATCAAAAAAAAGCCGTACTGGCATTTATAATGTAATGTATAATTCCCAAATATGTCTTCTTAATAAAGATTTGCAAAGATAGAAGCAAAGGCTTCAAAGCAGTTGGTGGGCGGGAATTAAACGTATATAGAGAAAAATTTGCATTTAGATCGGTACTTGCTCAGGTAGCTCAGATGGTAGAGCACTTGGACTAGAAATCCAAGGGTCCCGGGTTCAAGTCCCGGTCTGAGCGTATAATTTTTCTCTTCAAATATGATATGTTACATATTTAATATATTTATTAAAATATTGAATTTTCTTTTCTATAAAATCATTAACATGTATGGTTATATTGTGTCTTTAATCTTTGTTTATGTACTTCCATTGTTTTTTTTATATGTTGACTGTATTTTATTTATTTTAGTTTTAGTAATCATCATTATCATTATCTTTAATCCCTCCTTTACGTGTGGTCAATTCCAAATGTGCCTTCATGTCTCTATGTCTTTACATTCTTTTCTTTTTTTAGGAAGCTATTGTGGTTGATATCATGAAAAGATTTTTGGAAAAATTACAGAACTTCATCAATCCTATCTTCAGAAGATACTAAAAATTACCATGACCAAAATTTGTATATATGTGTGTGTGTCTATTAATGCTCTAGCAACTGCAATATTAGAACCAAATTGGCATGTTTGAGTCAATTAAAAAAAGTAAGGTCAAGTTCATTAATCAGCAAAATCAGACTATTAAGTGTAGGAGTTCACCTGAAACAAAAATTTTAATTCAGTCTAGCAGTTGCAATTTTCAGTGTTTCACAATATAACTTAGTATATGCTATTAAAATAAAATGAGAAAGGTATTCTCCAAAATTCTGCAAAATCCAATTATTAGAAATGGGGGTTTACCTCAAACCCAAAATTAAAAATCATTTTTTGTTTTCTCTACAAATTTACACTTTCTGGAACAACCTGTCATTAGAAATTGAGTTAATCCAATTTAACAAAACAAATATAATTTAATTAAGAATTGAGTTAAAGTTTAACACCTCATCTCATAATTGTAGATTTCTCTAAAACATGTTTCAGTAAGATTTAAAAAGGATTTAATTAAAAATTCTTTATACTTCACCTCATATTCAGTCTTCTAATTATAGTGGTTTCAAAGCATAGTCGGCTTCACCTTCGTAATTTCTTGTCAACTGATGTTCAGGAGAATGGCTTCTTACACCCTCTGTTGGTGGACCGATGAACCTCCAGATCAAATCAAAATCCCTGAGAATATAAGGTTTTCTTTTTTTAAATGTGGATTTATTCCCAAACCATGAGCTCTTTTTGTGTTCTTTGTAAGAAAAGTACAAGTTGAAGGTTTCAAACCAAAAAAAAAAATAAAAAAAATGAATGGTCTCCCAAAAACCCATAAAGGTGGAAATAAAATGAGGCTTATCATCAACAGCATAGGGTCATCTACTTACCATATATCCAAATGGTTATGAGGTGAATACAAAAAAATGTCAGGGTTTGATAACCTTTCAATTGATAACTCATTCCAATTGATAGAAAATTTATAGAATACAAATTTAGAACCAACAGATAGATAGTGTCATTTGATGTAGTTTCATTGTTTCCCAGCGTCCCTAGTGAAACCACTATTTAAATAATCAGTGGTAAGGAGAAAAAAATGTTCTCTTTACTGTTGATTACAATAATTTAGTTGTGTTCATTAATTTACTTATTTCTATCATAGTAATAGCTTTAGCTTCTCAATATTAATTTAATAAATAATGTTATAGTCCCTTCATGTCTTCTTCATGTAGAAGCCAGTCATTATGTGTGTGTGAATGATGATTCATTGCATTTGAATGTGGAATCAGTAGAGTAATGTAAAGGGAGAATTTATGCTTGGATGGGAATGAAGCCTGAATTAGTTCAGTGGTAAGAGCATCGGCATGGAAAGTTGAAGGTTCGGGGTTTGATTCCCGGTTCAGGCAGAAATTTTTCTCTTTACCATTGATTACAATAATTTAGTTGTGTTCATTAATTTACTTATTTCTATCATAGTAATAGCTTTAGTTTCTCAATATTAATTTAATATACTATTGAAATTTTGGGAAAAAATGGTTAACAAAAACAGATTAAAAAAGGAAAGCATAAAAGAATATATTGTTGTTCTTCTTCTTCCTTCCAAGTATTGGGCCAAGGCCTGTTACGATCCTATAGAAAATTTTCCCTCCACCGTTTCATAGGACGGCCCAGAGATCTTCGTCTTCTTGGTATATAATTATAAACAGCTTTGGGGATCTGATTTAAACACATTCGTTCAAGATGGTGTTTCCAATTTAGTTGGTACTGTTTAATATATTCCAAAATTGGCGTAGTCTTCAATTCTTTTAAGATATTGGTGTTACTTTTCCGATCCCATCTGGTGTAACCCGCTGTTCTGCACATGAATCTCATTTCACAAGCCATTATTCTGCTTTCATGTTGTCTTTTTAGTGTCCATGCTTCACTACCATAGGTCAACACTGGTCTAGCCGAAGTGTTATATAAACATAATCTGGTGTTATTTTGTACAAGGGATGGTTTCATACCTTGATTAATAATTCCCAAACTTTTATTATAATTAGTAATTTTTTCAGGGATATCCTTTTCATCCCAGATAGAGAGATAACATCCAAGATATTTAAATTGATTAGATCTCTCTAAAATTTTATTCTGGAGACAGATTTTACTTTGTATGGGGTCCTTCCCATGAAATGCCGTAATTTTAGTTTTGTTAATTGATATTTCCATATTAAATTTGGCAGCTATTTTTTGTAAATTATAAATTGATCGTTGCAAATCATTTTTGGAAAGTGCCAGGAGAGCTAAATCATCTGCAAAAAGAATAGCATCGAGTTTGAGGTTCCTATTGATAGGTATATATCCTCATTGTGTTTTCCTCCATTCGTTTATCATTCTATTCATATATATATATAATGAAAAGCACCGGTGAAAGTCCACATCCTTGTCATTCAGTGTTGATCTTTTTCCAACTTCTACTCCAGTTTCCTTTCACTCTATCAAAAGAATTATCTCAAATAAATATATCAATAAACTTAGAGAAGAATACACCACCAAAACATCTGAAAAGGAATGGCAAAATCTACAAGCTTATGACATTACTACATTACAAAGAAAATCTGCAGTAACAACACTCAGACTGCTAATGGGACATGACTGCCTGAATAAACACCTGCACAGACTTGGCATAACAGATTCATCTAAATGCCCTTTTTGCAATTTAAACGAAGATATGGAAAGAAACCATCTCCTCCGTTGTCCAGCTTTTGTAGAAGAGACCAGCCTTTCTGCTAAATATTGGAGTGCAAGAGAGCGAATGATTTCATTATCAAGTGCTCAACATTAGATACCAACCAACCAACCAACCATCTTTTTCCAAGAAGATAGTTTGCCATCTTGTTTAACAGAGATTTCATTATCTTTATAAATGTTGAAGATATTTGTAATATTTTGTTGTGGAACATTATCATCAGCTAAAATTTGTAATAATATATTTCTGTCTACTTTGTCAAAAGCCTTCTTGAAGTCAACAAAGGTGATATGAGTTTCTATATTGAATTCCTTGTGCTTTTCTAATAGTAGTTTTAGAGTGAAGAATCCATCTGTACAAGATCTACCCTTTCTGAATCCATTCTGCTCTTCTCCAATTATATTTTCATACATTTTTTTCAATTTATTCTTAACTATATTAGCATAAATTTTATATCCAGAGTTCAACAAGCTAATTCCACGATAGTTATCTTGGATTTGGCAACTTCCTTTTTTGAAGATTGGTATTACAATGGATTTGTTTCAGCTTTGTGGTGGTTCTTGTCCTTCCTATATCATATTAAGGAGAATAAGAACTCGGTCTAAAAATTTTTTAGCTGAAAATTTAAATAATTCCTGATTAATGTGGTCTTCTCCGGGAGCTTTGTTACTTTTTAATGATTTAACATCTGTTAATTCATGTATAGAAATTTGTTCAAAAGCAGTGTTATTAGAGATCTGTATTTGTAATAAATCATCTTTTTGTGTCCATACATGATGAAAGTAGTTAAGCCAAGATTCTTTAGATATACAATTTAAATGTGCATTTTCTTTTGAATCATTATTTAAATTTTTTAAAACTTTATAGATTTTTGGTTGAGGCGTAGTGATATCATTTTCCAAAAATGATACAAACTGTTCCCAGCTTTGTCTATGTTTTTTGCAAACTTCAATTTTAGCTATGGCTCTCTTCCTTTGATACTCTACTTTATCTTTTTTTGTAGACAAGAACTTTTTGTATACAAAAGGTTTATCATCAATTACTTTTTTGATGTTTTGATCCCATATTGTTTTAACCAAATTATGCATTGAACAAATTTTTTTTTTTACATAATGGAAAATTTTACAAACAAAGTTATGGTCTCTCTATGGGAAACTCTTTTTGGCTAATTTATTTATGGGGAGTTTTAAGCACAAGATAATAAGTGGACGCCCTTTAATTTTCAAATGTTGGTGCAGATATGTTGATGATGTAATTGCTATCGTGAATCATAAACAAATAGATGTTGCTTTAAAGCTTTTGAATATTCAGAGCAGAACTATAAAATTTACCATTGAAACTGAAATTGAAAAACAAATTCCATTTTTAGATCTAAATTTGATAAGAAATGAAGAAAACAAGATAGAATTTGGAATATAAAGAAAGAATACACATATAAATAACTATATTAAGGTCTCGGGATTCAACTATTTTGCTCACAAAGAGGCAGAGTTCAATAGTTTGACACACAGATTAATAAGTATACCTATGAGCAAAGAAAATTATGAAAAAGTAAAAAGAATACATAATTAATGTAGCAATAGAAAATGGTTTTGAAGAAAATATGCTACACAAGAAAATAAATAAGTCTAAAAGACAAAATTTAATTAATGTAAGTACACTTATAAACAAAACAGAAGAGAACATAAAATTCAAGAAATTCATTTACCATCCATTCAAGCACCATAAGTTTAAAAAAAAATTAAAAAGTTTAACATAAGATTGGCACCGAAAAATGAATGCAGTCTTGATAGGATTAAAACCAACAAAAATAAAAAAATTGAAGAAGAAAACAAATCAGGGATTTATCAGATAAAATGCAAAAGATTGTGACAAAATTTATATAGGAAAAGCAAAAAGAAATTAGAAAACAAGGGTGAAAGAACATCTTGGAAATGTCAAAACTGGTGAAATGGAAAAGTCAGCAGTAGTTGATCATGCTTGGACTGAAAAACATCTAATTGATACAAAAGCCAGTTCAATTAAACAAATAGAAAAACAAAAAAAAACTCATGGTTTGGGAAAAAATCCACATTTAAAAAAAAACAAGAAAGAAAAACTTATGAAATTTGAAATTCCCGGGGATTTTGATTTGATCTGGAGGTTCATCAGTCCACCAACAGAGGGAGTAAGATGCAGTTCTCCTGAACAACATAATATCAGTCGACAAAAAATAACTGAAGATGAAGCCACCTAGGCTTGAAATCGGCATAATTAGAAGACTGGATATGAGGTGAGGTATAAAGAATTTTAATTTTAATCTTAAATTAAACCTCATAGTGATTTTTCCTGTAAAAATGCAACATGTTTCAGTACTTCTGTGCATTATTTTCAGCTCCATCTAACTAATGGAGCTGAAAATAATATGCAGAAGTAATGAAACATGTCTTCGAGAAATCTACAAATATGAAGTGAGGTGTTAAATTCCAACTCAATTATTAATTAAAATAAACCTCATAGTGTCAACTTCTTTAAATATTAATGAAAACAAATATATTTTCTGTAAACCACAAAATTAGACCATAAGTTTGACTTCCTGGGGAATTTGCTTAGTTTACTAGTTCCTGCATGATGGACTTTTTATTCTTTTCAATAGTCTTCTCTGTCTTGTAAATTTGTCTTCACTTGGTTAATGTACTTCCCTGTGGCTATCCTTGTGGTTGTTTGCCTTTGACCTTCATATTAAGCATTCGTAGTGATATTCTTCCCTTTTTCATTCTTTTGAGATGTCCAAACCATTTTTATATTTTTTTCTGTATCAGTTATTAAATTATGTATTATATTAATATTGATGGGAGAACATATTTTTATCAACTTCCCTTATAATTTCAAATAAATTTCAAGTTTTCTTGAGACCAATGGTTTCAGACGACTCCTCGTCCCTCTTCAGTCATGACTCCGACTGTTGAAATTCTTTGGCTGATAATTATTCTATGGTCGTCAACTCTTGTGCTGCCATCTTTTGTTGGATTTATAAATTTCAAAATTAAATTTTCTTTCCACTGGAATATCAAAGTTCATCGATCAATATTTATTCTTCTGATTGTATATCCTCTCCCAAACTGTTAATTCTAACGATTTATCCAATTGTTTCAAAAGTTATGCCTCTTTTCTAATTTTATGTTGTTCTAGCAAACTATGTGCAGCAATTGCTGATTTTTCAATTTCACAATTTTTAATATTTCTAAAATGTTCTTTAGTACGAGTTTCCAAATTCCTTTTTGTTTTTCCTGTATATACCTTGCTGCAATCATTGCAATTTATTTGACTATTTAACTCATGCCCCAAATGGGAGTCAATGACCAATCACGTTTCAATGATTTCTGTTTTACAACCAATCAGAGTCGTGTTTCACCAAATATTTATCAGTGTTATAATTACCATATTAAAGAAAGCTCCTCCTTACAATATTGCGTTCCTTTGGCAATAAATAGTATGATCTGGTTGCAGTGATAAACAAAAGAAGCAGTAGAAGTGTACCTATCGTTTCTCATTTGTTTTAAAACATCGCCGTTTACATTAAATATATAAATATTTTAAAATAACTATAGTTAAATAATGATTTGTGAGTAAACAGCTTAATTTTATTCGTTAAATAGTCCTAACAAATGCCACTCTTGATTTCCAAATTCTCTAGATAAATTCACTCCTCACTTCGTGAGTCGTGAATTTATCGATAATTTGGAAATCACTCGTGGCATTACTTATGATAAATTCCAGATTTCTTACTGTCTGGGATGTTGATTTATTTTTATTGGTACTTAGAAGTTTACACAGACTAAATTTATTTATTGTAATTAAAACATTTTGTCTGTTCATTCTTACCCGAGAGTTGTTTTTGTCGAACATATGTTTCAGAGCTCCTTAGTCCCATTATCAGCGATTACAGACTAAAATTCAGTCTGTAATCGCTGACAATGGGGCTAAGAAACTCTGAAACATATGTTCAACGAAAACAACTCTTAAAAGGTAAGAATGAACAGACAAAATGTTTTAATTATTAAACAAACCTCTTAATTAAGGTAGAATTTTTTTTTATCACACACCTCATATTGTTCTTCTTATTTGACTATAAACTAGTTTTGGAACATAGTTTCTGTTGCATCCTCAGTATCGTCACGACCGTTGTTCTGTCGTCTTGAAGAGCTGTCCTTCGCTCCTTCCATTGACTGACTGAAAAACCTTGAAACCACGTCATTCTCACAGGGAATTTCAAAGTTCATCAATTTCTTCGTTTTGCTCTTTTGAATGTAGATCTTTTCCCAAACAGTATTTTTTTTTGGTTTTTCTATTTGTTTTAATAATTTAGCTTCTTTCTTGATAAGATGTTGAGAATTCCTAAAATAAGTAAATCTCTTAATGCTACTTCCTATTGTATTTTAAAATAAAATTATTTATTGGTGCCAAAGTAACATTGTATTTGTTTTTTGAAAATTTCTATACACTTCTGGATGGTAAGTAATTTTCTTGAATTTTTTCTTTTCCTTGCTATCAATTTGTAGGGAAGTGTATTTTTTAAAGTATTTTTTTCTGTTTAAATTTCCTTAATTTATTTGTTATTAGCTTCTTATCGAAACCATTTAATCCAGCTATATTTAAGATGTTATTGTATTCTTTCATGAAATTTTCTTCATTTAATGGGATATTTGTTAATTTGTTTAATAAGCTATTAAATATGGAATGTTTATGTGCAATATGATTGAAGCCTGATGATTTAATATAATTATCTGTATGGGTATCTTTCCTGTATATATCAAATTCAGTTTTCGTGTTTTATCATTCCTACCATATTTACATGTGTATAGGCTGCATGCGTGTATAGACCACACCCAAGTTTTGCTATAATAAATTAGGGAAAAAATATTTGTCTTATATTTTGCTAAGAGTCAGTGCAATAGGCAGAAGTAGGCCTACATCACTGTTAAATCTGGCAATGTTGTAAATTCTAGAACTTTTGTTCCTGGCTATGTAACGGTACATTCGGGTTGCCACTTAGTCATTAACACAAATATGAAAGGAGCGATCAGTTGGTAGGTACTGTATTCATTGTCATCCTGTTCACTGTGTGTAAACATGGGTCGGTGCAGAGCAAGTTATACCTCCAAATTCAAGGTACAAGTGGTGCACTATGCAGCAGAACACGGAAATAGGACAGCAGGAAGAAAGTTTGATGTGGACGAAAAAATGTGCGATGGTGGATCCAAACAAAACATGAGCTTGAAAACACGTCACAACATCGACAATCTTTCCGTGGAAAGAAAGCGAAATATCCACAGTTAGAAAGAGTTCCCCTGAATTACTTACAAAAAACAAGGGCAGACGGATTTTCTGTATCTGTTGAAATGATACAGTTCGAAGGCCTTAAGATAGCCAGGAATATGGAAATCCCGTGAAATGAATTTAAGGCAAGTTATGGCTAGGCGAAGCAATATGTGACACGTCAAGAACCTTGTAATTCGGTGGCGTACATCAATAGCACAGGAGCAACTGCTCGCATTCCAAAAACGTGTCAACTTAAGGAAAACACATGATTATGGCCTAAGAACAATAGGGAATGCTGATGAGATGCCTGTTTTCTTCTACATGCCTGGAGACACGATTGTGCATAAGGCTGGCAAAAAAACTGTGCAAGTGCAAACGGCAGGAGCAGAAATGCAACGGTGCACTGTAATGCTTGGCATCACTGCTGATGGACGAAAACTTCCATCTTTCGTTATTTTTAAAAAGAAAGACCTTGCCGAAAGAAAAACTGCTTCCAGGAATTTTGGTAAGGGTGCAAGAGAAAGGGTGGATTACCAAAGAACTGTACATGGATTGGTTGAAGTCAGTGTGATTTCGGTGGCCAGGTGCACTCTTATGTCGGCAATTCATGTTGATAATAGACAGTTTCCGAGGTCATTTAATGGAAAGTGTAAAAAGCAAAATGAAACTTGAAAAGTGTGACATAGTTGTGATTATATTATTTTTGGTCTGGACATCTTACCTCAATATTAATGTTGATTTGTTCTTGGACATGTTTCAAAACAATTCTCTGTTTTATCTTCAGCTTTCCCAGACTGGTTTTATTTATGTTGCATTATGTTGCACCACCTGGATGTCGATGTCAGCTCCATCCTGTGGTTGGCCAAAGAACCTCCAAACAAGGTCACCCTCCATCGGAATATCAAAATTCATAACTCTGTTTCTGTTCTTCTGAATATAAATTTTTTCCCAAATAGTCAGCTCGTTTGTATTTTCTAACTGTTTTAATAATTTAGTGTCTGAATTTATATTATGTTTTTCAGACCAAACATGAGCAGCAACTGCAGATTTTTCAATTTCTCCATTTTTAATATTTCTTATGTGTTCTTTGGTTCTAATTTTTAGGTTTCTTTTTGTTTTCCCTATATATATCTTTTCACAACCCATGCATTCAATTTGATATATTCCTGACTTTTATTTTTATCAGTTTTTTCATTTTTGTTGGTTTTTATTAGTTTATTTAAACTGTAGTTATTTTTTGGTGCTAATTTAATATTAAACTTCTCAAATATATTTTGAAATTTATTATGTACCCAGGGGTGATATGTGAATTTCCTATTTTTTTCATAGGTGGTTCTTCTTTTTCAAGATTACTTCTGTTTATCATTTTTGTTTTTTTATACTTTTCTATCCTTTTTTTGTACCATTTTTTCATCAAACCCATTTTCTCTTGCTACTTTGATTATGTGTTTTTTCTCATGTTTAAAATCTTCTTCGTTTAAGGGTAAGTTTACCAATCTATGAGTTAAACTATTAAATGCTGCTAATTTATGTCCAATTGGATTGAACCCTGTTGATTTTATAAAATTTTCCGTATGAGTTTCTTTCCTATGAATCCTGAATTCAATTTTTCTTTTTTCTTCGTTTCTGGACCAATTTAAGATCCAAAAAAGGTATTTGTTTATTGTCTTCTATTTCTTTGGTGAATTTAATGTTTGTACTCTGTAAATTTAATAGTTTTAGGGAATCTTCTACATGTTTTTCTTTAACAATACAAATTATATCATCAACATATCTACTCCAAAATTTAAACATTGTGGGATGTGCTTTAGTGATTTTACATTCAAAATCGCTCATAAATAAATTTGCCAGAAAAGGTGATAATGGGTTTCCCATTGAGAGCCCTGATTTTTGTCTATAGAAACTCCCATTGAATGTAAAAAACATTTGATCAATGCATAACGCAGTTAATTTCAAATAATCTTCTTTGATCTCTCTGTCTATGTTGTTTTTTCTTAACCAATTGTTCAATATCTCCAAAGTTTTTTGTTTCGGGTACATTTGTGAATAGTGAAACTACATCAAACGAAACCAACCTATCTGTGGGTTTCAATTTCCACTTTTTCTAATTTCTTAACTAATTCCAATGAATTTTCAATCTGCAGACTTTCAAAATTATTAATTCTTTTAAATTGATTATTCAGCCATTTCGAAATTTTGTAGGTTGGTGATCCAATATTGTTAATTATTGGCCTCATTTTGTTTCCCGGTTTGTGAATTTTTGGAAGTCCATGTATATTAGGGTTTCTTGGGTTGCTTACTTTTAATTGAAATAATTTGTATTGTTAAAGAAAAACATGTAGAAGATTCCCTAAAACTATTAAATTTACAGAGTACAAACATTAAATTCACCAAAGAAATAGAAGACAATAAACAAATACCTTTTTTGGATCTTAAATTGGTCAGAAACGAAGAAAAAAGAAAAATTGAATTCAGGATTCATAGGAAAGAAACTCATACGGAAAATTTTATAAAATCAACAGGGTTCAATCCAATTGGACATAAATTAGCACATTTAATAGTTTAACTCATAGATTGGTAAACTTACCCTTAAACGAAGAAGATTTTAAACATGAGAAAAAACACATAATCAAAGTAGCAAGAGAAAAGGGGTTTGATGAAAAAATGGTACAAAAAAGGATAGAAAAGTATAAAAAACAAAAAATGATAAACAGAAGTAATCTTGAAAAAAGAAGAACCACCTATGAAAAAATATAGGAAATTCACATATCACCCCTGGGTACATAATAAATTTCAAAATATATTTGAGAAGTTTAATATTAAATTAGCACCAAAAAATAACTACAGTTTAAATAAACTAATAAAAACCAACAAAAATGAAAAAACTGATAAAAATAAAAAGTCAGGAATATATCAAATTGAATGCATGGGTTGTGAAAAGATATATATAGGGAAAACAAAAAGCAACCTAAAAATTAGAACCAAAGAACACATAAGAAATATTAAAAATGGAGAAATTGAAAAATCTGCAGTTGCTGCTCAGGTTTGGTCTGAAAAACAATATATAAATTCAGACACTAAATTATTAAAACAGTTAGAAAATACAACCGAGCTGACTATTTGGGAAAAAATTTATATTCAGAAGAACAGAAACAGAGTTATTAATTTTGATATTCCGATGGAGGGTGACCTTTGTTTGGATTGGTTCTTTGGCCACCCACAGGATGGAGCTGACTCGATAAAAAACAATACATCCGGTGGTGCAACATAATGCAACATAAATAAAACCAGTCTGGGAAAGCTGAAGATAAAACAGAGAATTGTTTTGAAACATGTCCAAGAACAAATCAACATTAATATTGAGGTAAGATGTCCAGACCAAAAATAATATAATTAAAATAACCTCAAAATATAACTTCCTAAAATTAAATAGTTGTGATATCTGGAGGAATGACTGGCATGTTACAACCACTTTACATTTCAATTAACCACTCCTTTAAAATGCATTTGTGACATTTCTACTGCAAATGGAGATCCACTTCCAAGGAAATGACGTTGAGCAGACAATTCAAGAAACCTTCCCTCACTCAAATCTGTGAATGGATTGTCACAGCATGGGACTTAATACCACAAGACATGATCACCAAGAGTTTTAAAGTGACATCTATTTCTAATACCATGGACGGTACAGGAGACAATGCATTGTGGACAGCCTCATCAGGCAGTGAGGACTCTAGCGGATGTAATGATGAAAGTGACATGGACGCATCAAGTGATGAACAATAAGTGCTGACAACACACATATTGGATACATTTGTTGGAGTATTTGTAAGGTATGTGGGCCTTAATTAATTAGATAAAATTGTTCTAAAATGAAGCATGTTTTCTAGTTATTTCATATATAAGCCGCACCCTAATTTTGAAGGTTACATTTTAGGTAAAAAAGTGTGGCCTATACATGCATAAATACGGTAATTAAGTATAATTCTAAGAATGGAATTTGATTATCTTTTTCTGATTCTATGGTAAATTTTATTGATTCATCCTGAAGGTTTACTAATTTCAATGCATCCAAGAAAACTTGAAATTTATGAGGTGAGTTGTTAAAAATATGTTCTCCACTCACTTTTAATGATATAACCTCATAATGTTTACTTCCCAACATTAATTTAAATATATTTATTATATGTTGACAGTTGCACAATGCAGATCAGTTAGCAGACTGGTGCATGAGTCATCTTTGTACTAATTACAACAAATTGTGCAAAATGTCACCAAAACTGCTGAAAAGTCTCCACCCAGAGAATCAAGAATATCTTAGTGAACATCGCTGGCCTCCTGTCTGGTAAGTGATACAGATTGGGTGAGAAGGTGCACAGTATTTTATTTAATCTTGCTTTTTAACACCTTAGGTTACTTGTCGCACCACTTTGTCTTTGAAGCACCTATCTGTGAATGAGGTCTACTGACTGAATGCAGTGGTACCAACATCAAGCCTTAGAGCCGGAGTGAATTCAGGGGGGAACCATCTCCCTACTAGGTTATTGGCTTATTGTCACCCTTATCCTAAAATATTTTAACAGAATTTATAAAAAGAACATTTGAAAATTTCTTTGCAATGATATGTATCATGAAGTTTGTCCATTTCAATTAATCATTGATATACTAAGTTAATTTCGAGAAAAAATGGCAAATAGGCATTGTAAGCAGAAATAGGCATTTATAGGCAAAATGTACCTCATGGAAAACAACTTACATGAAGACACTTTTACAATGTCTATAATACATAACTGTAGGCGTTTTCCCTAACATCTGGTCTCTATTTATGACACATAAAATAACATGAACTCTGAAAAAAGGAGCTTCTCAATAAAATGTTGTCAGTCCTTTTATACCCAGAATCAAATTGTAATGCTAATGACATTAGCTGTTAAAGACCATCATTAAATAAAATAATAGCATAGCATAACCAGTGAGGAAGTCTAAACCTGTATTGGAACTTTACAGGTCGTATGTAAATACATTAGTCTCTACTCAAATTACTTCCAATCACTGGTGAGTTGACTCACCATGAGCAAGTGCAAAGATTGAATTAGCTACCCACAAACTGGTCATGCATGAAAGTCGTCGTTTTCGTAATATTGGCAAGGAATTACCCAGAATCTCAGCGATAAAACCACTTCCATTATTTTCGTCTGCTATAGAGGAATGCATTTACGCTTGCATCCCGCAAATAATACCGTATACAATGACGTCTGCATTGTGCAATATTACGCCGATTCTCCTGTTCTTCCAGTTGAATTCTTTGGTAGACTCTATCAAATTCCTCTTCTCCGCGTATACCGAAAACACGATCGAAGTCTTCAAGGTCCGACATCTTGGATAAAGCAGCAAGGTTTCAAACTACATCGGTTCCCATCGTTTCCCTTTGGGATTCTCACGATAAGTTTCTATCTTAAGTTACCTCGTCAGGTAGCTTACGAATTTCAACAATTATTAACGCATGAATAGATTTCTGAGTAAGCAAAATCGTATTAGGATAAAACTTTCTCAGCAGAGAACGCATTTTATGGTCTAATGCGTTCAAAGATTTGACCCTATATGCTGGCAATAGTAGAGCACCACGAATAAAACTTTAGATCGTGGATTCAATTCTCAGCTCAGGTGTAAATTTTTTTCTAGTTATAATAATTAATATTGTCTTAAACAGCTGTTTTCTATTTGTAGATTAACATTTCAAAATAAAAATTGTATTTTGATGGGTTAAGATATTAACATCTACTGTAAAAATGTATAGAGCAGATAATATGTATGTTATATTATTTTTGGTCTGGACATCTTACCTCAATATTAATGTTGATTTGTTCTTGGACATGTTTCAAAACAATTCTCTGTTTTATCTTCAGCTTTCCCAGACTGGTTTTATTTATGTTGCATTATGTTGCACCACCTGGATGTCGATGTCAGCTCCATCCTGTGGTTGAATATATTCTGAATATATTCAGAAGAACAGAAACAGAGTTATGAATTTTGATATTCCGATGGAGGGTGACCTTGTTTGGAGGTTCTTTGGCCAACCACAGGATGGAGCTGACATCGACATCCAGGTGGTGCAACATAATGCAACATAAATAAAACCAGTCTGGGAAAGCTGAAGATAAAACAGAGAATTGTTTTGAAACATGTCCAAGAACAAATCAACATTAATATTGAGGTAAGATGTCCAGACCAAAAATAATATAATTAAAATAACCTCAAAATATAACTTCCTAAAATTAAATATTAATATGTATGTTACTTATTTTAGGATTGTTCAACATGAGGTGAGTGATAAAATTATTCTACCTTAATGAATATACCTCATAGTGAGAATTCCTAAAATAAGTAATTATAAGACATATCAAGTCTAAATAGGAAACACGAGAATCCAATATGGCGGACATAACCTCAAATTCGAAATGTAACGAACATTTATTTGGCCTCAAGAAAGATATTAAAAGATTCTATAAATTAGAACAATATGAGGTGAGTGATAAAAAAAATTCTACCTTAATTAACATGTATATTAATTAAACTCATGAAATGGAATGAAATTTCAGTTTAGAAAAAATTATCCTACTCTTAGATCAACTTTATTTTTTTAGCAATGTTATTTATATGATTAGTTATGAGAGTTCACACAACTTATGATGTGAGGGTCTGTCTCCTCTTATAACATTCATATTGTTCAGTTTTTTAGCTAAAAAAAAAGTCAAGCATGATTTTCTAAGTCCTAAAACAATATACTGAACATGTACAAGTCTTAAGGATGTCACCAAGTGACAAGATTAAAAATACATATTTAATACTAAGAATACAAGAATTATTTTTGAAAAAATTACCAAAATAAATAAATTGAAAAACTAATGTTCTGGATACAATTTTTTTCTTCTTCTACTTCAAAGATTAAGTAATTCTGCCTGTTCCAGTTCCAAAAATACTATTTACATTAATCCATCCTTCTTGCCAGTAATCATCCTTGACTTCTCTGCCCTTTTTGGATTTGCATAAATCAGTTTTTGAGTTTTAATTATTTTGGTAATTTTTCTATAGATAATTATTGTATTATTAGAATTAATATGTATTTTTAATCACTTGGTGACATCCTAAACCTTGTAAATGTTCACTATATTGTTTTAGGACTTAGAAAAATTTTGCTTGACTTAATATAAAGTTTTTTTTTTCTTTCATTCTTGAGAGTCCCAAAATGAGATATTTTTGGATATCATTTGTTTTTGTATAAGTTTGTAATGTCCAGCTCTTTCACCCAAATCTTAGAGTATTTGTAAAATATTGGAAGGCAAGAGGGCTGATGTGTGATTAGCAGGTGCTCAGTAGCACTAAACAAACAAACAAACATACAAACAATATATGTTTGTATGCTTTCACGGCTGGTGACTTGATTCTGTTGAAATCATCTTCCATGCTATAATTCAATGTTTTATCTACTGCTGCAGAATTTGAATTGAAATATATCTAAGTTGCAATTTTGATTAATTGCATTAAAGGTTGTTAGGTAGATATCTTCAGGAGACTATGTTTGATTTCTGTAAACAACTTAGCCGACAACTACAGAGTGGTTGGACACTGGAAACATTTCCTCTGTTTAGAAGTGGTTCAGTAATTGACTCATTCTCTAAGCAGTCTGGGATCAATGAGCTATTTTATCATAGTTAAATATGGGAAATAACATTATGAGGTTCTTAATTCAATGAATGAGTCACTTCTTATCTTGCCTGATACTTTTTTTTTAACATGGGAACTGCAGTTTTCAAGAGGAGTCCCTCTTATCTTCAGCCGACATTATGACTACCAGATTTTCATTGGAATCTTCATCTATAACATTGCCATCTGGTGTTGATCTGATGAATCTCGAGATCAGGTCCCGTTCATCAGGAATTTCAAAATTCATGGATCTAAATTTGTTCTTCTGAATATATATCTTTTTCCAAAGGTTTTTCCAAATATTTTAAAAGTTTAGTCTCTTTTTCAATTTTATGACTCTCCAGCAAACTACGTTGAAATTGAAAAGTCTGCTATTGCAGTACATAGTTTGCTGGAGAGTCATAAAATTGAAAAAGAGGCTAAACTTTAAAAACATTTGGAAAAACCTTTAGAATTGACAGTTTGGGAAAATATATATATTCAGAAGAACAAATTTAGATCCATGAATTTTGAAATTCCTGTTGAATGGGACCTGATCTCGAGGTTCATCAGATCAACACCAGATGGCAACATTATAGTTGAAGATTCCAACAAAAATCTGGTAGTCATAATGTCGGCTGAAGATGAGGGGGACTCCTCTTGAAAACTGCAGTTCCCATGTTTAAAAAACATAGAATATGAGATAAGGTAAGAAGTGACTCATTCATTGATTGAGCTATTTATTGATTGACTGTTGGTATTAAAAGTGGCTTGATTCTGTTTTATGTAGGGCAGAGATTCAAATTTTATTAATATCCACAATTTCTTCTTTTTTGTTCAAGGGATTTGTGTGTTTACATATTTCAATTGCTTCTCTGTATAGTGTGGTGTGGTAATCCTGTGTTTTTACCAGAAGTTTGATTTCTTTAAATTTCATAATGTATTCCTTGTTTTCAAACAGATGCTCCACTATGGCTGATCTTTTAGCATGCTTTAATCTGCAGCGTAGACTTTAGCAGAAGTTCTGTATGAACACAAAGAACATAATTATGAAATTTGAAGAGACCCTAATTTTGGCAAAAATACTGACAAGACCATGCAGAGAACCAGTTGAAATATACGAACACAGAAATTACTTCAATAAAAAGAAGAAATAATGAAGATCAATAAAATTTGGATCTTGGTTCTACATAAAATAAGGACTATACCAAATATTTTTTGCCACTATTAATATCAACAACAATTCAGAAAATAGCTCACTCATCCCAGATTGCCTAGAGAACAACCCCACCGCAAATCACTTGTAGATGGAGGAAACATTTCTGTTGTTCAACCAGTCTATAGCTGTCAGCTGAGGAATTCAGAAATGCCAAGCACAGTGAATATGTCTACCATAGCAGTAGACGAAACAATGATTTTTTTTTATTTATGAACGAGTTGGAGAAGATTTTTTCTATATCTCACCTCATAAAGATACGCATTTTCACAATACTGGTTTCAAAAGTCATTTTACTTTCATCTTCAGTCAAATTCCAACTGTCGACATTTTGTTGTTAACACCATCTTCTGAACTGCTATCTGATGTAAATTTTATGAAGTTGGAGATCAAATTTTTTTCGTCGGGAATTTAAAAATTCATGGATCTATATTTATTCTTTGATATTTAACTTCGAAGTACTGGAGAGCAAGACTGCTAATGACCTCAGTGTTAGATGCAGCACATTAGACACCAAGCACTATATTTATTCTTCTGAATACATATCTTTTCCCAAACTGTTAATTTCAAAGGCTTCTCTAAATGTTTTAAAAGTTTAGTTTCTTTTCCAATTTTGTGATTCTCTAGCAAACTATAAGCCATTATTGCCGATTTTTCAATTTCACGATTTTTAAATGGTGTTAACGGCAACATTTTAACAGTTGGAGTTTGTCTGAAGATGAAAGTGAAATGACTGTTGAAACCAGTATCATGAAAACATGCAACTTTATGAGGTGAGGTATAAAGAACATTTTCTCCAACTCATTCATAATTTGAAAATACCTCATAGTGCTACTTCCCTCTTTAGAAACAATGATTGTTACTGACCATTTAGCAGGAAGAAAATTTCAACAAATATGTTGTTTGATTTTTTCTACTTTTTTTTCATTCTTTTCCTTGCTTATATTTACAGGTATTTGAAGGATTATGATTATTATCAGAAATGTGCTATAGAACGTCAACGTGAAGAAAAACCATCGTTGAAGCGTGGTCGTCACAATTCAGGATGTCTCTGCTTTACGGGTGGTAAATCACGGAGAGAGGAAAGAGGTACTCTGCTAGGTGGGAATGCAGTTCATGGTGGAGGTGGTGACCCCAGAGAAGATGAAGGAGGTATCGGATCAGTGACAGTATGACGACGTTGCTCAGGGCACCGCAGTGCTGGCCCACTTGCACTTGTGTTGCTAGTTGCGGTGCTCACTGGTGCAGTTGGTGCAGCTGCCCTCATGTTGCAGATACTAGCTGCGTGATGATGGACACTGCCCACTGCTACTCTCTTCACATATGTTGCAGTGGCAAAAAAGAAATGTTCATTTCATACTTGAGTCAGTACATGGTAATAAATCCATTCCATTTTAAACTTTTTAGTATGAAATGTATGCATTTATATTCTAAAATAATGGAGAATATTGATATTTCAGTATTCTGAACATAATTATATTATTTTTTGTCTGGACATCTTACCTCAGTATTAATGTTCAAGAACAAATCAACATTATTATTGAGGTAAGATGTCCAGACAAAAAATAATATAATTAAAATAACCTCAAAATATAACTTCCTAAAATTAATATTCTGAACATAATTACAATTTTTTAAATTCTCTAATCTTTTTGTGTTCTGACAAGAGTATTATATCCTCTGGACTATTGTAAATTTAAAATAACATAAGATTACCGTTTTTCTGATTCAGAATACTGGAATACTTAATAACCAGGAGAATGAACTGATGGGTGAAAAGCTTGTTCCTGCCAATTTTTAAGTACATTTATACAGAGTAATTTAGATAATATAGGATGTCCTTAATGTTATTCCTAGTTGCATTATATTGTGATTTCTTAAATTTAAATTGTGAGAACTGTTAAAAAAATAGTCAAAATATTTACTAAAATAATTCATTAGGAAAATCAACCAATCTGATTGGGATTTTTATGATTTCCCCGAGTCACCAAAACAAGTGTTGGATTGAAATTTCTTATTCCAATCCATTTGTACATTAATCATCATTTCATAATATTTTTAAATTAAAGAAAGAGTAAATTTAATTATCTCAGCTTCAGATGTTCTTTTCGACAGAACTGAATGTCTTGGACAAGATTAAAAAAATTAATAAATCTGTAAGAAAAATAAATAATATATTGAACTCTACTTCAGTCCAAAAATATAGTCGCATCCATATATTGTTGCTTAAGAAACAATACCACGTAACTAACAAAATACAAATTTTACAGGAGAAGTGAAAAACTGTTTATTTTTCTCCTTAGTACTCATAGATTGAAACCATTGTGTCTACATGTTTAGCGAGGACACGGTACAAAATTTCATCCTAACCTATATTTGAACTGAGTGCACTTCTTCAGTGATGCCAACAGTATAAAAGTGTCAGTTATGCAGTATTGTCTCTTAAGTGACGATATATAATATATTGGCGAGACCAGTTCTCTTCTATGGGAGTGAGGCATAGACTGTACGAAAAAAGTGATGAAAGTAGAATTGTAGCTAATGAGATGAGGTTCATGTGCTAAACAGGTGAGATCACAGTAGATATGATGATATCTTTGAGATATTGAATATGATGCCACAATAGATTACATCCATCGGTATTAACAGAACTTGCTTCAATATATGGACCATATGTCCGGATTCAGGATTCCTAAGCAGTTAAAAGTACCAACCAAATGGTAAATTATTGTTAAGATGGCCTATAGGAAGAAATGATTGAAAAATATTTTGTACACTGTAACGGTACTTTCAGGACTACAACATGAAAGGAAAATGATGATTAAAGTTAAATCAGTGTATTTCTACAGACGGTACCATGTCACGACAAACACAACAGTTTATAGAATGCAAATAGAAATATCCAGCGTATTGAATAAACCAAAGATTTTACATATAATATGACCTTTAATTGTAAGAATAAGAATGAATTTAAAAAAAATTATGTAGCACAGGTCACTCAGTACTATAATTTAGAACAGGTCACAGTTTACAAACCTAATGCAAGTTGAATAATTCCTCTAGTGGAATATTTCAAGGTTAGAATAGTTTTCTTCTTCTTCTTCTTCTTCTTGCAAGGATTGAACCTTTTTGGTTCGTTCCGGCTCCAAGTATTATAGCTGCTGTGTCCATCTCTTTTGTGGGCATCCCCGATCTCTTTTTCCTCCTCTTGGTTGATATTTTTGCGACCTTTTTAAGTTTAATTGCTAATTCTAGGAAATAATCTGATTTTGAAAGTTTTTAATGGTAAAAAATCTCCATAGCACAACAGAAGGCTCTTGGCCTACCAGCCAGCTGCTTGCCTCACATGTTTTTGTGTAATTTACAGTTCATATAGCTAGTACAATGGTGACATGTGGTCAGCTGATTTTCTCATCCTGGAGCTGCTATTCATTGTAGCTACCCAAATACCTCACAATGCTGGGTAGGCACCTGTCCCATACTGGCCAAAATTCATGAGACCAGCACAAATCGTGCAGTTCTGCACCTAGGCATCATGCCTTAAACCACTCCGCTATGGTGTAGGACTTTTTTCATGGTAAAGCTACATTTTATTGGTTTGTATCCCTCCAGAATACTGAGCCAATGTAGTGAATGACCTCATATTCCTTTAAGTTTGCCCTCAGTTCATTGATGGCAATTTCAATACTGTGAATATCATATTTTTAGGTTATTTTGATCTGCAATTCTTATTTTTTTCACTATTTCTCATACCTTCTCCAAAACAAATACCAATTATTTTTTTCTGTTCTTCTAATTATTGTGCCTGCATTACAATCTCAAAAAAGACATGCAATGAAGGGAGCCCAAACTCATAGGAGGCTATGAAAAATGTTAATTAATTGTCTTAGTATTATATTTAATTAATCTTATTCTGTAATATAGAAGCAGTATTTTCTTCAGTAAGGATGCTGAATATTTAGAACATTTTTCAATATGTTATACTGCCTGTGAGTTGTAATGCTATTTGTCATGTTAAACCCTGGATTATTAATCAATCAAAATTATTATGAGTAACACTATGAGGTAATTTAGTACAAATGCCATATTTGCAATGAATTTAGGATAATTTCACAAAACCTGTATATTGCTGTTGTATAAACCATAAGTGTCTATTTATATATTAAATTTGGGAATTTTTAACATTATGAGGTTCAATTAATAATAATTAAATGAATCGTGATTTTTTCTTACCTCATACATCTATGTTTCTTTAAACACAGCACTGCAGTATCGGCGACACTTTGTCGTCATCGTCAGCTGTTTTCACGACTGTCAATTTTTTTCTCCTTTTTGCCGGTAATTATCTAGACTGCCATCTGGTGTTCTTTTGAAGGAATTCCTCTTCAAACTGCCATCTGGTGTTATTTTGAATGAATCATTTCCTAAACTGCTATCTGTTGTATTTTACAAAGTTCTTCAAAAATACAACAGATAGCAGTTTAGGAAATGATTCATTCAAAATAACACCAGATGGCAGTTTGAAGAGGAATTCCTTCAAAAGAACACCAGATGGCAGTCTAGATAATTACCGGCAAAAAGGAGAAAAAATTGACAGTCGTAAAAACAGCTGACGATGACGACAAAGTGTCGCCGATACTGCAGTGCTGTGTTTAAAGAAACATAGATGTATGAGGTAAGAAAAAATCACGATTCATTTAATTATTATCATAAGTGTCTAACTTAAATTAACCTAACATCTAACCACAGTTGGTGATAATTCTAATAGTTATAATTTTGGGTTATGTAATAATAGTTTCCAGTCAATGTACACCACATTTTATAATTCATCTGTGGGATCATAGTTTTGAAAAACCAAGGTTGACAAATGATTGCTGTCACTAGCTAACATGATGCAGACTCTTATCCTTATTTCCCATTTTCTTATCAACCAATTATGAGGCTACGATATAGTGGGAATCAAACCTAGATTCATTTAGATGCCAGCAAGATAAGCTGACAACTATATTACATAGACAATCAATACAATTTTTTATTTGGAATGAAAGCTAATGCATTATTTGTATTATGTTGTTTTTAATGGTACACTACTGGGTTTAAATCATTAGCTTCCTAGCATCCCAATATTCTTTGTATCTTCATCACATTTAAGTTTCCTGTAGACTTTCATTATGGTTTCTTCTTGTAGACAAGTCCTAAAACATCTATGATGTTCTAATGGATAGTAAATAAATTACAGATGGTACATTTTGGAAATATCTTCATTTTATGCAGTTGTGAATCATGCCCAGTAGTAATTTTAAATACAGCTACATATTCCTTTCTTGTTTTGTTTTAGAAGTCCCATTTTATTATGTATTCTGTTCCAAATTTTATATTTTGAATTTGATTACGTTTATCTATTAAATAAAAGTGTCAAAGTTTTATATGATTTTCATATTTATTTTAATAAATATTCATTACAGGTTAAGTTATGAGGTTTATTTTAATATTGTTTAGTTGTTTCTTGACTCACCTCATACTTCTTAACTCCCAAGCAGACTCGAGTTTCTTCACTTCATTGAGAATGTCACAAATGAAGTGAAGAAACTTGAGTCTGCGTGGGAGTTAAGAAGTATGAGGTGAGTCAAGAAACAACTAAACAATATTAATTACAGTTGTTTCAATACACTGTATCTTCTTCAGATGAATGATTAAATTTTCTAAAAATGTGTTAATTTTATTTCTCATTGGAATTTTGTAGTTTCAAAATGAATTGATGCTTTAACTGGTAATGTGTTTATTCCTTTTAGGCCAGGATATCAGCTTTTTGTTTCCAACTATTCCTTCATGGGATATTATCCATTGTAGATTAATTTCGTTGCCTAGATTGTTGGTTATTTAATTAATTTTCTTGTTTCTATAATTAATTGAAGGGGTTGGTTATTGGTGCTCTTGCTTCAAATTGCTGCTCTAGAATTTATCAACAACACTACTTTTTTGATGGCTGTGTTCTATGTACCAGTAGGTGTAGGACTATTTGCATTATATTAACATAAAAAGTTGAACAATCTGAGAATAACATATTTAAGGAAATAAACTTGTAGCAGAAACTAAAAATTCTAAATTACACTAGCAAATTAACAAAACTATGTCACATTTTAAGATTGAAAGTTTGTATTGAGAGTAGTTATTATGTAAGAAGTGGATTAAATTTATTTGTGGATTATGTATTAAGGACATTCTATGTAATCTGTAATGGAGGCAACAGTTACATTGGTAATACTGATATAATTAAATGATGCAGTGTATATGTGTGCATGTGCGTATGTATGCAGGAAGTGAATGCCAAAACCCTCAGTTAGCTCCTCATAGAAATATCTGAATCAGTGTTTCTTACTACTTTTCTATCCATTACCATTAAACTAACAACATGTTTTCAAATTAAAAAAGTTTCTTGTATCAACAAGATTGAGTTAACATCAATATTATGTATCATATTGAAACCAAGTGATATAACCTAAATCATCCCAACTTTTGTCAAATGTACTGTGAAATTGTTCTATATGAATGGAAATAATTCAATTTAAAATCAAAGAAAATATGGGAAAGAGAGAACTGTTTTAAAATTGTTGAAGATAAGTGAAATAATAGGAATGTTTTGAAACTTATTCTGAAGTTTCAGATAAATCGTGTACAGAATATGTCAGATTATGCAAGTGACCAAAATTAAAACATGTGCAAAATAGCTGAACAAATGTAAAGAATTCATTCTATATTGTTATTACAGAATTACAATTGTTTTCAGTCTACCTGGCCTAATTTTTGGTTCCTAAAGAACAAAATTGAAAAATCCTCCATCATTATTTGATTTTTTAGTTATATTTTGTAATTTTGTAGCTGCTAAGTTGAATTCATTGCTGATTACAAAAATATACTTGCTGCTAAATAGGAACATTTCAATAATTGAATAGACATCTTATTGGTAATACTAACAATCATTTGTTACACAGTTTTTTCTTCATATTTTGATAAAAATTTACAAATTACCACTAAATTCATTAATGTTTGTTGTGTATGTTATTATAATATATCCATCCATCCATGGTAATTCTGCCCGAGGGCAGGTCTTTCATTGCAATGATAGCATATTCATGCTATGCTTTGCAGCTTTACTAGGGAATTCCCATTGCTTTCCACACCGGTGAAGGATAATGATGATAAGGATCATGATGATGGCTGGATGATTTTCGAGGATCGTTGGGCCCTAAGCTACCCGACATTTGTCTTACAGGTGAGGAAAAACCCCGAAAAAAACCTCACCCAGAAGCCTGTCCCGACCGGGAATCGAACCTGGGCCCTCTGCGTGACAAGGCAGCACGCTACCTCAAGACCACAGCGATGGACATTATAATATATAAACTAATATATTTTAACAAAATATATATTAAGTTTTTTTATGTTTTTATACTCACATTACCCCTATTATAATTAAGCAAATTAAATTGAAATAATGTGATTGCTAAGATTCATCTTTTATCTTTAAAATCTAGAGGGATCGAGTCTAGATATCCATGCACTACTATTGATCACACAGCCTCTGCATGCAGTGACAGTAATTTTCAGCAAAGTAAAAATGCTTATCTTATTTATGGTTTGATTCAACAATTTAGTGGGGTGATAAATTGGTTTTTGATACCCCTACTGTTCGGGCTAATCTGTGCAAAGATTTCTGAGGGCTTGATTCTAATCAAAAATCTATTTCATATAATATTTCCTCAGTTAAGACCAATTTATTCACTTTATGCTTCTATTTTGAATCAAGCTCATCTCATTAATTTTTTTACGAATCTGGATATTATTTTTTTATTTGGCATAGGGCCAACGGAGAAACAATGTCTGAATTTATGAAGAATGTTCTCCCTATTTATTTCATGAAAACCTTGCATATAAAAGTGTGTTATTCTAAATTGTATATGACCACACAATAGAGACACACTGGTTACTGATTTGAGGGCTTTGAAACCTACCATACTAGCAAGCAGTATAATGCATAATTCCCACTGCTAGCCAATTTTCATGGTAGTGGAGAGCACCTTGGCTTAAACACTCTGTATAGAAATAATGGAATATTTCAGTATAATATGGAACATTGAATTATCAAGAGTCTTCTTTCACATTTGTTCAACTATGCTCTGTAACAATCTAATTTTGTATGAAATTTTACATTGACAATCTTGGAAAGGCAGTATAGCATGGCAAATTAATTAGTTTAAAATAAGGACCAAAATCTGAAAACTAGATTTTTCAATGTTTCATCGCGTACTTTTTTTTTAATGCTTAAGACTTAGCTATCATGAAAGTTTGTGTGAAATCATGGATTTTGCATAACTTTAATTTAGATTAAGTAACTTTCATGATAGATATTACAACTTCAAATCTTCTTGAAGCACTTAATGAGAAATAGTCCATTTTCCATGCCATACCATTTCTTAAGCAATATTGCTACTTCATAAATTACCTTTGGTGCAATTCTAAAAAATGAATGACACATTCTATACGATACTCCTTTTCCAATATTATTAAAATTTTCCACTATAAAGAGTGTCTTATATTAATCTAAAATCTTAGAAACACTGTACCTCAGCAATTTAAACATTTCCAATTATTCATATTTAAATATGGGAAATAACATTATGAGGTTCTTAATTCGTAAATTAATGAGTCATTTTTAACATCTTACCTCATATTTTATGTTTCTTTAAACATGGGAACTAGTTTTCAAGAGAAGGATCTCTCTCATTTTCAACCGACATTATGACTACCGGATTTTCATTGGAATCTTCATCAGTAACATTGCCATCTAGTGTTGATTTGATGAACTTTGAGATGAGGTCACATTCATCAGGAATCTCGAAATTCATGGATTTAAATTTGTTCTTCTCCCAAATTGTCAATTCTAAAGGTTTTTCCAAATGTTTTAAAAGTTGGGCTTCTTTTTCAATGTTATGATTCTCCAATAAACTATGTGCTGCAATAGCTGATTTTTCAATTTCACCATTTTTAATATTTCTAAAATGTTCCTTATTGAAAGTGTCCAAATTCCTTTTTGTTTTTCCTATGTACACTTTATTGCAGTCCTTACAATTAATTTGATAAATTCCAGATTTTTTGCTATCTGGGGTGTTCAATTTCTTATTAGTTATTAATAGATTACCAAGGCTAAATTTATGTATCGGTGCCAATGTAATATTGAATTTCTTGAATTTTTTTTAAAATTTGTTATGTATTTCAGGATGATAAGTAATTTTCTTAAATTGTTTTCCTTTCTTTGAATCAGATTGCAGGGTAGTGTATTCTTTTAATCTTTTTTTGTTGTCTGAATTTCTTTAATTTTTTTACAATTATTTCTTTTCCAAAATCATTTAAATTGGCTATGTTCAAAATGTGATTGTATTCTTTATTAAAATCTTCTTCATTTAATAATCTGTATATCAAACTGTTGAAAATTGCATGTTTATGCACAACATGATTGAAACCTGAAGATTTTATATAATTGTCTGTATGAGTATCCTTCCTATATATATTGAATTCAATTTTTCCTTGTAGTTCATTCCTTATTAAGTAAAGGTCCAAAAATGGGATTTTCTTATCCTTTTCCAATTCCATAGTGAATTTTACAGTTTCATCTCATCTCAAAGTTCATCAAATCAACACCAGATAGCAACGTTATTGATGGAGATTCCAACGAAAATCCGGTAGTAATAATATCGGTTGAAAATGAGAGAGATCCTTCTCTTGAACTAGTTGCCGTGTTTAAAGAAACATAAAATATGAGGTAAGATGTTAAAAATTACTCATTTATGAATTTATGAATTTCCAATTATGATGTAAAATAAAACAGCATACAGATTTGTTTGTGTAAATTCTTATCACTCACCTCATAAAATTGTATTAATGCTAATGAAATAGAATTAAAGGCATGTTGATTTGATCTTTTAGTTTCTATGTTTGTAAATATTATTCTTTTGGATGATGATATTAAAAAATTAAGCTCTCCAACATTGTTGAAACTGTAATATGTCTCATTTGATTGCTTAGATATAGTGATTCAATGAGTATACATTAATTTGAGATACTCTATTTGTATTATTGTTTTTATTATAAGTGGTCAAGATAGTTCATGTAACATGGTATTAATAAGTTTGATCTTGACGATTTTATTATTAATTTAACACTTCTCACTGAAGGATAAGTTATATTTGAAGAGAAAAATTTTACTGGCTTTATAAAATAGTGTTAAATTCCCAATAAATGTCTTCTTAACTAAGAAGCCGCCATTTGCAAAGATAGAAGCTAAGGTTTCAAGCATTTGGCGCGAGGGAATTACAATGTATATAAGAGAAAAATTTGCATCTAGATCGCAACTCGCCTCGGTAGATCAGTTGGTAGAGCACTTGGCCTGGAAAGCCAAGGGTCCCGGGTTCGAGTCTCGGTCTAGGCGAAAATTTTTCTCTTCAAATGTAAGTTTGATCTTGATCATGATATTTTCACTCATGTACATGGAGTGCATTTAGCTTCTTTGAAATGAGTATTGAGTATGTTCCTGAGGGTAAAGTCAGCTGCTGAAGATGGTAGTTATGATACCTCCTCCATGTGTCATTGGCTGAGATTATAGTGATATTTGTATTTACTTTGATGAACTTTGCAGCCTTTTATCAGGTACATTTACATGGAAAATGGCACTCTACCAAGTCTAAAGTTTGTTGGGTATATCAAAATAGTTAAGTATGAATTATTTATTTGTCGTCAACCAACAAATTTGTTTAATTTAAATCATTCAAATGAACAAACAATAGAGAATTAATAAAGCTTAGGTTATTGTATATTTTTTATTTCACTCACCTCATACTTCATAACTCCTAGCATACCCAGGGTTTCATCACATCCTTTGTAACATTCTCAATGCTGTGTCACGTTCACAACTGACGTCTGGCTGCCTTCTATCCTGCAGACTTACCTCCGTGCCATCTGATGGCTGACCGACGAACTTCCAAATCAGTCCTCTCTCCTTACAACCGGGTATTTTAAAATTCATAGTTGTATTTTCATTCTTGCATATTGAATTTTGAAATACCCGGTTGTAAGGAGAGAGGACTGATTTGGAAGTTCGTCGGTCAGCCATCAGATGGCGCGGAGGTCAGTCTGCAGGATAGAAGGCAGCCGGACGTCAGTTGTGAACGTGACACAGCATTGAGAATGTCACAAAGGATGTGATGAAACCCTGAGTATGCTAGGAGTTATGAAGTATGAGGTGAGTGAAATAAAAAATAAACAATATTAAAAAACCTCATAGTGTTATTTCCTATCTACAGAACTTAATAAAGCTTAGATTATGTTACCGTGTGAGTCATTCCAAACCCTGATTATCATCCCTAAAGGGAGATTCCATATGTATCATCAGCTCAGGGTTGGGTCAAGGAATGAGATGAGATTAAGCCCCTATTTTACAGAGATCTGTGAACGACAAGGGTGCAGGCTGACCATTCCTTGAGGCACCATCACAATATATAAATCAAAGTCATCTAAACTCAAAATAATCTCAATATCAGTGGTAATTATAGTGATGTCAGAGCAATAAATAAATGCTGTTTTAGCAAATGCTATTTTCTAAACATTCGTTAAATTAATTAAGTTAGAATTTTCATGACCCACCTCATATTTATATGTCATATCTGAATTAGAAGAAATTGAGAATTATACTTAATGTATCAAAACTGGTCTTAAAGAAATCTACTAATATGAGGTGAGTTGTGAAAATTCTAACTCTCTATTAATTAAAATAAACCTCATAGTGTCACTTCCTTTAAATATTAAGATCTATCTATCCATCCATAGTAATTCTGTCTGAGGACAGGTCTTTCACTGCAATCATAGCATTTTCATGCTATGCTTTGCAGCTTTACTAAGGAATTATAAATGTGGTAGCTTCCCATTGCTTTCCACACCGGTGAAGGATGATGATGATGGCCGGATTATTTTCGGGGACCGTTGGATTCTAAACTTCGTGACATTTGTCTTACAGGTGAAGAAAAACCCTGAAAAAACCTCACCCGCCTGACTGGGAATCGAACCCAGGCCTGCTGCATGACAAGGCAGCACACTACCTTGAGACCACAGAAGATAATTTGTTAAATTATTTATATTATTCTAGTAACATCACTCATTGAGCAACATAATATTTTTCCAGTACAAGACATTTTAGAGCTAACTAATAAATACACTAGACAAAAAGGACAAATATAAGATTAGTGTGAGTAATTTTAATTAGATTTTTAAATTAAAAACCAATGCGTATATGTTAAGTTAAACTGAAATATTATTGCTTTTACATCAAGAGTAGATATTCTGAGCAACATTTCCCACATAGAACCTAACCAAAATGAGCCTAACTAATAACTAAAGCATGGACCTCGTTCAAAGTTATATATGGGAAATAACATTATGAGGTTCTTAATTCATAAATTAATTAGTCATTTTTACATCTCTTCTCATAGTTTATATTTTCTTAAACATGAAAACTGCAGTTTCCATGTTTAAGAAAACAAACTATGTAAAAATCACTCATTAATTTATGAATGGACCTCGTTCATTGTTGAGGCATCCAATGCCAGTTGTGCATACATGGAGTTAGACAATGATTATGAAGTCTTATTATAGCTGTCGCTATTTGCGACTATTATCAGTAATCAAACTGTGCTGCTCCAACTGCTGTTAACATTACTGTTATAGACAATGAAGTCCACACTAGACAAAAACAAGAAATTATGGTTATTTTGGTTTGTTAGCTTTTAAGTTTTATGATCAATGTGTGTAAATGTGAAGTAAAGTTCAAATATAATTGCTTATTGTGGTACCTGTAATTTAAATACTAATATTGACATCAAGAACAATTTAAAAATGGTGCCTAAGCATACTGTTTGTTAATAATTTTACCATGGTTACAATGGTCCCACAGCAGGCTATGCAAAGTGGGACCATAAAATAAATGAGGAAATTATGGAAGAGTTGGATATAGAACCCATTCTCCACCATATACAAAACTTCCAGAACAACTGGAAAGCCCATCTTCGTTAATGCCCACAAGGCAAAAGATCGCTGGGACATCCAAAAAAGATGCTGGATAGAAAATTCCTAAGAATTAAATGAATCGTGATTTCTTCTTACCTCATACTTCTATGTTTTTTAAACACAGCACTGTGGTATCAGCGACCCATTGTCACCATTGTTAGTCGTGAAAACAGCTGATGATGGTGACAATGGGTCACTGATACTGCAGTGCTGTGTTTAAAAAACATATAAGTATGAGGTAAGAAGAAATCACGATTCATTTAATTCTTATGAATTGAACCTCATAATGTTAAAAATTCCCAAATTTGATATATAAATTTAACAGACGAGAAAATTCCTGTTTGAGACCGTAACAGGCCACATGGCCTAATACTTGCGTGGATGATGATGACAATGAAATAATAGTTCATCTTTCATCATTCATTTGAAAAAAATAATTGGTTGACAAGTAAATAATTACCACTTAATATGCAGAAATATATTTTGTTCAGTGATTAAATTAGGGCCCAAGCTTCACACTAATTTTGTAAATAATTTTATCTACCAACCATAACAAAATACTTTCCTGTATATGTGAAAGGAAACTTTTATAAAATTCAACTATTGTTTGTTCATTAATGAGCATAATGCCATTGTTGCACTTTGACACAAGTTCCTAGTTTTTATAATTGTAATTTGATCATAGTAATTAAAACAGTTATAAATAAATATAATAAAATGTTTCGTAAGATGAATTACTTTAGATAATCAACTTTTATAAGATTCATGATGTGTTCCGTTGAGGTTTATTCAAAATTAATATAAAATTATAGAATATTCACCTGAAAGGTCCGTCTCCTCAACTTAATTATCATTTAACTGTAGCGCTTTCGGGACTTGTCCCATCATCGGCAGGATTCAAAACTGGTGTTTCACTGAAGATCTGGTAGAGGGGGTTGCATGTATTGGGTTCGTTTTCGTTTATCAGGCTGTCGTTGTGAGCTAACAACAAGAAAACATGGATAACACATACATACACAGGAAAAGAAACGACAAAATTAGCCAATGCACTAAAGAAAGCCGATAAAAACGTAAAAATAGCATACAGAACCAATAACAAATTAAACAACATAATAAACAATAACATTGAAGAAAATAACATTTTCAACAGCAAAGGAGTTTATAAACTGACATGTAAGGACTGCAACAAATTTTATATAGGAAGGACAAACAGGAGTTTTAACATCAGATTCAAAGAACATTTTCGAGACTTCATTCACGCAGAAGGTAAATCAAGCTATGCAAAACACGTTATCCATGAAGGACATCGCATGTTAAATATTGAAAACACCCTAACAGTAATGCACAGAGAAAATAATCCAGCGAAGATAAACGTACTCGAAGAGATGGAAATCATGAAAGCAGCTCACAACGACAGCCTGATAAACGAAAACGAACCCAATACATGCAACCCCCTCTACCAGATCTTCAGTGAAACACCAGTTTTGAATCCTGCCGATGATGGGACAAGTCCCGAAAGCGCTACAGTTAAATGATAATTAAGTTGAGGAGACGGACCTTTCAGGTGAATATTCTATAATTTTATATTACTTTAGATAAATAGTATTTTTTTTTCTTACAAGAAATTATTAGACAGTTTAGAAGTAATTTCATTAAAATATAATTGAAAATCTAAGGTTGACCAATTGCCATATTAGGAGGAAACCTGTGAAAAGTAAAATTATAGAGAATACTAGGTGGGCCATATATATATAAGATGACGTGACCAGGAAGAAAGAGACAGGGAAAAGACCGATAAAATGAAAAAATTATAAATGGAAGAGATATGTCATATCTAGATGATTCATACAAGTGGATACATCTTTTGAAAATGATAAATATTATTGTATGAAATGTTTACAACCGAATACATTGAGAATTACTGTAGATTGTGTATTAAAAATAAAAAAAATAGCAAGGTTTCATAGACATGCATTGGATTGAAAACGATACTTTAGCACTAAAAGCTATTTAAATAATCAGTATAATTTGTTACAGTAGTAAAATAACAGATATTTATTTATATGATTAGGGAGTAAAGATAATTCCATACATGATTTTTCTAATATCTGAATAATTTTTTTAATATAGATTAATATTTAATTTTATACAATTAAAATATGATTATAAATAAACCACAAATATTGTTTATTTTTTATTTCACTCACCTCATACTTCATAACTCCTCGCAAACCCAGGGTTTCGTCACATCATTTGTGACATTCTCAATGCTGTGTCACAAATGATGTGATGAAACCCTGGGTTTGCGAGGAGTTATGAAGTATGAGGTGAGTAAAATAAAAAATAAACAATATTAAAAAACCTCATAGTGTTATTTCCTATCTACATAACTTAAACCACAAATAACTTAGCCTATGTTCTGTTGCTGTGACTATGGAACTTGAAACAATGGTTATTTATTCTGTAATGAAAGTAACGAGTTCACATTGACTTTATCCCAATAGAATTGAAGGCTGGCCAACAGTACTTAACTTATGAATTACATATATTATTTCTTTCTACTCCCAATAATTATGGATGTAATAATAAAATTATCATCAGTACTTACTCCACAATAAGGTAAACTAAAAATACATTATTTCATGTTATAAAAATAATTTTAACAGTTATAATATAATTGGCGATAATGATTGAATCATTACAAGTAATATTGCAATGCCAGATTACACATTTATTATCAGTTTTTAATATCTATGTATTAAGAATAATTAAATTTTATGTATTATGAAATCAAATTTTTTAATGCAAGAATTGAAAATCTTCTTCTTCTTCCTTCCAAGTATTAGGCCAAGGCCTGTTACGATCCTATAGAAAATTTTCCCTCCAGCGTTTCATAGAATTGAAAATGTTTTAAGTATTCAATTTGAAATTTGCTTCACCCATTAACATTTAAAACCACATTCCAATCCTTGTAATGTTAATACGGAGGGTTGTTTCTGATCTCTGATAACAAATGATTTTTAAGTTTTACCATAAGAAAAGCCTTGTCTCCACCATTGATCATGCTCTGTTTGATGGCCCTTCACCCGAGCTATGGCTCGGCATCGGAGTTTCCACTGCAGAAGACTCTTACGCAGCACAGCCATGTCTAGAAGTTCCCACTCCTCTTACACGCTTTCCAGAGACCGTATATTGTTCGAGAACGCATGTTTCCCAGTGCCCTTTTGAAGAGTCCAAAGGCACAAAAGTCCATCGGTGATGCATCAGGAGACTTCACTGGGATGTTGCTGAATGGAATAGCATGTATTTCGGTTTTCTGCTCCATTCTCTCCAGGAACGCCAGGGTTTAACCCGAAGTGTGATTGGAGGCCTTGTCTTGGTGCACCCAGACTTGGTTTTTGTCTGTACCATAGAGAGCTGGGATTTCGGTCCAGTAAATTGGGGTGAGAACGTCTTCCTGGTAGTACTGGGAGTTGATTTTGGCCTTTTTAGCTACTATACGAATGGTCAGTTTTCCATTGTAGCAATATCCCATTATGACCATAAATCCCTTGGAGAAACTTTCTTTGCATTTGGCATACCACTTTTGAAAATTTTTTTCACCCATTCTCTATAGTAAATTGCCTGGGGTTTGTTGCAGTCTCCTAGATAAACATATGCTTCATCAAGTGTGACCAAAAATTTCCATTTTTCTCCTGCTAGGTGCTTTTCTTAGAGTTTCCTGCTGTTGGTGTAGCGTTCGGCAATGTGACATGGCAACAATTTATGAACCCTGTTTTTGTGGCGCTTCTCCATGTTAAAATCTTTGTTTATTATGGTGTTTACAGTTTTAAGGGATATTCCCAATCTGTTCGCAATCACCCTTTGTGTGGCAGGGTTACCACCAGAAATAATGGCCTTGACCTTGATTACATCTGGGGTGCATGTAGTAGCAGGTCATGGATTTGCCTGTTATTTTCCTTTTGGAATTAATCCCAAGTGACCCTTTCCCTTTTTATTAAGTATTGAGCTAATTCCACACTTCGACACCACAAAATTACTTTTTTCCAAGCCTCAATAATCGCAGAATAACTATAATTAGAATCGGAAAGGGCAGTAATATACCCTACCCAAAACAGGTCTATCTGCTTAGGCATTATGAGAGGAACATGCGTGCGAGTGTAACAGAAACAGCACACTGACTGGTTTGATCACCTCGCATGCTCCTGTCCTGATGATTCACACTCCAATGTCACAATCTAATTGGCAAATCGTTCTCAGAGATCGGAAACAACCCTCTGTAACCATCGTTTGACTAAATATAGTAACAATAAAAATTATAAGAAAAAGGCCCTTTTATCTGGGAAAATAATAAAGAAATCATTTTAATCTCTCAAGCCATGCAAACATGAAAGTGCAACACTGTATAGTTTAATCTTTGGCGAACAGAAACACTATTTTGATTTCAAAGAGTCAAAGTAGTATCACAAATATTCAGCTTATAATCTCAGTTTTTGGCACATATGGCCACATTAAAAATTATTAACGAATCCAGGAACTTGTGTATGAATTTTGTTTGTATGTTATCTAATGATGTTATCTTAACATACCGAAACTGAAGTATTAGTAGAGTCAAAAACAAACTAGATTGAATGAGATGCAGTGTAAAGAATTGAACTGTGTCCAGACAAGAACATTTTCTCTTTTACATATTTCATAATTGTATTTATCATCTATACATTAGTGTAATTAAATAATTTGAAAAAGTTCACCATGTTAGCTCAGGTGGTAGCATGCCTTCTTCCTGACTAATGGTCCTGGTTTGATATCTGGCAGGATTGAAAGTTTTAATTGTAAAAATTAATTTAATTAAAACAATTTAATTCTAAAATTTTCAATCTTGGGGCCATGAGGTGCACAATTATTAATCACTAGATTATGCACCAAATTCCTGCATTAAATTGCAGATCCCTCTGCGATACATATGTTGAGGAAGCAAGTGATATTGCTGATAGTGTTCGATTCATTGGATGGGGACATTAAGCTTGGTGGACCCCTTGGTGCTTTTCAATAACAGTAGGCTATGTGCCAGCTCTGGGTTTCACTTTCTCCCTTATCTTCATAATCATCCCTATATACAATATTATTTACACCATATAAGCACACAAACATATTTTGGTGTTATATTTTGAATTAACATTTTCCAGAATTGGACATAGTTTTATTTTAGAAAGAAAAATTAATGCTCGGACTGGGATTTGAACCCTGGATCTCTGACATAAACATACACTGATCCTATATTCCTCTCTATACACAATACTAGAATACATCATCTAATTGTAAGCAAAAAGGTCTGTTGATGTGGTACATAAATTAAAAAAATAACCACATTAATGCCACCTATCTGCCCAGTGCAGAAACAGAAGCACAAAAAATGCAGAGCTTGGCATTAGAATACACACTATAATTTGAAAATAATCATTAAATTAATAAGATTTTACACCTCACCTCATATATTTTGTATAAACCCAGGAGTTAGATGCTAGTTGACAAGGAAAGGAAGATCTTTTGAAACATTTATACAAAATATATGATGTGAAGTTAAAAATTGATTAAATCAATGATTAATAAAATTAAAATGAGTTGTAGATCATCTTACCTCATACACTTTGTGTTCTTCACAGCACAGGACCGCAGTTTCAGGAACAGTCCCTATATTCAGTCATTTTTCCATTTTTTGAGTCGGAAAAATGGCTGAAGATAGGAACACAGTTCCTAAAACCATGGTCCTGTGCTGTGAAGAACACAGTGTGTATGAGGAAGATGATCTAAGACTCATTTTAATTTTATGGATTTTGTAAGCCTCATAATGTTATTTCCCATCATAAGTATTTATGAAACTCAATGATTATTAAATAAAATCTCATACCGTAGTGTTATTTCCTAAATATATCAAATAATTTGAAATGAATTTTAGTCTTTTTCTTCAGACTACATATCATTTAGTGTGTATTTTTTGACTCTATTAGTAGTTGACTCTTTTTTTTTTTTTTTTTTTTTTTTCATATTTTGATTAATTTTAGAGTTAAAACTAATTGTGCCATATTTTGCATTTCTTAGCTGCATTCTCTAATTGAACATCTACGTGAAGGTTGAGACTGACTTAACCCTACCAGAGAACAATTTTATGAAAATTTTGTTATAGTTATTATAATTATTATTAAATTTTAATTACTGTATAATTATGTTACTTTTATTCAAATAGAACTAGAGATTTTTATTTAAATAAAATGGAAAGAAAAGGGGCAAATATATATATATATATATCATGTGTTTATTGAAATAAGGAGAATTTGAAAGTTATTCAAAATTAATCTTTTCCAAACTATGTAGTTTTTAGGATACAAAATAATTTTACAATTGAACACTTCCTATGTACATTTTAAAAAAAGTGAAAATAAATAATACAGTACTTGTAACTCTTGATTAATAACATGGACATTTAGGGTCGCATGCAAATACATTACTCTCTACTCAAATTACTTCCAATCACTGGTGAGCTGAGATCGAATTAACGGCCGCCTTAACCGGTCATGCATGAATGTTGACGTTTTCGTAATATTGGCAACGAATTACCCAGAATTCTCAGCGATAAAATCACTTCCGTTATTTTCGTCTGCTATAGAGGAATGCATTTATGCTTGTATCCCGCAAATAATACCGTATACAAACACATCTGCGACGCGCAATATTACGCCGATTCTCCTGTTCTTCCAGTTGAATTCTTTTGTAGACTCTATCAAATTCCTCTTCTCCGCGTATACCGAAAACATGATCGAAGTCTTCAAGGTCCGACATCTTGGATAAGTTTCAAACTACATCGGTTCCCTTCGGGATTTTCACATAAGTTTATATCTTGAGCTACAATCTTAAGGTACCTTGTCAGGTAGCTTTACAATTATTACCGCGTGAATAGATTTCTGAGTAAGCAAAATGTGTTTGAATAAAACTTTATCAGCAGAGAATGCCTTTTACTGTCTAATGCGTTCAAACATTCGACCCTTATTCTGTTGTGTCATAAATTAAGAATAACAATAAATTAATAGTTGTATATCACAAACAGAAAAAAAAAAGTTTTTTTTCAAACAACACAAAAATCTATAAAGGATTTATTGGAGCACATTATAAAGGTCTCAAAAAAAATGCATATTTTAAAAATATTATAACCCTATGAATTAGAAAAATATGTGCTCTTTAGGAAAATATTTGTACATCTTATTAGTATTATTCTCCTTAAGGTGCTTAAAACATTTTAAAGAGCACATTTTTCAGATTAATATGGTATTTTTAAAAATTGTATTTCTTATTTATGATATGTTCTTTATACTCTTGTACCTCGGAATTTATATTCCATTCTTTAATTTTTCATGATCTCCTGATAAATATATTTTGAGATTTTTTAATGATAGATGAAATGTGTGAATACATTATTTTAGACTATCTCTTAACCATATTCTAACCTTTTTTTAATTACATGTTATTGAGAATCATAAAAGCATAATTGATTATGGCAGATTTTCAATTACACATATCTTCATTATTAATTACCCTAATAAACTAAAGAAGTTTGTTTTAGAATGCTTGGATTATCTTACTAATGGATAATTTGTTAATGCCATGCACTTTGGCAGTTACAAATTAATTATTCTGTAAATAAATATTTTCAGGTAATTTTGCTTCTGGAGAACACTAGCATGATTTGATTCTAGTCTTTCCATTTTATTAATTTTTTGAATATGTAATTTTTTTATGTTTTTATTATTTTTATTGTTAAGAAGTTATGGGTGGATAAAAGTGATGATTTTTTAATTTTGGTAATGTGGTTTATATAAGTGGAATGCTTTATAATGATAAATGTAGATTTTGTTTTTTTTTTTAAAAGCCCAACTCACTTATTAATAAAGTAGAAATGATTGTATGAAATTAGCATTGCATAAAATTTAAATATTTCTTTACAATTTTCTAATGTTGCACTTTCTTTTTCTTGTAATGCAATGAAAAACCTGAGTATGAACATGGAAAATACACAGCTTAATAACTGGTGACTTGAAATTAACCTTATGTCGTCCTCCTACCTCTTAGAAAATTCACATTTATTTATTATTGTTAGTAGTTGGTTATCCCCTCCATGGTATCTTTACCTTGTCAATGGTGGAGTGGCTTGCATGCATAAATGATCCTGAGAGCTATGCCGGTGGTAGCATTGCTGCCGATAGGGTTAATCATGCCAGACTGGTCGAAGGTGATAAGCCAGACGAAAAAAGTACCTTGGTCGAAGGAGTGACAATCTTTCACCGTAAAAATACAACTGTCAAGAAATGCGGACATGGGTTCAACTGGGGTAAAATTTTCCGGAGGTCAAATAGTTCCCCATTCGGTTCTCCGGGCAGGGACTACTTCAGGGAACCCATGCCAAAGGCTCAAACATGTTGCACATATGGGGAATGAAAGACTAGCATTGAAGCTTCTTGTAGGAAAGCCAGAGGGAAAACGCCCAATTGGTAGACCAAGAATGGGGTGGGAGAATAACATTAAGTATGATTTGAGGGAAGTAGATTATACAGGGAATGATTGGAAAGCATTAGCTCAGGATAGGGATATATGGAGAGGTTATGTCCGTGCGGCCATAAACCTATGGGTTCGATAGTGCCAGTGAGTAAGTAAGTAAGTTGGTTATAACAAATGACTGTTTTCATGTGTGTGTCAAAAATATTCTTATGTTTATAATGATTGGATTAAGTTGGGAGAGAATATTATATTTCTCTCCTGATTTTGGTAAACTAAAAATCAAAATTTATTCACAGTTACAGAAAAATTATATTTATTTCCAGATGGCAATTTAAAAAAAATCCTTTTCAGTAAATCAACTCCATTGTTTTGTATTCTATGGATATGAAACAAAGTATTATGGACAAATGAACAAGCAAACATTACAATAGGAAGTAACATTATGAGGTTGTTCTTAATAAATAAGGTGAGTCTGTTGCATCTTGCCTCATAAAAGTTTTGTTCTTTTAGGATATGCTGAAGATGAAATACAAATATTTTGAAACATGTCCTAAAAGAACTCAACTTTTATGATGTAAGATGCAACAGACTCACCTTATTTATTAACAAACAATTTACATTTATATATCTATCTATAGTGTTCTGCCCAAGGGCAGGTTTTTCACTGCAATCATAGCTTTTTCATGCTATGCTTTGCAGCTTTAGTAGGGAATTATAGGTGTGGTAGCTTCCCGGTGAAATGATGGTGATGATGGCTGGATGATTTTTGGGGACCGTTGGGTCCTAAGCTTCCTGACATTTGTCTTACAGGTGAGGAAAAACCCTGATAAAAACCTCACACAGGAAGCCTGTCCCGACCGGGAATCAAACTCAGGCCTGCTGCAGTGACAAGACAGCATGCTACCTTGAGACCACAGTGGTATGTGTATATATATATATATATATAATTTTTTTTATTATAGCAGATTTGTTCCTACATTTTAATTGGAGCTCCCAGAATCATAAAGCCTTAAGCACACTTTGGCTTTATTTAAATTTCAGCAATTTAAATTTAAATGTTTTATACCTCACCTCATATCATCTTCTAATTATACCGGTTCTGAAGCTTCATCTTCAGTAATTTGTCGACTGATATTATATCGATCAGGAGAACTGCTTCTTTCTTCCTCTGTTCAGCAATTGCGCCTACTCCAGATACCTGAAGACTATGGTAAATCACCTAATTCTGTATTTGATGTATTTAGGAAGTAACACTAAGATGTTTTGACATTTTTATTATTAATTTAACACTTCTCACTGAAGGATAAATTATATTTGAAGAGAAAATTTTTTGCCTAGACCGAGACTCGAACCCGGAAAAAAAAAATTCTCTTCCAATATAACTAAGAGGTTTTATTTAATAATAATTAATTGAATCAATAAAATATGTAAAATCTGATTTATTTAATGATTATTAATTCTGTTTTATTTGGACTTAATGCATGTATGTAAATATTAAACAAAACAATTCCCATCTCAAAGAAATTGAAATGGTTCTTTACACTTCACCTCACATTTTGCTTTCTCCCCTAAGACTAGTTTTGAATATCATTACCCCATTATCAGTCAAAACCTACTATTGAGATGACTGCTATATATCCTCCCCATCTTGAAACTAGTCTCAGGTGAGAGAATAAAATAGAGGTGAGGTGTAAACAACCAATTCAATTTCTTCGATAAAATACTTTATAGTGTTACTTCTTAACAATTTTGTGTTTAAATTCTGATTTAATATTCAGTCAATTGCAAAACGAAATCTAAAGTATGATCAGATTTTTTTTTATCTTCTTGTGGGGCATTGCACACTTACCCTTCTTGAGGCCTATAAAAAACAAGGATTGGCTAGGAAATCTCAGAGAGTCCATTTTTTAAAATTAACCCAGGAATTAACCTAATTACGGAAGAAGTTTTATAACTTTTTTTTTATTTCCATGACAATTATGTTGCCATGTATAATAACCATAGTTGTCAAATTTATTTACAATTTTAATTTACCTATGATGTTCGAGAAGAAGAATTTTGTGATATTACCTTTGATAAATTGATCCCATTCCATTTGTTATTTTTCAATATTCACTTCAGATAATCCACTGGGTATTACACTAAGAGATATTTTTCTGTACCACCCATAATCATGGCATGAATTTCAGTTTTTATAAGAGATGGAAATCATGAAAGCAGCTCACAACAACGACAGCCTGATAAACAAAAACGAACCCAATACATGCAACCGCCTCTACCAGATCTTCAGTGAAACACCAGTTTTGAATCCTGCCGATGATGGGACAAGTCCCGAAAGCGCTACAGTAAAATGATTAATTAAGTTGAGGAGACGGACCTTTCAGGTGAATATTCCATAATTATATATTAATTTTTATAATTGGCATTGAAATAATAAAAAAATTATAAAATCTCGGTCTTGATTCTGATTTTGTTTTTGGAATTGATTCATTCACTTCTGCATGCACTGAAAGCTATTATCTTGTATCCCTAACAAAAAAGCAAATGCCGTTTCAGTTACAATTGCGTGGCTGAAAAGAAAAGGGATTTAAGTAGAATTTTTTTAAATTTGTGATAAGTGCATAACTGGAAACTAGATACGCTAAATATGTATGTGGCAAAGGGATAAACTGAATTTCCATAATATCCGCCAGATGTCAACAGTTTTTTTTACCTACTTACACAAATTATTTTTCTCTTCAGGAACAAAGTGATAATACTAACCTATCAGTTGCTGTATACTAGCTGCTACTCATCCGTTATAAGTGATTGTTGTGAACTGTTTTTTGCAAAATTATTAAGGATGATGTCTGACAATGAATAAAGTGAATGTAAGTAAGTATTAACTTTATTTTTTTAAAAGAAAAATTATCATCTGAACTGGAAATTGAACCATGGATCTTCAACTCTGTAAGTCGGCATGCAATCCATTACACTATTTGACACATGATGTAAACATTAACATTTCTTTAGTGAGTGGAGAACAATTTTTAACAACTCACCTCATAAAATTTCAAATTGCTTTGAGACCAATGGTTTCAGATGACTTCTCGTCCCTGATGGAGTCATGACTGAAGAGAAGTTGTCTGAAACCATTAGTCTCAAAGAAATTTGAAATTTTATGAGGTGAGTTGTTAACACTATGTTCTTCACTCACTATTAATGATATAATCTCATAATGTTTATTTCCCAACATTAATTTAAATATAATTAACATTTTTTTCCACATATATAATTCTCTTATGTCAGAAGGCAGATAGCTAGAGTCACTCTGTGGCTAGAGCTATTAACAATGCTATCAGATGACTTCTATTCAAAGTATTTTTAATGAGAATTTTCATTACTTGTAAGTGGAAAAGCTTAATATTTTGATGTTATATTTAACTTACATGTTCCAGTCCTGAACAAGTTCTTGTTAAAAATACTGATGGCATTGTTAATAGCTCTAGCTATCTGCCTTCGGACATAGAGGATTGTATATGTAGAAAGAAATCAGTCGGAGATCCGGGATTCAATTCCTGATTCAGACATTCATTTTTGTTTTCAACAAATTAATTTGTCCAGGACTGGAATTAAATATAACATTAAAATATTAAACTTTACCGCTTAAAAGTAATGAAAATTCTCAATAAAAATACTTCAAATAGAAGCTGTCTGATGATGATGTTAACAGCTCTAGCTATCTGCCTTCGGACATAAGAGAGTTGTATATGTGAAAGAAATGTTAACATTTGTAATGTGTCTCCAAATGGTGTAATGGACTGTATGCCTTATATATATATATATATATATATATATATATATATATATATATATAGTGAAGACAGTGTTCTCGCGACATCTAGTAATAATGGAGAGTATAATAAATATATAAGAAAAATAAGTGTTTGAATTGGATTCACCTGGTAGTGTAATGGATATCACGCTGAGGTACAGACTCAGAGATCCGGGTTCGAATCCCGTCCAGGCATTTAGTTTTCTTATACCATATATATATATACACACACACAGAGTTGGAGGTACAGGTTCGATTCTCGGTTCAGACATTAATTTTTCTTTCCAAAAAACTTATTTTTCCAGAACTGGAACATGTTAAACTAAATACCGGGCTTCCAATATAAACCCAGACCGGCCTCACGGGGTTTCACCCGTCAGGCAGTGCTCTCTCCTCGTCTGCATTTCACTCTGCCAGCTGCTCGTCCTTGAACTAGTCAGTTTACTATCGATCGACAAGATGAGATGTCAGCTGACATTAGAGCAGCACATTTATGTGTGTAAATGTTATTATAAATACGAATCAGCTCGTCGCATTCGCGAGGAATTTATTCGGAACTTCCCTGGACAATTATCTCCTTCCAGATCGACAATCCATGATCTTGTGACTAAATTTGAGACCACTGGTTCAGTACAAAATAAGAAACATGCGAAGGCATACGGTTCTCACCAAAGAAAAAATTAGACGAAATTGGCAAAAATTTGGAACGTTCACCACAAAAATCATTACCGAAATTAACTGAAGAACAACATAAGAAATGAAATCAGAAACTTGACAGTGCCCGAACTACAGCGTGTCAATCTAAATGTGTTTACTCGGTATAATGCCTGTTTAACTGCGGGAGGACAACATTTCCAGCATTTTCTATAAGGTAAGAAACAGTTCAAGGACGGGTGGCAGGCAGGGTGAATTGCGGGAGGAAGAGACAGCACTGGGTGCTGGGGAAACTCCGTAAGGCCGGTCCGGTTTTATATTGGAAGCCCGTTATAACATCAAAAAGTATTACTTTTTAATTGGATTCAAGTCCCGGTGGGGTCAGGATTTTTAAACTGACCAACACCTTCTGGCGGCACTATGGCCCTGGGGTCGACTCAGCCTCTAACGGAAATGAGTACCAGATGCCTGTTCTGGGGTAAAGGCGGCCGTCATGCAGGGCTGACAACCCGGCTGACATCAAGTGCCGATTGTCCAGAAAAAGTGGGAGCCTTAACCTCCCACTACCCCAAGGGCCTCCTGAGGCCTGTAGTGGGAATACTTTACTAAAATTACAGTGGGAGGAAACACTATGAGGTATTTACATTAATAAATGAGTTGGAGAAAATGTTTTAATATCTCACCTCACAAAGTTGCATGTCTTTATGATACTGGTTTCAAAAGTATAGTATTACTTCCATCTTCAGTGAAATTCCAACTGTCGAAATTTGACTGAAGATGGAAGTAATACTATACTTTTAAAACAGGTATCGTGAAGACACGCAACTATGTGAGGTGAGGCGTTAAAACATTTTCTCCAACTCATTTATTAAAGTATTAATTTGTTTATTATTAGTAATTTTATATTTGTAGCAAATCTTAGAGCCATGTTTTCTTAGGTTATATAATATTGGTATCATATAAGAAGTTTATTCCAGTGCTATGTAGGAGGACTTGGAGAAGATACATTAAATAGAAATAATCAATTGAGTTGGTGTTTACTTGATGAAAATCCATATTTATTAATTAAATAAAATAAAACTTAGTTTCATTTGATTTTCATATTTATTATATTTCATATTATAATTATATAATTCAGTGACAGCTGTTTCAGACATGTTAACAAATTATGAATTGTGTTCCAACTGATCTAAGCAACAATACAACAATATTTATTTAAATTTTTTAATTTAACAAAGGGGATTCATTCAAATCAAGTTGAGAATTTAACAGTTTTTTACTACTTTTAAATTTATTAATTTCTACAGCCTCCAAAAGATCTAACTTCTTACCCTTATCACAAATATGTAAAATTTCAAAATTTGGATCGAAACAATGATTAAATTGGAATAGGTGGTTAGCATATTTTGAATTTTCTAAATTTCTGTTATAGATCTCATGTGTTCCTTTATCCGAGTGATAAAAGGTCTACCAGTTTGTCCTATATAGACATTGTCACATGTGCCACACTTCAATTTATATACACCTGATAATTTTTCTTTTTTTGTTTTGGTTTTATTATATTTTGTAGAGTTTTATTAGTTTTAAATGCCACATTAATGTTCAACTTTTTAAAGTGTTTAGATATTTTATTTGAAAGTGGGCCTATGTATGACATTACGACATATTTCTTTATGTTTTCTTTGGGTAAAGGAAAAACTTTGTTAATTGCTTTTTTGTAATGAACCTTCTTAATTAAACATTCTATAATTTCAGGGTCGTAGCCATTATTAACAGCCAATTGTTTAATAATATTCAATTCATTATTATATTCCAAGGGTGAAAGAGGGATATTTAAAAGTCTATGAATGTAACTATTAAAGGCTGCCATCTTATGAGTATATGGGTGAAGAGAAGTTGAACATTAATGTGGCATTTAAAACTAATAAAACTCTACAAAATATAATAAAAAACAATAAAACCAAAACAAAAAAAGAAAAATTATCAGGTGTATATAAATTGAAGTGTGGCACATGTGACAATGTCTATATAGGACAAACTGGTAGACGTTTTATCACTCGGATAAAGGAACACATGAGAGCATATAACAGAAATTTAGAAAATTCAAAATATGCTAACCACCTATTCCAATTTAATCATTGTTTCGATCCAAATTTTGAAATTTTACATATTTGTGATAAGGGTAAGAAGTTAGATCTTTTGGAAGCTGTAGAAATTAATACATTTAAAAGTAGTAAAAAACTGTTAAATTCTCAACTTGATTTGAATGAATCCCCTTTGTTAAATTAAAAAAATTAAATAAATATTGTTGTATTGTTGCTTAGATTAGTTGGAACACAATTCATAATTTGTTAACATGTCTGAAGAAGGTACAGTGTACCGAAACAGCTGTCACTGAATTATATAATAAATATGAAAATCAAATAAAACTACGTTTTATTTTTATTCAATTATTAAATAGAAATAGCCAAAGACTTATTGATTTTGAAGTTTACAATCAAGTAAAAATTATGAATTCCATGTATGAACATAAAGATAGTCATAAGTATACCTGGGAAGCCAGAAATTCTCGATCAATTATATATTATATTCTTTGTAACCAGAAACTATCAGATATGGTCTTAGATACAAGAGTATTCCAGGGACCACAAATTGAATCAGATCACTATCTTCTTGTCAGTACTATACATATGAAACCAAGATGGATTAAAACAAAAAAGAAAGTTCAGAAATTGGAATTGAAGTTCAAAGTAAGCTCCTCAGAGATCCCTGCACAGCTTGGCTTTATAAGACAAGAATGCAAAACATTATGAAGAATTGTCCTGTCTCCGAAAATATTGAAGAGGAATGGAGTAAACTTGCTAACATCTTAAAATAATCTGCAAAAGAAAGCCTAGGCACAAAAAGGAGATGGTTCAACACAAGTGCATACGACGATGTGGGATGAAGAAGGGAGCGACAAAATATTAAAGACAAAAAAGAAGAATATCACAAGTACTTATCCAAATAAATCAGAAGAAGACAAAATCAATTACCACCAAAAACAGAGCAATAGCGAAAAGAGAAACCAGGAATAGACATAGAAAAAAGTGGGAGAAATTTTTTGTCACAATTAGAGAATCTATTATACTAGAGAACCCGCATCACAAACCAATGTACATAAAATCTTGAAAAGTTGAGAATCGTGTGAAAACAAAAGCATAATCTCAACTTTAATGTCATCCCAGCAAAACCATGGTCAAATTGATTTCCGCAAAATCTATGGACTCCAACTCCAAATACTCTCACTTTACCAATCATCCAATAACACCTCTACGGGACTTGATTACAGAGGATGAAACTATCAGAAGTATTAATGAAAATCAAACTAAAGCTCACGGATGAGGGATGGAATCGAGAAGTGAACTGATTAAAAATGTGCAAAAATCCTCTGTTTTAGGACAGATTTCTAACATTCGTAAATAAACTATGGGAAGGGAGAGACATTCCTGTAAGTTGGACAAAATCTATTGTAATACCAATATTTAAAAAAGGAGACAAGAAAAACTGTGAAAATTACAGAGGCATCAGCTTACTAAATACTGGATACAAAATTTACGCCAATATAATTAAGAACAAATTATACAAACATATTAACAGCCTCCTCAGCAAAGAACAGAATGGCTTTCGTAAATGTCGATCCTGCTGTGATAGTTATTTCTCCATGAAATTATTAATAGAAAAGCACAGGGAGTTCAATGTAGAAACACTTTAACTTTTGTGGACTTCAAAAAAGCCTTCAACAAAATCAATAGGAATAAACTGTTGGAAATTTTAGCTGACAATCTACCACAACAGCATATTTTAAATTTATACAATATCTATAAAACAAATTTGATTTCCGTTCGAATCAATAACACACAAACAGAATGGACCGAAATTAATAGGGGCGTAAGACAAGGATGTGGCCTCTCGCCCTTGCTCTTTATCATATACATGGCTAGAATACTCCAAGATTCACGACAGATGAGACGTTTCTATCCAAATTAATAGAAATCATAAAATAGGCTCTTTGCTTTTTGCAGATGATTTGGTATTAATAGCTCCAACAGAAAGATTTACAGTATTCTACACAATTTTAATATAATTGCAAAAAGGTACAATACGGAAATCAATACGAAGAAAACTAAAGTGATGGCCTATTGTGCGAAATACCTTATACCTAGCAAAATTGTTTTGGATGATGAAATTTTAGAACAAGTAAACAAATTTAATTATTTGGGTTATAATTTAACATTTTAAGATGTAGCTGATATATCAAAGAAAATTACATATTTTACAAAAACTTCTTCTTCTTCTTCTTCACTTCCTGGTTTAGGTAAGAGTTGCCTGTTCTGTCTTCACTAATAGATCTAAGACCATCTCTTCCGAGGACATCCAACATCTCTTCTTCCTCTTGGAAAATAATGGAAGATTTCATTTGGTAATCTTCTTTCTTCCATTCTTTCTACATGTTCTTTCCACTGTATCTTGTTAAATATCTTTTCTTTTATGGAGTAGATCTGCAGTTCTTCGCGGATATCCTTGTTTCTTATCTGGTCCATTCTAGTGCAGTCTTTTACTATTCTTAAAAATTTCATCTCGGCTGCTTGGATTTTACTTTCTTGTTTGGTAGTGGTAATCCAAGATTCACTCCCATACAAAAGGACAGGGACAGCCATTGTTTTATAAAATTTTAATTTTGTTTGTTTATGGGCTTTATTATTCAATGTTCTATTTATTGTACCACAAATAGCTTGAAACTGATGTGTTTTGTATTCAATATATTTATCATACCCATAGCTGATGTCACATCCTAAATATTTAAAGTGGGATACTTGTTCAATAATTTCGTCTCTAATTACTATTTTTGCACGCAGAGTATTTCTTCCACAAAATGCCATTACTTTTGTTTTACTTACTGAAATTTTTTAATTATAATCGCTACATATTGCATTTAGTTTGTAAGCAGCCAATTGTAACAGATCTTCATCATGGTGTAGTAAGACCAAATCATTGGCGAAAAGTAAGTTATTAATACTTGAGTTATTGTTCAATCTAAGGCCATTGTCCATTATAATTTTCCATTGTTTCATAATGTCGTCGATATATATATTAAAAAGAGTGGGTGTGAAGTTGTGTTTAATTTTATGCCCCTCGTTGTGGAGACATTTAAAGTTGGGTTTCTCGGTGAGATATCCGAAGTTGAAGATTTGTGATATAACTTAAATCACTTTAAATCTGCCACGGCACTAATAACTCTCTTCAGGGGAATGAGGAAAAGTTTCTTACACAAATAACAACACTTTATTAACAGTTGAACGATAAGTTAGTTTATTTAAAACTTTCACTTTGGTCAAGATGAATCTTGTAATTTAAAAGTTCCAAAAGATTCCGGCTTAGGTTGATATTTTTCACTTCTAGAAGATTACCATTTTATGTATTTAATGGATGACGAATGCTAACGGTCAATCCAGTCATTATTATTCATTATTTTCACTTAGAAACTGTTTTTCACCAAGATGGATGACTATTATATCACTATATAATCTTTCATACTTTTAACACTATTTCTTTCAACCAACATCAATAAAATAAACAATTATTTCCTTATTCTTTAAGGAGCAGTCGCCGAACATGACCGACCATCTTCAAGTATTGTAGCCATCTTGTTATTATGTAATAACCTCTATGGTTCTGATTGGTCCAACAGAAAAGGAAGGAGTATTTTCAAGCTAACTTCTATCCTCTTCGTCCAATCCCATTTATTTCTTTATAAAAATTATCAATTTGAATATTTGAAGTATTTTACATACTGCATCAGTTATAAAAACATCTAACTGTATTAACAGTTTATATTGACTAGTTTGAATATTTTTTTTATATACTTATAAAAAATTTGAATTCTATAAATCAATCTGATGTCCATTCTTCATATAAATAAATATTATTATAAACAAAACAAAAACCCTTATTATTATTATATGGGGATAAATATCCGGTTTTAAATTGCCCCTGATTTATTTTAATCTTAGCTACAACTAAGTGTGAGGCTAAATTAAAATAAATCACTTTCCCCAAATATCAAGTTTCTTTCTATACAAGATTCATCTGTATTAGAATCAATACAATGTAATACATCACAATTATAATAAATACATGTTACATAATGAAATAGAAGTATTAATTTTACAAAATTTACATACAATATTTTAAATACACTTTGAACTATTTGAAGTCACCAGCTACAACTAATTAATAGGAGTCTGAAATGGTTTCAACAGTTCTTTGGAATATTTTCCAATTTCTTTTCTAGTGTCTATTTCTCTTAGCTCATATGTGGTATCATTAAAATTTTTAAATATTTCATAGGGACCTTTATACAATAGGTTCATCCTATGATATTGTTTCTTTAAAGCATTGGATAATGAAATATCCCTTATGAGAACTTTGTCTCCAACTTTGGGATTCCACTTCCTTTTATGTCTTTTAACCTTATTGTTGCGCTTTTCTGCGCGACATTCTAACCTTTCAATAACTCTTTTACATATTTCCTCGGATGTCTCCGGATTTGACTTTTATCAATGATAGGTAATGGTAAATTAGCAATTAACCTGTCAGGTTGTTTACCTGTCATTAGGAATATGGGTGCTTCCCCCAGTATTGACATTAATTGAATGATTCATAACATTCTCTATGACGCTGATATGTTTAAACCAGTCAGAATGTTTATGATGGGTCAAAATTCTTAAACTTGTAGTAATTTCCCTATTACTCTCTCACAGGGATTACTTTTTGGGTGATATTTACTACAATGGTACAATTTAATTCCTATCGCAGTAAGTTTATCTTTAAACTTAGGACTTGAGAACACTGAAGCATTATCACTAAGTAGTGCATCAATAGGTCCATAATTAGGTAAATAATCTCTCACAATTTACCTAGGCAAGCTCTGCTATTTACACTTCTTAATGGATATATTTTTACAAATTTGAGAATACATCAGATAATACAAGAATATGCTTGTAACCAAATTGTGTAGTAGCATTTCTCCATGAGTATCCATTACTACTAAGCTATTTACTTTGTTCCTTAATATGTTTTTGGAACTATATCATATTTTACGTTCATACATTTGCTTTTTGACAAGTTATGCATGAAGAAGTAAACTTTCTCAACTTTTTATCTAAATGTTTAACATAAAAAAATTCACTTATGTGAGAGCTAATTTTTCACAACCTGCATGATTTAAGCCGACATGAAAAGTTCTAAATAGTGGAACTTCCATATTATTAGGAATTATAACTTTCCATTTTTTTCACATTTCTCCCATGTAATTTGTAAAGAATGTCATCCTTTATACCGATTTTCTTATTACAATCAATTCCATTTTATCATCATTATTTATATCTCTCGCACTATACTTCAATCGTTGTAACTCTATATCAGATTTTTGATGCTCAACAATGTCTTTCATCAACAATGAAAATCCTTTGTCTCTATACAGTTTTACATTAAACATTACTACTTCGTGTTTAGGAGTATGTACAGTTTCAGGTATTTTCCAACACTTTTCAATCTAGACAGGAGGTCAGCAAACACATTCTGTTCTCCTTCTATGTGTTTTATTTCAATATCATAGGAAATAATTTCCATGATCATCCTACTCAGTTTATTATTGGATAATCTACATTTACTTATAAAACTTAGTGAAATGTGGTCACTATGAACATAACTTTGTTTTTATAAACATAAATTCTAAATTTATTTAGAGCATAAAATATTGCTGTAAGCTCCAACTCTGAAACAGTGTAATTTCCTTCAATGATGGTAGTCGAGCGCGAAGCTGTCGACACAACATACTGTTGCCCATCATCGTCAAATTGAGTTAAAACAGCACCGAGGCCAGTTTTACTCGCGTCTGTGTATAAATGGAATTCTCTGTCCATTTTGTGGTCTCTGTAGTGAAATACTATTTGCAAATAACTTCTTAACATATTCAAAAGTAGATTGATGGTCCACTGTCCATCTCCATTTACTATCTTTCTTCAGCAGCCCTCTCAGCTTACTAACCGTTGAGGCATAGTTGATGACAAACTTTGAATAGTAATTTAAGATTCCTAAAAATCTACGAAGTTGTTTTATATGTTCTTTGGTGAAGGAATTTCTAAGATTCCTTGAACCTTGTCTGGGTCAGGAGTAATCCCTTTATTAGAGATCCTGTATCCTAGGAATTGAACCTCCGACCTAACAAACACAGACTTTTCTAGGCTGACTGTCATTCCACTATTCTTTAATTGAGACAACATTAAATCAATATGAGATATATGATTCTCAAAAACATTATCAATAATAATGCATCGTCAACATATATAGTACAATGTCTTTTAACATCATCAGATAGTACAATATCTAGGGCTCTAAGAAGCGCACTTCCGCTATTTCTTAGACCGAATGCACACCTGGTAAATTCATATACTTTTCCATTATGTATAAAAGCTGTATAGGGCCGAACTTTGGGGTCTAGTTTTATCTGCCAAAATGAAGAAGTTAAATCAATAGAACTAATAAATCTACCAGTTTTCATATTTGCTATAGATGCTTCAATTGTCTCGGGCCTATAATTATCCCGGACAGTGAAAGAATTTGTCCTACGACTGTCTAAACACAGGCGAATTTTGCCATTAGGTTTTAACACCCAGCAAATATGGTTGGCGTAAGGAGAATCAGATTTCTGTATTATTCCTTGCTTTAACATGTCATCTATCATTTGATCTGCCTGCTCTCTGATAGCAATAGGGATGGGTCTACTTTTAATATTTATAGGTGGATGTTCCATCACTTTAAAGGAATATTTAAAACAGTTGCACAATCCCGGCTTCGAAGAAAAAGAACTCTTATTTTTCATTAAGATGTCATACAACATGCCTTTCTGTTCATTGTTTATGCCATGAGTGTCTTTAACTTTTTCCTTTATCATTTCACAGATGTCTTTTTCAAGTTCGTCACTCACACAATATATAGAGGAATTTCATCATACTCAGTATTGCAAGAGACACATTCTAAATCACAACATTTACATGCGACATAATCGTCAGCACAACCATTTTCATTATTAAGGCTTTCTTCGCCCTCGACACTTTTGTCGGAAGTACATTAACTGCAATATTATCTTGCATTTGGCATCCACGGCCATTCACCAATTCCCTCTCCTCATGAACAACAATATTCTCTATAAAAATGTGTTCTTCAGCAATGTCACTCTCCTTCTTACTTAGATTCTTGTTCTCCTCGTATTCATTATCAAATGGGATGACGACTCTCACATTATCTTCATTATACAAAGGAAATATTCTTACTCAAAATTTATTATGGCATTATATTGTCTCCAACAGGTCGCAGCCTATTAACATATCACAAGACAAGTATGGAGAAATTAAACATATTGCACTGAAGTAATATCCTCCGATATATAAATCTAGAAGGCACTGAAGCTTAATTGGCAGTTTCTTCTTGCCTATCGCAAGAGTACAATACACTCCCACATATTCTTACAGTCATTATCTTATTCCCTTTGTTGACTAAGAAATTATAAAATTTCTGATCTATTGTTGTGTTTGAGCAGCCGCTATCCGCTATGCAAGTAACATCATTGTTAAAAATATTTACTTTAATTTTGGGTGGTCGTCCTATGACATTTATTCTTTATTAGTAACAGGCATAGTATCCTGATTCTTAGAAATATTCAAATGATTATTCAATATTATGCTATCTCGCTGTCTTGAGGTACATAACTTACTATCTCCTCTCATATTGCTGGTACAATTTCTAAATTTTGAAACCTATCAAAGCATCTATTTTGGACCCCTAAGTTCATAACGATTGAGGTACATTGCGGAGTCTTTAATGTACCTTCTATGCGTTTAAAGCATGAGGTATCCTGTGATTTACTTCGTGGTCATTTTCATTACTAGGTATATCTTGACTTTGGTTGTGAATAGTTACAGAGTCTATTCTATTTTGCTCTGTCCTATCACTAGTTTCATTAATTTGACAATTTTGTTGTCGTTGGAAATACCCTTTATTTTCATTACCATAGGTATTCCTTCTTCTTTTACCTCTACAGGGAGAAGTCCAATACCTATTTCTATTTTCTCCTACTCTGTTAACATCCATATAATTAATTTGTCTGTCATTCCTATTTTCATTACGTTTGAACCATCCATTCTGGTTATTGTTACTATAATTATTAGTCATCCTATTTTTATTTGGGCTGTTTCTATTTTGAACAAACCTATTATTATTGTTGCCCTGTTTGAAACTTCTTTCTCTATTCTCATTATGATATTCATCATTCTTTTAGTTACAAAATTACCTTTCTTATTATAGGGCTCTGCCCTTCCCCAAATAAATTTTCTTTTACTACATTTATCTACTTCTCTTTTATTCTCTAGTAGAGCTAACAACTCTAACATTTCAGAAACATTTTGTGGTCTGGCTACTATCAAATGATATCTAATCTCATCTGGGAAGTGATGCGATAACATAGAAATTAAAGTTCTCTCATCTATTGGAGGCTGTAACAATGATGCCATTTTTGCCTTCTCCAAGAAATAATTAAGATAACCTTGTTTACCATTGTTGGAGAATTTTCCACTAGTTAGGTCTAACCTTAGTTTGTTTTGTCTTTCTGGTCCCCAGTAGTAACCTAAGAAAGCATTTTTAAATGTTTGATAAGTCATTGAATCATGGCAAGCTATCTTAAACCAAGACTCTGCATTGTCTTTTAAACTTTTTCTTATGAAGAACATTCTGAACTTGTCTTCTATTCCTTTGATTTCGAAGTATTCTTCAATTTCCCTAATGAAATCAGTAGGGCTTTGGCCTACAGTATCACCAAAATTAGGTAAGTTAATTTCCCCTAAAAGATTTGCAGGAATTTTACATACATTTTTACTACTACTACTAGAAGGAGGATCATTATTAACATTACTAGAATGTCCTGACATAACCTCAATCTCCTTTTCACATTGTTTTGACACATATTGTTTTCAAGTTCAACAATCTTAGTTATCCATCCTTCAACTTGTTCTTTTATAATAATTACTTCATTTGTTATCTTTGATTGAAGTTCTTCATTACCTAAGATAACACTTTCTTCGGAAATTTTTAGTCTATCTTCGACTTTAGTTCCTAATTCTTCGATTTTATCTTGGCAACTTTGCCTTACCTCAATCAAAGATATTTCTATTTGATTATGTGTTTCATCAATCTTTTCATTACATTTTTCTACCTCATTTTACAAATATCTATTTTCTTTTCACAGTCTTTAGCTACATTTACTATTCTCTGTTTCCAGTTTAGAATTGTTTTTGTTTGCATTCTAACCTAATGCTTTCTAACTTTTGATCTATTTTTAAGTTATTTTCTTTAATTTCTTTACTGAGATTGGAAATATTTGCATCAATTTTATTGCTAAGGTTAGTTACATTAGCTTCTAATTTACTACTGAGAATGAATTGTCATTCCTAATTTCTTTTAATTCATCACTGTTCTTTTCTAATTTATTACTGAGATTTGAATTGTCATTCCTAATTTCCTTTAATTCATCACTATTCTTTTCTAATTTATTGCTAAGATTAGTTACATTAGCTTCTAATTTACTACTGAGAATTGAATTGTCATTCCTAATTTCTTTTAATTCTGCACTATTCTTCTCTAATTTATTTATTAATAATGCTACCCAAGGAGGTGTATCATTAGTTTTCATTATTTTCATTGTTACACAAAATTAAATTTTCTTGGCCTTCACTAATTTGTTCGTTTTCAATATTAACAGTTTTACAAGTTATATTTTCGTTATTGGCCATTGTTGGGTATTTTAATATTTTCTTTTTCTTAAAAGCATTAATTGTTATTATCACTAATTCACTTTTCACATATAAATTTTAACTGTACTCACTTTTGAAGATTTTTTATTACTTTCCTCATTCTCGTGGTCCTTGGTTCGATTCAGGTTTACAGGTCCCTGGTTTGGATTCCCATTCGAGCCCTACGTTGTGCGCCATTTGAAGTTGTGTTTAATTTATGCCCCTCGTTTGGAGAACATTTAAAGTTGGGTTTCTCGGTGAGATATCCGAAGTTGAAGATTTGTGATATAATTATAAAACCACTTTAAATCTGCCACGGCACTAATAACTCTCTTCAGGGGAATGAGGAAATGTTTCTTACACAAATAACAACACTTTATTAACAGTTTGAACGATAAGTTAGTTTATTTAAAACTCTCACTTTGGTCAAGATGAATCTTGTAATTTAAAAGTTCCAAAAGATTCCGGTTAGGTTGATATTTTTCACTTCTAGAAGATTACCATTTTATGTATTTAATGGATGACGAATGCTAACGGTCAATCCAGTCATTATTATTCATTATTTT